>JAWQEG010001128.1:12500-132650 GCA_033782935.1 Petrolisthes cinctipes | reverse complement strand
GATGATGTACAGAATGAATGGAGAATTAAACAACAACGTGTGGACGAACCAATAGACATAAGCTTGCACCATCCGTTCAATGACCTAGGCATGGGACAAAACACACACACACACACAAGGGAACTACTAGGCCTGGGGGGGGGGGGGGTTCCACTCTCGATTAGGAAACAACCTGTAGGCTAATATCTCTCTCTATCTCTCTCTCTCTTAGGAAACAACCTGTAAGCTAATCTCTCTCTCTCTCTTAGGAAACAACCTGTAGGCAAATCTCTCTCTCTCTCACAGCCTGCAGCTCGTCTATCATGCAATTGCTCTATCTCTCTCACCATGCAACCATCCATCAATCCTAAAACGCTGTTGGCCTAATTTCTCAATCAACTCGCGTCGTGATCTCTCAATCATCTCTATTATCTGTCATTTTCCCATAATTGTTGCTATTACACTCCCTACCCTCGATACGACCACACACATACAAATTTACCCTATACACATTCACTCACTCTACCTCTCCTGACACACACATGCACGAACACATATATATATACTCTTTTCCTCTACACCTTCACACACACACACAAAATTTACCCTATACACATTCACTCACTCTACCTCTCCTGACACACACATGCACGAACACATATATACTCTTTTCCTCTACACCTTCTCACACACACACACACACACACACAAAATTTACCCTATACACATTCACTCACTCTACCTCTCTCGGAAACACATACTCTTTTCCTCTACACCTTTACATACACACACATACATATACACACACACACACACACACACCATATAGGCTACTTGTGCAACTGCATTCCCTCCCACCCTGTCTATAATATATCCCCAAGTGTCCTTTGTATACATCTACACACCACCTGGGACATATTCTGGTGTGTGTGTGTGTGTGTGTGTGTGTGGTGTGTTGTGTGTGTGTCTGTCTGTCTGTCTGTCTGTCTGTCTGTCTGTCTGTCTGTGTGTGTGTGTGTGTGTGTGTGTGTGTGTGTGTGTGTGTGTCTGTGTGTGTGTAGTCTGTATTTGTTAATGTCAGTTTCTATATAACTGTCTTTCTGTTCGTTTATTTATTTGTGCTAGTGTCTGTAAGTATGTATGGTTCTTTTTGGAGCAGTCTGTATTCTTGTATGTCTGTCTGTCTATCTGAACCTTTATGCTGTTCTCTCCCACACACACACACACACACACACACATACATATAAACACCTACGACCTGTCCTTTACCTCCTACACTCCGATCTAGTATTCACTGTCCTCGCCCACATCAAGGTGAATACTCAAGGAGGGATAGATCAGTGAGTGGGTGGACAGTATGGATGGATGAACGTAACAATATACACCAAGAATAAATAAAACGATACGCACCTAAGAAAAAACGCGAAATGCAAAGTAATAACAATAATAATAATAATAATAATAATAATTATATTATATATATATTAATTAGTATACATGGCATACTAATAAATAAGTAAATCTATAGTTATATACTTTAAATAAGAAATCATAAACGAACTTTTTTTGTCTTAATCTCTTGGATGACTGACTCTACATAGTCCTGAGTCATCGCAAAGACAGAAACGAGTTATTTTTCGGTTCCATGGAGCCGAAACATTCAGGGTTACGAATTGTCCCCAACAACCGATTATACTGTCCTTCCCTCTCTATATTATGTACCGTGAAGGAGGGGAAGAGGATAGAATGGAAGAAAAGAGAGAGGAAAGGATGGAAGGGAAGGGAGGAGAGAGAGAGAAAGGATGGAAGGGAAGGGAGGAGAGAGGAAAGGATGGAATTAATAGAAGGGAGGAGAGAGGAAAGGATGGAATGGATAGAAGGGAAGGGAGGAGAGAGGAAAGACTGAAAGGGAATGGAAGAGAGAGGAAAGAGGAAATGGATGAAAAGGAAGAGAGAGGAGAGAGGAAAGGATGGAGGAGAGAGGGGGAAGGAGGAAGGCCAAGGGAGGGGGAATATGATGAAAAAATAACAAAAGGAGGTGGGAAGAGTAGGTAAACGAATATTGCCTATGTCTGTAAGTACGAGGCAAAGGTGAAGGAAAGAGTAGGTGGAGGTGGAATAAGTAGAATAGTGGTGGTGTGGCAAAGGTGGGAGAAAAATGGAAGTGAAGGAAGGTGTGAAGAATAACAAGTGTAAGGGAGGTAAAATTTCTGTGCACAAAGGTTGACTCAATATTCACACACCATTAGTAGAGTCGATCCTGTCACCTTGAAGCGCACACATACACACACACACACACACACACACACACACAGATAGACAGACAGACAGACAGAAGGGGTGTGTACGAGAATGGGAAAAAAGAGAAAGGATAGCCTATGGCAGTACACAGTAGGACATAGAAACCTTGAAGACAGTGTGTGTGTATCCATCCATCATCTACCACCCGTCGTTACGGCTGGGAGGGACAGCCCAAGGATGGAATATGAAGGGAGAGGAATGAGAGAGGGATTTACTGTAGATGGAGAAAAACACGAGACAGGAGCAGTAGTAGTAGAAGAAGTAGAAGTGGTGGTGGTGGTGGTGGTGGTGTAGTAGTAGTAGAGGTAGAGGTGGTGGTGGTAGGTGGTAGTTGTTAATAGTAGTGGTGGTGGTAGTTGTAGTAATAGTTAGTGGTGGTGTTGGTGGTGGTAGTAGTAGTAGTAGGTACGGTAGAATTATTTGTAGTAGGATGAGAGAGAGACGATACAGACCTTGATGTAAATAATATCAACAGTGAACCATCTCTAGTGCCTTCCCCTCACTTGGAACAATGACAATAATAATAGCTCTCAGTGGTCTGGTGCTGAAGGACACACAACGAGAGCCTGGCACGCACTCACACCACACACACACACCCAACCAACACTGCTCTTTTCGTGTATCTCGGTGGTTCTCCTCTCTCTCTCTCTCACACATACTGCTCTCTTCGTGTATCTCGGCGGTTCACACACACATACACATACACATACACACACACACATACACATACACATACACATAACACACACACACACACAACCAACCACTGCTCTGCTCGTGTATCTAGGCGGTTCACACACACACACACACACACACACACATACATACTGCTCTGCTAATGTATCCTCACTTGTAGCTCACTCTTCTCTACAGATACAAAATCTTCTCAAACTTCATCCATTTCTTGCGTCCGTCTCACACTCCCTCTCACCCACCTGACCCACATCCACACCACTAGTCAAGCCAACGTAAAATAAGCATGGGAAAAGTTGGAAGGGTGGTGGTGGTGGGGGGGGGGGGGTTCCAGTACACTATAGTTAAGTATGTACTGTACTGGTGGGGTTACACGTGAGGAGAGGGGAGGAGAGGTAGGAGAACAGAAGGTGGTAAGCCAAAGAAGGCGGTTAACAGGAAAAGGTAGCTGATAATAATACAAAAAATTAATTACCGTACTATCATTATTAGTAGTAGTACAAGATCCACATAAAACAGCAGAACAACAGAGGATTAAAAACAAAATAAAAAAATGTAATTACCGTACTATCATTATTATTAGTAGTAGTACAAGATTAACAAAAACAAGAGGATTTAATACAGAATACAAAAACATTTACCGTATTATCATTATTAGTAGTACTAGATTAACAAAAACAACAGAGGATTTAAAACAGAATACAAAAAAATTATTACTGTACTATCATTATTATTAGATTAACAAAAACAACAGAGGATTTAAAACAGAATACAAAAAAAATAATAATTACCGTACTATCATTATTATTAGTAGTACAAGATTAACAAAAAACAACAGAACAACAGCTGAGGATTTAAAACCGAACATATCACAATAATCTACCTCAAACAAACCTCTACTAACTCCTCCTCTTTAACATATTACCTTGTTTTGTGTTTTAAAGGTAAGAAAGAAGAGCTGTTTGGGGTTGTTGTTCTGGAAAGTATAGGAGGGCAAGGTTATCTATTTTTCCACACTGAGTATATACAGGTGGACGCCCTAACTCCGCCCTCAGCTAACCTGTGTGTGTGTGTTATTTTTTTTTTTTTTTTTTTTTTGTGTGTGTGTGTGAGAGTTAATGTTTATGTAAGTGTGTGTGTGTGTGTGTGTGTGTGTTAATGTTTCTATAAGTGTGTATTTGTGTGTGTGTTTGTTTGAGATAATATTTCTGTAAGTGTGTGAGTTAATATTTCTGTAAGCGTGTGTGAGTTAATAATACTGTAAGTGAGTGCATGTGTTTGTGTGTGTAAACCCAGGAGGGGTCTCTGGCATTGACAACCGCTAGCTAGCCTATTACCAGACGCGACACGCATTGCAAATTATCAGCTGGGAAGGGGAGATGAGGAGATGGGAAGGGGAGATGTGTAAAAGCGAAGGAGAGGTGAGAGGGGAAGGGGAGATGAGAAGGGAAAGGGAAATAAGAAGAGAGGGGAAAGGGAGATGAGAAGAGAAATCGAGATAAGGGAAAGGAAAATAAGAAGAGGGGAAAGGGAGATAAGAGGAGAAATCGAGATAAGGGAAAGGGAAATGAGAAGAGGGGAAAGGAAATGAGAAGGAGAAAGGGAGATGAAAAGATGGGAAGGAGAGATGAGAAGGGGAAAGGGAGACGAGAAGGGGAAGGGGAGATGAGAAGAGGGGGAAAGGGAAAGGACTCTTATGTATAGCATAAATTATAGACTGTAATCTGTATGTCCTAATTCCAGTATTTGCCGCCGTAGGCTAATGGCTATTTGGTTGTAGGGATCCACAGGTGAGAATGTGATCAGAAAAGGAATGGTAAAAAACAAAACAAAAAGGGATTGAGAACCCGTAAACTACAACTTATAAACGTTGGAATCTATCGTACTGCAAACACGTACGATATGTGAAGTAATCAACGAGAGAGAGACCGGGACATTTTCGCCACGCTAAAAATTCAGAAAAACGGACGAGTGGTACGAGACATAATTTTCTGTACATTTTATTGCCCTTTTTACGATAGAGAGGTTAGCAGACCCAGAGAGAGAGAGAACATGTTAACACACAAATATTTATCCTCCCTTTCACCACACACGCAAAATAACTACACACATATACACCCTCCCTTTCCCTCCTCCAAACACACACACACACACAGACACTGCAGCATCACAATAGACCACGTGGCCCCACACACACATACAAAGCAACAACAACAAGGCAGACATCATCATCATCATCATCAGTGTAACAAAGCCAGTGAAAACGAACGTACAATTTTCTTCTTACAGTCAGATGCAGGTCAAACAGTAATTATGAAAAGGGATTTATAAAACATGTAGTGGATTATGCAACACCGTGAAGGCTCTCAGTATACTGTATAGATAGCATACACGTAGGAATACAATAACACAGTCTTGAAAATTATATATTGTACGAGTGAGTGTAAATTAGAATAAAAATAAGACTGTGCTCGGTCAGAAACACCTTGAAGTAAAAATAGATGAAAGAGAGAGAACAGCAAGCACCAAGGGAAAAAAAAAAAAAAAAAAAAAAAGTTTCACTGTATCAAAAAGTTCTCACTAAAGGCTCTATTTCAAGTAAAGTTTGGCTCACGTTTTTACAACAATTGCCTTAGCCTCTACATTTTTCTCCCATAAAAAGTTGCCGATTTAAATTCTTTTATCACAACCGTTTGGGAAGGGGAGGAGTGTGTGCGTGAGGTGGGGGGGGGGGGAGGGGGTGATATGGGGTGGTTGGAAAGGTGGGGGCGTAGAGTGGTGGGAAGAGGATGTGTGTGGGGAGAGAGAAACATTGTAGGGAGGAGTGTGGAGTGTGTGGGAACCAATAGAAAGGCTCACCCTGTGTCAATTATCCATTCCCCAAACAGGTTCCACACACACACACACACACACACACACACACACACACACACACACACACACACACACACACACACACACACAGAGAGAGAGAGAGAGAGAGAGAGAGAGAGAGAGAGAGAGAGAGAGAGAGAGAGAGAGAGAGAGAGAGAGAGAGAGAGAGGGAGAGAGAGGAGAGAGAGAGAGAGAGAGAGAGAGAGATAAGACAGACAGAAAGGGAATAAAGATAGCATGATAGATAGACAGACAAAAAGGGGAAATTAAGATAGCATGAGACATAGGTAGATAAAGACAGAAAGGGAGTAAAAGATACATGAGATAGAGAAAGGTTGCAGCCTCTCCAACACACCCACCTCCAGAACTGTTATACACCAGGCCTTATATATCAAGCCAATTTATTTTTCTTTCTTTTTTTCAGATATCAGCAGCTCAGACATTCATTATTACTATATTCGACGAACGAGAGGTCATATTTAATCTTTTCCCTTTTCATACTAGGCTATCTCTATCTCTTCGTTCAACTACGGTACATACATACATACATATATCTATGCTTATTCTCCACAGTTGTTTTCATAACCTAGACGGGATTAATGTGCTTCAGTGGAGGTGTTGTGGTGGTGAATCCGGTTGAAGGAGGAAAAGGAACAGACCAATTGAAGGACACTGATATATCCATACTATGCCACGAAACAGACTAAGTAGCCTTACAATTTACTCTCCCACATAATCACAGCCCCCTGTAGGCGAGAAAAAAAAATGAAAAGAAGCGACCAGTTGTGAAAATGACTGAAACATGAGGTGAAGGAGTTTTGAACATAGACAATGTATTCTTATTATTATCCAGTAAGGGTGGGTCAGCGGCAGGATACAACGGGACTCTCACCCTTGGCCCCGACGGCATAAGTCAGTCTACTACTCTTGCACACTCTCAAGTCCTTGGTAACCCACAACGCAGATTTTATTACGATAGATTCTGAACATTATTATTTACCAAGGTGTTCATTTGATTTCTAACATCTACTTTGGGGTTTGGTAATTTGAAATAGGCTTGAAATGTCCTAGAATGCACTTTTTGTTGTCACTCGAGTTCGTCAGTAGGAAACAAGCTCACTGTATTTTTTAATGACAAGTGGTAATCTAAACTTGAGGGCAACCGATTCTTCTAAGCTATACCAGGAAAGGGTCTTAACTATATAAAATCTCAGTATACGAGTTAGGGATCTTCAGTGTGACTTAGTTTTATAAGAACAGATAATCCTCCAATCAATCGACAACAGATGAAGTTAAGTAGCCTAACCCGTAACCTTATAACCCGGAAATAATATGCTGACATTTGACTGGTTTCATGTCGGTACTTTGATTTCCCAGTGTAGCCTATGCATGGTTGCCAACTGCTAATAATTGTTAGTATCCAAAATACCATCTGAAAGAAATTATCAGCCAAGAACGTGACTTCAGAGGAAAGACCACCAACAAGGGATGACATCATGGGGATATAAGGATTAATTTTACCTTAATCTATCATCTGACTATGAACCTAATCTCTGTGGTGTTGCCTCTCCAGTGTATGAAAAAAAAAAGCACCACACCTGTACAGACGTAGGGCTAGAGAGAGGGCACAGATGCCATTTCGTAATATTTTTCTCAATGCAAGTTTTCAATCTTTCAAAAAGCCTTTAGATAGGACTGAAGTTGTACAGTGATGATTCCCGAGCATACAAAACCATCACCATCAGTTCCAACACTCCAAGAAACATTATCTGCTCACAAACCTCGGATATATGAAACATCAGTCATATGAGAAACCGCCAAAGAGGCAACCGTGCACGTGTGGGGATGGACGGAGGGAGGGCTGGTGGGAGTGGGGAGTAGGGGTGCCATTGGCTGGAGTTTTATCCGGTCAATCTCCCTGACTGCTGAGGGGTTGAACCTGCCCGCTCGCCCTCCAGATTATACCGTTATGCTGCCGGCCGCTGTACTTTTTTGGGCAGCATGAAGGAATCAGTAGGATAGGGAGTGGTGGCTAGGGGGAGAGAATAGAGAGTGTGGGGAGGGGAGGGGGGATACGATAGGGAGGAATGAGGGAGTGGAGAGATGGAACGAGGAAAGGGGAGCGATGGAGAGAGGTGCGGGGATAGTGATAGATGGGGAAAGGGGTCAGAATAGCCAATATAATAAAATCGTAAATCTATACCTACCACTGGACAAATATCAGTCAAATAAAAAATGTAAAATTCATCAACCGCGACGGACAAGGAAGGGGAGATAAGCGGGTATCCCAGCAGCATATGCTCTTCAGTCCTTTGGTTCAACTATAGTGCTTCCTACTTCCTCCAACTCGCCTTCAATGGATACCAACGAACCGAGAAGCACATAACACATAGTGCTGCTGCTGTACTGTAGGGTTGGCCTATTTCAGTAGCACAGTAGCCCAAAATTTACACCTGTATTTCCCGTTGGGCAGGTGAAACGTAGAATAAAAGAGGACTGCAAATTAGCGGTGAAACGTTTGCTTGTGGGATTAGCCTATCAGTGATCAGTTTCATCAGTTTGAATAATATACTGTATATTCAACGTTCTTTTGTTATCGTCTATACCAAATTCTGACACAAAAGCCATCCTAGATTCCCATCAGAGCCATCTATCGGTGGTCAAATTAAAAGCTACTGTATGTACTGTACCGCACTAGCCTATTAGTACCTGAGAGACGAGGCTAACACGGCATCTGATAATTCGAACGTGAACTTGAATACAATTAGCCGAGTGGGATGATAGAGAGAAAGGGGTTAGGTAACAAATAGGATCGAGTCGAGATAATTACGTTACGTGCCAATTATAGCTAAGCAGGACTAAGCCTAGAAAGTAGAACTTGGTAAATGAAGGAATGTGGAGGTTATCAGAGAGATTGTGTAATACAGGAGGAAGGACGATCAGTAAGTAGTTTAAGCTGAACGTTGGCAAGGAAGCAAACAGGGAGGGAAGATGTAGTGAGGAGAGTAGTGAGTGAAACTAGTTGGAAGGTATATAAATGGATAGCTAGTCGAGCGAGAAGGCAATCGCAGAGTTGACTGAGCAATGGGAGTGAAACAAACTGGAAGGGAGCGTACACAAGCAGGTAAGCAGGCAGGGAGAACGTAAATATGTTTGCTGGAAGGGTACAGATGAGAGCATGTACAGTGGTAGGCTAAAATGAGTTTGGAGTTGTGCTGAGAAGTGGGAGTGAACCAGGCAGGAAGGAAGGTTGGTTGGTTTGTGTAAAGGGAAATAGTCAAGGAGTCATCAAACTCATGAGCGCGCGCGCACACACACAGGCGAGTCCCACCCACCTAGACACTGACAGCTCCTAGTGTGGGGTGGCCAGGCCATTATAACAGCGGTTGCGGTTAGTGTGGGAACCGTGGGGGAAGGAGGGGGCCCACTGGAGGGAATGTCGGCCACCGGAACACACACAAATGCATCTCAGCTTGGGCTCCGTATTCTTACACAAACCTAATGGACTAAGAATACTGTCGAATGAATTGGAACGAACACACACACACATACATACATAAAATACGGTACTGTAGAATAAATGTATCGTAACCAAGGCCTGTATTTCTAGAAGGAAGCACCATTGAGTCAACGCTGAGGTAATTCCCTACTTAAAAGTGTGGACAACAGCGGTAAGCTTCAGATATCCAGCACATATTATGAGGAAAAAATAAATAAAAAAATAAAAACAAGACACGAGGTGGTCAGTGAGCAACTAGGCTACGAGAAATCCCAAACGTAAGATTATATCATTCGGTACTGATACTCCCGTGTGTGTGTGTGTGTGTGTACAGCAATTATTTTTTTTTTTACTTGATATTACAGCAACTGGGAAAACTTGACCAAGCACATTAATTTTCTCTTCACCAAACGGGCCGCCACCACCACCACCTCCCTTCAAGTCCACTACGTGTCACTCCATTATTAGTTACATTGCTCACTTCACCTAACCTCCACTACTGATCTCTGACCTTCAACCCAGATCATCGTCCAACACGCAACTCTGCAGTTTTTATGTGCGACAGAAAGGAAGTAGGAGTGTGCTACTTGTTACCATTCTGCGTGAGGATCGTGTTGATAATATCTTGCACACGTACGAGTATACCGCAAACACCATTCGTTCCCCGACACCCACCAGCACACGTACCGTTCCAAACCCTTAATTTCTACTCCACTCAGGACGATGGAAGTGGAGTAAACGAAATATTTTTTTCTAGGCAATGGTTTACTGTTGATTACACACCCCAAAACAAAGTGTAACCTTCCATTTTGTACGATATATAATACAGAGTATATATTTTTGTAAACATGGTGCACATTTCTGTTTCCCCTACTAGGCCTTGTACGCAACAACAAAGGAAATTATAATCGAGGACAAAGGATCGACTGCATTTATCATATTTTACGAAAACTAAACTCAACAGAGAAATCCACAACATAAAAGGACAGTTAAACTTTACCTTCTCCAGCAAGGGAAGCCTAACAACAATGGATGCCTATCTTACAAAAGGGTAAATTTATATTACTTCTCTATCACTGTAATTTTGTGCGTAATCCTTCAAACACAAGCAGACAACATTATAGCAAACCGAACCAAAACCATAATATCCTCCTTGGTGGAAGTAAGTACCAGGTAACAATGATCGCTGGGTTTAACCTCCAACACAGTAAACACACCAACAATGTAGGCCTAAGCCACAAAACAGAAAAGTATCGGTTGCATTTAGCCTCCTTTCCCATAGTAAACACAGCAATAGAGCGAACCACAACACAGTGATCGTCTGTGTTTAGCCTACTCCACTTCACGCGTCCTGGGAGTGCTTAGCTAGAATAATGGGGTCTAGCTGCCTCTCGTACGTCTACTGACACTAACTAGGCTACACAAACATCACCGTCGGCACACCTTTATCCTCGCATTCATTCACACTATCGGAGTCTTGCAGTTTTCTTTAAATTCGTCTGGGGATATAAACATGAAGACCTAAGCAACTGTTTATGGTTAGCTACTGAACGTCAGGTGGAGTATATACAGTACTTCCCCTTTGCATTGAATATCACGTCCACAAAACACATACCGTAGCCATCCCCAAGAGTGTGCATCTCCGCTACACATACAATCTCACACTTCCGCTACCAAACACCACGATCTTCACTACACACACACACACACTGTTCACACAAGCCAACGGCCTCACTACACCATACCCACAAAGCATAATCGCCTCGTATTGTACAAACAAGCTACCCACCCCCACTTTTAAAATATTATTGATCCGCCCTTGGTGGTGCTGGGGTCGTGAAGTGTGTGTGTGTGTGTGTGTGTTTGATAGTGGTTTATGTCTGACTGTGTAATAATATGATAGGCTAAAGAGTCAGTGTGTAGAAAATATGCGTTAAACTTTAAAGTGTATGAATAAAGTAGAATAGATCCAAGTAAGTGTGTGTGTGAAGGTGGGCGAGACAGCGGTGCCGACGTTGTAGAGTTTTTGTTTACAAAGGTTCACGTGTGACTGACTGGAGCTGACAGCATAAAAAACAATAACAAAAAACATAGAATGAAACACCGACCACTATCTCCACGTAATCTTAACTCTCACACTCAAGATGGCACGATGATGACTGGACAATTGAGACATAATACATTTCTTATCAACCCAAGGACTTCGAGCCAAGCGAAAGTGTCAGACGCGCGATCGTGTCGGTACTTGAGCCCAGCAAAACCGATGACAGGTTTAGACATTTTACTACGCATATAACAAATCTGATCATGGTTACTCCACCTGATAACCATAATCTGGGTAGTTAAAAACTTGGCCCCAACGCGAGTTCTATATATATAATTTCATGGTCTGGATTTCGATAACTCGGCTGACAATTTGATCATGTATCAACTATAGTGGTTGGCAGCCTGAGATTGCTGACAAGTAGCCTAGTCACGAAATGAACTGAAAAAAAAATTAAAGGCCTAGAATTGCTCTGTAATTTACTTCCGGGCATGAGGGTTGTAAGAAACTCTCTCGGCACCTGATAATACACTGTACGCTCACAAAAAATGGAATAAGCAGTCTCTCTCGTGTTCTTTCCTGAAGCAATTCTCGAGTCGAGGCCGCAAGGGCGGACACTAACCTCGGTGAAGGGCCAAGATAAATCCAGAGTAGTGAAACCTTAGATCAAATAATACCCAAAATAACACACTATATATTATAGTACGGTTCCAAAGTTCCTTCAGTATTGCTGCAACCTATAACGAAATACATATACGAAAGTACGGGCACATTACTTCTGAAATCAAATGTGCAGACCAGTAAGACAAAGATTTATCATTCTGCCGTGGGGGAGAAATTTAATCGTGAATGAAGGAGAAATATTTACAACAGCCAATTCAGTCTAGATAATACCAACATAGTTACACAGCAAAAATGAACGAAAAGCCTCTCCGACGTGCCAAGATAGTAATTGAGTACCGAAGCCTCCTATTTGTAACTGCTACTTCCCCCCACCCCATCCACCCGCTGGCCACAAACGGTAATCACAACGGAACTAACTGGACTTTCCGGCGGCAGGCTTGGTGTGTGAGCTCTCTGATTAATCGATTAAAAGTTTATTGTACAGCATCTGTGAGATTAGTTTAGTATAGTATTGTTAATGGTACGTTATACACTATCGCTGACGCTCTAGAGTCTAGAGACATGGACAGGAGACAAGAATAGGTGCGATGGAAATGAGCTACCGTACTGTACTTGAGAGGAGCGTGTATCTTGACAGGGGGGCTGGGGCTGGGGAGAGCTATGTGAATAATGCAAGAAGTGTGTGTGGTTTGGGTGTGAAGGCAACTGCAATCAGTGCTTCATGTGTGTAGGTGGTGGCGAGGATGAAGCGTAATCGTAATATATCGGAGTGGTGGTTTGAACAAACGTAATAATAGCTGCCAGCGCAATACATAAAAAGACGTTTCCGGCACTTAATTCCCTGCGAGACACAAATAAATTAGTTGGCGAAAATTAAGCAAGCCTTCAGCAGTTAAAGGTTGGTAAATAAGGCAAAGCATATGTCGTGCCAGTGTGCTTGCTTAATTGCCTCTCAATAGTCTTCTGTATCGTTTTCATCATGGGATGGGCTAATACAGCCTGAGGGGAGCTCCCGGTACGTCGATACAGTATTACAAGCTGGTGGTCTACATTGTACATTTCTCGAAATCATGGTACGAAATAGACTCCTTCAACATACAAATGTTGTTCTGTGACAGTCTGGAGGAATTGGGGTCTCCAATTCGCTGATCTTAGTGGCCACCAATGTTACAAAATAGGGCCGGTATTTAAAAAACCACTAAAAATTCTCACTTGTTTGTATGTTTGCAATACTGACCCCGCCAGTTTTTCAGGCTCATCTCGAAACAGTGGACAAATTTCCTCCTCTTGAAGTACGGTACTGTACGAGTATAAATACAGGCCCAGATTCCCTCCTTGAAATTTTGAGGTGGTCTGATTCCTGGCCCACAGTTTGTAGTCAGTAGGCTAACCTTCCAAATCACCCCAAATAAGCAATACTTTTGAAGTACCGTACCGTATATGAACAGTCAATGTCAATTCGACGTACTGTAGGTTTAATTGGATTCCTTTCCCAACACAGGTGCTGATTTGTGGCATAGATTAGTAGAATTAACCTTCATTTCGCAGATATCACAGAACAATGGGTATAATATAGTACTAGTAGATTTGGATTAGCAGATTCCTTCAAACTATTCAAAGAAACGGGCTACATTAACTTTGTTTATTTGGTCTAGTTGTTTCTTCGCACAGTTAGGAGGAATCGGCAGCCTCCAGTGTACCCCACAAAATATATTGCTCCATTAATTTTAAGGTATCATCATCATTCCTGCGGCTGATCAAATACTGTAACAAGCCATACTGATCCTAATGCCATATTGGGAGCGCCGGGCCACGTGTAATGTGCAACTAGCGGTAGGTACAATAATTTCCTGGGAGATGAGTCTGCCAAATTTCTCATGAATTTTATTTTTTTATAACTACTAACTGGAATGAAGTTCTTTAATGAATCATTGGAAAAGGAGGAACATTAACCCTTGCTAAAGATACGACTTCTCGCTGCTCAATGATTCGATCGTATATCATGTTTAACTAATAGTTAAGCAATACACATCCTTGTAATACTTACATTGCTGATAAAAACTGAATACATACACACACAAATACCAGTAAGCTGATTGAGGGCGGATCCTTTTCACTGCTTAGATTATACCGTTGGTTCCTGAGATAATTATTGCAATACAACCCAAGTCACGCTCCTCACGAAACACACTCGGCATCCTGGCTTATTTGAGCGACAACCGAGTGTAGGCTAGTTATCCATAGTGGCATAGATACTATAATTAGGCTTATTATGACTGTGAGAGTTAGGCTCGTGCGGCTGGGTGGCATGACTTTAAGCCCGTAACACACACACACACACACACCAAATATCATCACTCAATCACACCGGTGCGAGGCCAATGTTGTTCACACCTCTCTAGGCTTAGCTACCACCAACACAATCACCAACGCTTGTAAGTCCACTCTGCTCTTATTAACCACTGCCACAATTAATAACTACCGTAGTTATGACCGCACCTAACACAGCCACAAACACGTTCCTTACCACTTATTAGACACCATCCTCTTACCACCGCGAACACGCCCCTCTTGTCAACCCTATCATCATTTCACCACCATCGATAACATCACATCCACGTAACAAGCCTATCAGCACTAAACTATTCATCATAACTTTCACCATTACTTTGCATACATTCACTGCCAATGCATACCGTTACCTATATAGGCTATAATATTATCTATTCGAAGCTGCAGTCTAGATAAGGTCAATAGAATCCCACAATTTATTTTTATTAGCCTGTGAGCGGTACCATCTGTAGCCTATTGTAGTTTTGATCTACCAGTATAATTGACATCGACACATCCCCACTACTTTCCAGGCCCACCCACCTAGAACCAACATATATATTGCATGCTGTAGGCCTACCCACAAACAAACTTACCCCACCACCATTACACAAGTTCACGCCCACTCTACCCACTACCTCCACCTATCAACCACCACCACACCGGTAAAACCACTCCTCAACATATATACTGTACTGTACATACCCACCACACACCTCACTACAGCCAAGCCAACACTTTCACCAGAAGTATTCAGCAGGGCGGGTCACGCGTTTGCCCCAGCTACCAACATTCCGTGCAACTCACACCAGATCTCAAACAATACTAATTATAGGTATTTTTAATATTGCTGTCCACCTTACTAAAAACCAAATATACTTTGATATAAAATTCACTAAAACCCTCAAGATGGTATTATTAAACTACTTCGACGAAAAGGCTTTTTGATCGTTGTTCAATTTGCATTGGAAAATAATAAGACATGAGTGACGAAAAACATATTTTTCGAATAAGTTTAATAATAAAACCCATAACTCTTCAAATTCAGGAGTTCTTGTCCAGCATAATAGTAACCTCGTCTGGTTTGGTCGTGTTCAGAAATAAATGCATAAGTCGTGAGGATTTAATATTATTTAAATACTACGTACCGTCGACAGCATAAGTTCGCTTCATTTCCACCTGCGTATGTATTAGCTATAGTGATGTTGTAATACAATTTTAATGCCGAGATGACAGATATAGTTCTCATATGGTAAAATACGTATGTTGTTGGAATAAAAACTGATTCAGAATGCAATTATCTGGTCATATTAGCAATACTAAGTACTGTACATGAAATGGACATGAATTGAATTTATGCTGTCGGCTGTACCTGCGTACCAGAAGTGACAACTTTAGACCGTGACCGTACAGCAGTAACAAACAAATTATTATATTCTCGCATGAATACTATCTCAACTCTAATAACTGTTAACAATGCTGACAAACACCGTAATAAACTGCATTGAATAAACGGCAATCAAAGACAATTAAATTAGCCCAGAGATGAGTCCTTGTTAATTAAGCATATACGGTACGGTACACACAAAAGCATTATAACCTTGGTATTCTGCAAACAAATTATGCATATCCATAAAATAAACATGATAAATACGATATGCATATCTTGTTATACAATACATTGCATGTATCACTTTTGTACAGTGGAAATCGTAGCCTATGAAAAACAATCATAGCCTAAAGTCCCAATAATACAGCTCTACACTGACACTATTGTACCATATAAAATTATAAAGTTACATAGAGTACTGGGTACAGCTTTCTTAAGATACGAAACCTCATTTGGAAACAACTGACTGACCTATTCTAACACATTACATAGAAATAGCTAGAGATCCAAACCGAACAATAACATATTAGAGTATTTTGAAACCGTGGCCTTCATTTTTATCTGATAATATAAAAAACCTAACACGCTGACACAATTTTTTTTCCATACTTAATTGAATATTGGCAGCTTATTCTAAATTTTAATTTCTTATGCTAAAATTTCAAATATCTTTGGAATTTTAAATATCACAACAACTATTTAACAGTAAATATATTGTCTTTAAATTCACGTGGGCGAGTAAGTCAAGGTTGTTGCACCCCAAACCAACCTTGCCAATTGAAACAACACATTAACAACACTCTAGACACCTTAACATACCTCTACTAGCAGTGTTCCAAGTGGCTGAGCATCACAATAGGTAACACAAATAGTCACTAGGTCCTTTGCTCAAATTTGCAAACAATGTCGGTTCGAACAAATATAGACACGTTAACCATCCACCAACTTCTGAGGCCCACGCCAGACTGACATTCTGACAGTTCACTTGAAGTTGCCTCAAGTTGAGCCGGACAGATGCTGCCGGCTTGTCGGGGGATACTGTCGTACTGCACTTTTTACCACATTCGCAACACTGAATTACTGTACAGTTCATAATTATAAGTAAGTAACAGTGAGTGGAGTCACTCTCCCTACTATGTTTGTTCAATGATGTATATCTTCAACTGATAAAGAGAGTCCAGGCAAGACTCTTAAGAGATTTCAACGACATACAAATACTGAACCAAAGTACACCAATTGTGTTGTCTCTTTTACAGTTTCACATGGGATAGCTGCTTTGATTTTGTCCATTGTATGATGAGGATAATCCAATAGAAATGACTGTAAAACAGAGAACTGTATACCATATACTTGATAAATATCATACGTCTGACACTGCAGTGAACTGGTATGTCTGGTGCATGGTCTAGTGATAAAAAAAGGAAGGTAGTGGTGTACTTCGCATATTGAAATTTATCACTAACGACGTGAAAAGTTCTTTATTTTTTATTTCTACGAATCGTCTACTCAAACCGATTAAATTATGTAGTGAATACACTCCGTCCCCTCTTTGTCCAGTTTAAATTAAATGTACACTACAAAAGTATGCAGTATAGTGTTTATTTATTTTTTTAGAGAGAAAGGCATGCTGCTTGCTTAAACCTAACTAGGGATGGTCCTGTGGTATGCCTGCCTTTCACTTTATCCTTTCTCTTGTCTCTCTCTGGAATGCTTGGCGAACCTTGACCTCTCCTACTTATACAAAGTGGCTGGCTGACTGGGCGAGAAAGTCGGTGGTAATAGCCTACTCGGGTTCATAATATACGACTAGAAACTGTCCCGTATTCGAAGCCTGTGATATTTTGGTGGTTTCTAAACATGAAGGATGAGAGGTGGGTGGTGTTGGGTTTGCGGGAAAAGTGTGAGATATTAATTAAGAGTGTAGCTGTGAGATCGAGCGAGAATTAATCAAGTGTGGAATTTATTATGGGTGTGGAGTGGGAAGCGTGGAAGGTGTGGGATCGACTTGCATAGGTATGGATCGAGATGTAAGTAAAGAAGGTATGGATTTAATCGTAGATCAAAAGTTTGGGTGATGTGAGTGTGGAAGGTATGATGCAATCTCGCCGTTTGTAGGTACCCAAGCTGAGTTAGATCTGGAATCTCTCCGCATGGAGTTAATTAACCCTTACAAACATATTGTCTGACCTTCGCAATTAATAATGCCAAACAAATTATTTATTGTCTGTTAAAAGCCAATTCAATCAACCCATCGACAACAACACTACAGCAAACATCATACTATGGTAGTACTGTACATAATTAAAATAACGTCAAGTGGTTTCAACGTTCAAATACAACCCTGGTCATGCTAGTGGCAAATACTGGTTAGTGAAGTGCAACATAAGACACCTGTGTATCACGATCTGCGTAGCTTACCTTGTGGCCTCGGGGACTGCAGCCAGTTATGATCCTGGGGCCGGATACTCAAAACAACTTAGGATATCCTATCTCGGCTAGGGAGCCCTAACTTCCCTAGTGTGCTTATGACGGTATACTCAAAACACTTACGACAGCATACTCAAAACCTTTGGCAGCCATCTTGTCCTAATAAGTTAGGGCGCTTGGATTTAGGACAACCCCCAGGCAGCCCTAAGTGGAGTTATGACACCGAACATCGTAGAAAACATGATAAATCAACTCGGCTGTACCAAAAAGAATAAGAAGGACTCTATACATTTTGGCTGTATTACCAAAGAGCACCACTTTGTTGTTGTTGGAGAGACTACTGAGAACGGGTGTATAGTAGGCCTATAGGGAACCACTCCAATGTCAGTCATGATCACCAACGAAGATAGTATAGATTCGCTCGTCGCATAATAAAATTTAGTGCCATTCTCACACATATTCGAGTAATATTGAGTATGTAGTGTAAGCACAGTTAATTAGGAGACTTAAGGGTTGCATGAGTTCAAGGATTCACAGCATAATAAATGATTTTCCCAGTAATTGTTTTAAGCAATAACTTTTAAATTTTGACCCTGAACTTCCTGAAGGAGAAGCTTTGCGCAGTGGCAGTATCGTAACCAATGAGGTATTGGGTGCAACCATTGCGCACTGGTTACCGTCAAGATTTGGGAAGTTTTTTACAAAGCACCTCGGTGACGCTTACCTCCCTATTTTTTATCATTATTTTATTTTTATAGAGGCTGGAGGTGGAGCTGAAGGGGGAGGCGGTGTGGGGGCATAATTGGTTCCCCCACATATAGGTTTGAATTTCCTTTTTAATAATTCTAGGAACAAAATTATTTTAAAATTATAATCGTAATTATTTTTAAGTGTTAATTGTGCAAATTTTTATTTCTTTTATCGGTCTTTTATTAGTATCTAGTGTTTTAATTATTTTTAATATTTAAATATTTTTAATAGTGTTAGAGACAATTATTTTTAAATTATAATTGTAATTTATTTTTAAAAGTGTTAATTGTGCATATTTTTAAAATCTTTTAACTGTCTTTTATTATTATTTAGTGTTTTGTGAAAGGGCTTGACAATCTTGATGGCCCGTGTCCCTCCGGGGATGAGCGCTGCGTTGGCCTTGCCAGCCACCAGCGGCCCCCCAATGGGAGGACGGACGGCTGCGGCTAGTGGCGGGGAGGAGTCTCCAGTCTGCCCTGTGGGGGGCAGGAAAGGGGATGAATGCTTGAGAGTAGTAGCGATCAATGTAAATGGAATGGTGAATGAGGTGAAAAGGAGAGAGATAGTGGAGTGTGCTAGAAGGAGTAGAATAGATGTGTGTGGGGTGACTGAGATGCATATGAAAGGATGGAGGGTGGAAGAGTGTTGAGATGGAAGGAAGAGTAAGTTGTGGGAAGGAATGGAAGGAGGCGTGATATGGACTGGCATGAATGAAAAGAGTAAAGGGAGAGGAAAGGAAGGATGCATATTGTTGGTGTCTGGGAGGGTATGGAAGGGAATGGACGGACATGGAAGGAAGGGAACAAGGATAATGTGGATGACTGGGAAGATTGGTATAGTGAGGTATGCATGGGTCTGCACGTATGCTCCAGTGAACGCGCATACCAAGGTGGGAAAGATGAAAATGAAAGAGTTTTAGGATGAAGTGAATGAATGTCTGAGAAGTTTTAAGAGTGGGAGGAGGATAGTCCTTGTGGGAGATATGAATGGGAAGGTAGGGAATAAGAAAGTAGTAGGTGTAGTTGGCAAGTGAGGTGTGAATGGTATAAATGAAAATGGTGAGTGCCTGGTGGATGTGTGTGCTGAAGCGGGGTTGTGCCGAGGCGGGGTTGTTCCTCGCCAACACCTCTGCTTCGAGCACAGACTGATCCACAGGTGCACATGGAAGAGGAGGGATGAAAGGGGAGAGCAGATAAGTTTGACTGATTACATAGCTGTGGATGAAAGGATAAGGAAAGATGTGATGGATGCTAGAGTTGGCGGTGTTGGCGAGGAATAGGGTCAGGGCGAAATGGGAGTATGGTAGGAAGGATAGAGGGGGAAAAAAAATAACACCTGAAAAAAATACCTTGAAAAAAATAACACCTGAATGAAAATTGCACCTAGAGAAAAATTACACCTGAAAAAATAACACCTAAAAGAAAACTAATAACACCAGAAAAAAAATAACGCCAGAAAAAAAAATAACGCCAGAAAAAAAAAATAACGCCAGAAAAAAATAACGCCAGAAAAAAAAATAACGCCAGAAAAAAATAACGCCAGAAAAAAATTACGCCAGAAAAAAATTACGCCTGAAAAAAAATAAACGCCTGAAAAAAAAAAATAAATAAAAAAAACGCCTGAAAATAAAACGCCTGAAATCAAATAATAAAAAAACGCCTGAAAAAAATAAAAACTGAAAAAATAAATAAAAAGCCTGAAAAAAAATAAAAAAATAAAAAAAGCCTGAATAAAAATAAAATAGACTGAAAAAAAAAAAAAAAACTAACAAAAAGCCTGGAAAAAAATAAATAAAAAAGCCTGAAAACATAAATAAATAAAAAAAGCCTGAAAAATAGATATGAAAAAAGAGCCTGAAAAAAGCCTGAATAAATAAATAAAAAACGCCTGAAAAAAATAACTAAAAAAAGCCTGAAAAAAACACCTGAAATAAATAAAAAAACACCTGAAATAAATAAATAAAACACCTGAAATAAAAAAAATAAAAAAACACCTGAAATAAATAAATAAATAAATCACCTGAAATAAAAACCAATAAAAAAGCACCTGAAAAAAATAAAAAAAAATAAAAAAAACCTGAAATAACAAAAACTGAAAAAAAACTCCTGAAAAAAACACATGAAAATAAATAAATAAATAAATAAAACACCTGAAATAAATAAATAAAAAAAACACATGAAAAAAAAGCACCTAAAATAAATAAATAAACACCTAAAATAAATAAATAAAAAAACACCTAAAAGTAATTAAATATAAGCAAACACCTGAAAAAAAGCACCTGAAATAAATAAATAAACACCTAAAATAAATGAATGAAAAAACACCTAAAAGTAATTAAATATAAACAAACACCTGAAAAAAAATATAAAAAAAAACACCTGAAAAAAGTAAATAAACAAAAAGAAACCAGAAAAACATAAAAAAATAAAAAAAAGCTTGAAAAAAATAAATAAATAAAAAAAGCCTGAAAGAAAATAAACATAAAAAATAAATAAATAAATAAATAAATACAAAAACTGAAAAAAAAACTCCTGAAAAAAACACATGAAAATAAATAAATAAATGAATAAAACACCTGAAATAAATAAATAAAAATAACACCTGAAAAAAAACACCTGAAATAAAAAAATAAATAAAAAAACACCTGAAATAAATAAATAACTAAAAAAACACCTGAAATAAATAAATAAATAAAAAAACACCTGAAAAAGATAAATAAAAAAACACCTGAAAAAAAAATAAAAAAAAAATAAAAAAAATAAATAAACAAATAAAAAAACTGAAAAAATCAATCAATAAATAAAAAAACAACCTGAAAAAATATGTAAATAAAAAAACTGAAAACCTGAAAATAAATATAAAAAAACAATCTGAAAAAATAGATTAAAAAAAACTGTAAAAAAACTGAAAAAACCCTGAAAAATAGATATATGAAAAAAGAGCATGAAAAAAAAACACAAATTAAAAAAAGCCTGAAAAAATAAATAAATAAAAAACGCCTGAAAAAAATAAATAAAAAAAGCCTGAAAATAAAAAAAGCACCTGAAATAAATAATAAAAAACACCTGAAAAAAAACTAAAAAAAACTGAAAAAAATAAATATTCAAAAAGAAACCAGAAAAAAAAAAATTAAAAAATAAATAAATAAAGACTGAAAAAAGCCAGAAAAAAGAAAAAAACTGAAAAAAATACAAACACCTGAAAAAAAGGAAAAAAACAAATGAAAAACATCTGAAAAAAAAATATAAATAAATAAAAAAAAATCTGAAATAAAAAAATAAAAAAAACACCTGAAAAGAAAACCTGAAATAAATAAATAACTAAAAAAACACCTGAAATAAATAAATAAATAAAAACAAAACAAAAAAAACTGAAAAAAAAATATAAAAAAAACCTGAATAAAAATTAATCAATAAATAAAAAACTGAAAAAAATAAGTAAAGAAAAGAACTGAAAAAAATGAAAAAAATAAATATAAAAAAACAATCTGAAATAAATAGATAAAAATAAAAATAAAAATAAAATTGATAAAAAAATGCAACCTGAAATAATTAAATAAATAAATAAAAACTGAAAAACAAACTGAAAAAAAATAAAAATAAAAACCTGAAAAAAAACTTGAAATAAATAAATGAATAAATAAAACAACCTGAAAAAAAATCAATAAATAAAAGCCGGAAAAAAAAAATAAATGAAACAAAAAACTGAAAATAAAAACACCTAGGAAAAAAACACGTGAAATAAAAAAAATAAAAAAAACACCTGAAATAAATAAATAAATAAATAAAACACCTGAAATAAATAAATAAATAAATAAACACCTGAAATAAATAATTAAATAAACACCTGAAATAAATAAATAAAAACACCTGGAATAAATAAATAAATAAAAAAGCACCTGAAATAAAAAAAAAACTAAATAAAAAAACACCTGAAATCATTAAATAAAAAACCTGAAAAACTGAAAAAAACACCTGAAAAAAACTGAAAAAATTTAAATAAATATAAAAAAACAACTTGAAATAAATAAATAAATAAATAAATAAAACACCTGAAAATAAAGAATACAAAAAAACTGAAAAACTAAATAAAAAACAATAAAAAAAATGACAAAATAAAAATAAAAAAATCAACCAGAAAAAATAAATAAAAAACTGAAAAAATAAATAAATAAATAAACTTTTTAATAAAAAACAACCTAAAAAAATTAAATACGTAATAAAAAAACTGAAATAAATAAATAGATAAATAATAACCTGAAAAAAAAACTGAAAAACATAAATAAATAAATAAATAATTAAAAACCCAAAAAAATATTCTGAAAAAAAACTTGAAAAAAAACAACCTGAAAAGAAAAATAATATTAAAAAAAAATCTGATATAAATAAATAAATAAATAAAATAAAAAAAAATGAAAAATAAATAAATAAATGAATAAATAAATACAACCTGAAAAAAAATATTACATAAAAAGAACCTGAAAAAATAAATAAATAAAAAATGTCTGAAAAAAATAAATAAAAAAAAGCCTGAAAAAATAAATGCATAAAAAAAGACTTAAAAAAATAAATAAAAAAGCATGAACAAATAAATAAATAAAAATAAATAAATAAAAAAAGCCCGAAAATAAATAAAAAAGCCCGAAAATAAATAAATAAGAAAAAGCTCCAAAAAAATCCATAAAAAAGCTCAAAAACGTTAATAAAAAAAAACTTGGAAAAAATAAATAGATAAATAAATAAAAAAAGGCTGAAAAAAATGAATAAATAAATAAAAAAACAAAATAAATGACAAAATAAATAAATAAATAAAAAATAAATAAATAAATAAAACGCCTGAAATAAAAAATAAAATAAAAAACATGACAAAAATAAAAATATATATAAATAAATAAATCAACCTTAAAAAAATAAATAAATGAAAAAAAGAACCTGAAAAAATAAATAAAACCTGAAAAAAATATAAAAAAACTGAAAAAAGTAAATAAAAAAATCCTGAAATAAATAAATAAATAAACAACCTGAAATAAAAAAAAAAAAACTAAAATAAATAAAAAAATAAAAAAATTAATTAAAAAAATTAAATAAATAAATAAATAATAAAAAATAAATAAATAAATAAATAAAAAACTGAAGAAAAAAAAATGAAATAAATATATAAATAAATATAAATAAATAAAAATAATTAAATATATAAATAAAAAAATAAAAAATGACGTGAAAATAATTAAATAAAAAATAAAAAAAATAAAAAAAAACTGAAAAAATAATTAAATAAATGAATAAATAAAACAACCTAAGAAAAATAATAAAAAAAAGCCTGAAAAAAAAATAAAAAAGCCTAAAAGAAAAACTGATAAAAACCACCTTAGAAAAATAAACAATTCAATAAAAAAAGCCTGAAAAGATAAATAAATAAAAAAGCCTGAATAAAAAAAAAAAGCCTGAATAACAATATAAAAGCATTAACAAAATGAAAAAGAAAAAAGTCTGAAAAAATAAGTAGATAAAAATAAATAAATGAAAAAAAGCCTGAAAATAAAAACACCTGAAATAAATAAATAAATAAATAAATAAATAAAAACTCCTGAAATAAATAAATGAATTAATAAAACACCTGAAATAAATAAATAAATAAAAACCTGAAATAAATAAATAAATAAAAACACCAGAAATAAAAAATAAGTAAAAACACCTGAAATAATTAAATAGCTAAATAAAAAAACACCTGAAATAAATAAATAAATAAAAAACCTGAAATAAATTAAAAAAAACACCTGAAAAAAATAAAAAGAACACCTGCAAAAAACTGAAAAAAAATAAATAAAAAAAACAACCTGAAATAAATAAAACCTGAAAAAAAAACTAAAAAAAAAAAATCAACCTAAAAAAACTGAAAAAATAAATAAATAAATAAACAAATAAATAAAAAACAACCTAAAACAATAAATAAATAAATAAATAAAAACCTAAAATAAAAAAATAAAAAAAAACCTGAAAAACATAAATAAATAAATAATAATGAAAAAAAAATCCTGAAAAGAAACTTGAAAAAAAAACAACCTGAAAAAAAACAATCTGAACAAAAAAAAATAAATAAAAATAAATAAAACAAAACTGAAAAATAAATAAATAAATAAACACAACCTAAAAAAAATGAAAATAAAAAAAAACGAAAAAAAAACTAAAATAAATAAATAAAAAAAAAGCCTGAAAAAAATGAAAATAAAAAAAGCCTGAAAAAAATAAAAAAAAGCCTGAAAATAAAAAATAAAAAAAGCCTGAAAAAGTAAATACATAAAAAAACACCTGAAAAAAAACACCTGTAATAAATAAATTAAAAAAGCCTGAAAGAAATCAATAATGAAAAAAAGCCTGAGAGAAATCAATAATGAAAAAAAGCCTGAAAAAAATCAATAATGAAAAAAAGCCTGAAAAAAATTAATAAAAAAGCCTGAAAAAAATAACTAAATAAAAAAATATTGAAAAAAATACAATAAAAAAAGCCTGAAAAAAATAAATACATAAAAAAACACCTGTAATAAATAAATAAAAAAACACCTGAAATAAAGAAAATAAAAAAAACACCTGAAATAAAGAAAATAAAAAAAACACCTGAAATAAAGAAAATAAAAAAAACATCTGAAATAAAGAAAATAAAAAAAACACCTGAAGTAAATAAAAAAATAAAAAAGCACCTGAAATAAAAAAATAAAAGCCTGAAATTAATAAATAAATAAAAAAAACTGAAAAAAATAAATATATAAAAAAGCCGTTAAAAATATATAAATAAAAAAAGCCTGAAAAAATCATTAAATAAAAAACACCTGCAATAAAAAAATAAATAAAAAACACTTGAAAAAAATAAATAAATAAAAAAGCACCTGAAATAAATAAAAAAAACACCTGAAATAATTAAATAAAAAACCTGAAAAACTGAAAAAAACACCTGAAAAAAACTGAAAAAATTTAAATAAATATAAAAAACAACCTGAAATAAATAAATAAATAAAACAACCTGAAAATAAATAAATAAATAAAACAACCTGCAAATAAATAAATAAATAAATAAAACCTGAAAATAAAGAATACAAAAAAACTGAAAAACTAAATAAAAAACAAACAAAAAAATGACAAAATAAAAATAAAAAAATCAACCAGATAAAATAATTAAATAAACTTTTTAATAAAAAACAACCTAAAAAAATAAATACATAATAAAAAAACTGAAATAAATAAATAAATAAATAATAACCTGAAAAAAAAACTGAAAAACATAAATAAATAAATAATTAAAAACCCAAAAAACATTCTGAAAAAAACAACTTGAAAAAAAAAACCTGAAAAGAAAAATAATATTAAAAAAAAATCTGAAAAAAATAAATAAAATAAAATAAAACTGAAAAATAAATAAATAAATACAATCTGAAAAAAAAAATATTAAATAAAAAGAACATGAAAAAATAAATAAATAAAAAATGTCTGAAAAAAATAAATAAAAAAAAGCCTGAAAAAATAAATGCATAAAAAAGGCTTAAAAAAATAAATAAAAAAGGATGAAAAAAAAAAAAATAAAAAAAAAAAAATAAAAAAAGCCCGAAAATAAATAAAAAAGCCCAAAAATAAATAAATAAGAAAAAGCTCCATAAAAATCCATAAAAAAGCTCAAAAACGTTAATAAAAAAAACTTGAAAAAATAAATAGATAAATAAATAAAAAAGGCTGAAAAAAATGAATAAATAAATAAAGAAACAAAATAAATAAATAAATAAAAAAATAATAAATAAATAAAACGCCTGAAATAAAAAATAAAACCTGAAAAAAATATAAAAAAACTGAAAAAAGTAAATAAAAAAAGCCTGAAATAAATAAATAAACAACCTGAAATAAAAAAATAAAAAAACTGAAATAAATACAAAAATAAACAAATGAAAAAAGATAAAAAATTAAATAAATAAATAAATAATTAAAAAAAAATTTAAATAAATAAATAAAAATCTGAAAAAAAATAAAAATAATGAAATAAATAAATAAATAAATATAAATAAATAAAAATAATTAAATATATAAATAAAAAAATAAAAAAAACTGAAAAAACAATTAAATAAATGAATAAATAAAACAACCTAAGAAAAATAATTAAAAAGCCTGAAAAAAAATAAAAAAGCCTAAAAAAAAAACTGAAAAAAAAACACCTTAGAAAAATAAACAAATCAATAAAAAAGCCTGAAAAGATAAATAAATAAGAAAGCCTGAATAAAAAAAAAAAGCCTGAATAAAAATATAAAAGCCTTAACAAAAAGAAAAAGAAAAGTCTGAAAAAAATAAATAGATAAAAATAAATAAATGAAAAAAAAGCCTGGAAATAAAAACACCTGAAATAAATAAATAAATAAAAACTCCTGAAATAAATAAATGAATTAATAAAACACCTGAAATAAATTAATAAATAAACACCTGAAATAAATAAATAAATAAAAACCTGAAATAAATAAATAAATAAAAACACCAGAAATAAAATAATAAGTAAAAACACCTGAAATAATTAAATAACTAAATAAAAAAACACCTGAAATAAATAAATAAATAAAAAACCTGAAATGAATTAAAAAAACACCTGAAAAAAATAAAAAGAACACCTGAAATAAACAGAAAAAATAAATAAATAAAAAAAACAACCTGAAATAAATAAAACCTGAAAAAAAAACTAAAAAAAAAATCAACCTAAAAAACTGAAAAAATAAATAAATAAATAAATAAAAAAACAACCTAAAAAAATAAATAAATAATAAAAAACTGAAATAAATAAATAAATAAAAACCTGAAAAAAAATAAATAAAAAAATAAAAAAACCTGAAAAACATAAATAAATAAATAATAATGAAAAAAAAATCCTGAAAAGAAACTTGGAAAAAAAAAAAACCTGAAAAAAAAACAATCTGAAAAAAAAATAAAATAAATAAATACAACCTAAATAAAAAAAAAAAAAAAAATAACTAAAATGAATAAATAAATAAAAAGCCTGAAAAAATGAAAATAAAAAAGCCTGAAAAAAAGCCTGAAACAAATAAATACATAAAAAAACACCTGAAAAAAAACACCTGTAATAAATAAATTAAAAAAGCCTGAAAGAAATCAATAATGAAAAAAAGCCTGAGAGAAATCAATAATGAAAAAAAAAACTGAAAAAAATCAATAATGAAAAAAAGCCTGAAAAAAATCAATAAAAAAGCCTGAAAAAAATAACTAAATAAAAAAAATATTGAAAAAAATACAATAAAAAAAGCCTGAAAAAAATAAAAAGCCTGAAAAAAATAAATACATAAAAAACACATGAAAAAATTACCTGTAATAAATAAATAAATAAAAAAAAACCTGAAATAAATAAAAAAAAAATAAAAAAAAATTAAAGAAAATAAAAAAAAACACCTGAAATAAAGAATAAAAAAAACACCTGAAATAAAGAAAATAAAAAAAACACCTGAAATAAAGAAAATAAAAAAAACACCTGAAATAAAGAAAATAAAAAAAAACATCTGAAATAAAGAAAATAAAAAAACACCTGAAGTAAATAAAAAAATAAAAAAGCACCTGAAATAAAAAAATAAAAGCCTGAAATTAATAAATAAATAAAAAAAAATGAAAAAAAAAAAATATATAGAAAAGCCGTTAAAAATATATAAATAAAAAAAGCCTGAAAAAAATAAATAAATAAAAAACACCTGCAATAAATAAATAAATAAAAAACACCTGAAAAAAATAAAAATATAAAAGCACCTGAAATAAATAAAAAACTAAATAAAATACACCTGAAATAATAAAATAAAAAACCTGAAAAACTGAAAAAAACACCTGAAAAAAACTGAAAAAATTTAAATAAATATAAAAAACAACCTGAAATAAATAAATAAATAAAACAACCTGAAAATAAATAAATAAATAAATAAATAAAACAACCTGCAAATAAATAAATAAATAAATAAAACCTGAAAATAAAGAATACAAAAAAACTGAAAAACTAAATAAAAAACAAACAAAAAAATGACAAAATAAAAATAAAAAAATCAACCAGATAAAATAATTAAATAAACTTTTTAATAAAAAACAACCTAAAAAAATAAATACATAATAAAAAAACTGAAATAAATAAATAAATAAATAATAACCTGAAAAAAAACTGAAAAACATAAATAAATAAATAATTAAAAACCCAAAAAACATTCTGAAAAAAACAACTTGAAAAAAAAACAACCTGAAAAGAAAAATATTAAAAAAAAATCTGAAAAAAATAAAAATAAAATAAAACTGAAAAATAAATAAATAAATACAATCTGAAAAAAAAAAAATTAAATAAAAAGAACCTGAAAAAATAAATAAATAAAAAATGTCTGAAAAAAAATAAATAAAAAAAAGCCTGAAAAAATAAATGCATAAAAAAGGCTTAAAAAAATAAATAAAAAAGCATGAAAAAAAAAAAAATAAAAAAAATAAATAAAAAAAGCCCGAAAATAAATAAAAAAGCCCAAAAATAAATAAATAAGAAAAAGCTCCATAAAAATCCATAAAAAAGCTCAAAAACGTTAATAAAAAAAACTTGAAAAAATAAATAGATAAATAAATAAAAAAAGGCTGAAAAAAAATGAATAAATAAATAAAGAAACAAAATAAATAAATAAATAAAAAAATAAATAAATAAAACGCCTGAAATAAAAAATAAAACCTGAAAAAAATATAAAAAAACTGAAAAAAGTAAATAAAAAAAGCCTGAAATAAATAAATAAACAACCTGAAATAAAAAAATAAAAAAACTGAAATAAATACAAAAATAAACAAATGAAAAAAGATAAAAAATTAAATAAATAAATAAATAATTAAAAAAAATTTAAATAAATAAATAAAAATCTGAAAAAAAATAAAAATAATGAAATAAATAAATAAATAAATATAAATAAATAAAAATAATTAAATATATAAATAAAAAAATAAAAAAAACTGAAAAAACAATTAAATAAATGAATAAATAAAACAACCTAAGAAAAATAATTAAAAAGCCTGAAAAAAAATAAAAAAAGCCTAAAAAAAAAACTGAAAAAAAAACACCTTAGAAAAATAAACAAATCAATAAAAAAGCCTGAAAAGATAAATAAATAAGAAAGCCTGAATAAAAAAAAAAGCCTGAATAAAAATATAAAAGCCTTAACAAAAAGAAAAAGAAAAGAGTCTGAAATAAATAAATGAATTAATAAAACACCTGAAATAAATAAATAAATAAACACCTGAAATAAATAAATAAATAAAAACCTGAAATAAATAAATAAATAAAAACACCAGAAATAAAATAATAAGTAAAAACACCTGAAATAATTAAATAGCTAAATAAAAAAACACCTGAAATAAATAAATAAATAAAAACCTGAAATAATTAAATAGCTAAATAAAAAAACACCTGAAATAAATAAATAAATAAAAACCTGAAATAAATTAAAAAAACACCTGAAAAAAATAAAAAGAACACCTGAAATAAACAGAAAAAATAAATAAATAAAAAAAACAACCTGAAATAAATAAAACCTGAAAAAAAACTAAAAAAAAAATCAACCTAAAAAACTGAAAAAATAAATAAATAAATAAAAAAACAACCTAAAAAAATAAATAAATAATAAAAAACTGAAATAAATAAATAAATAAAAACCTGAAAAAAAATAAATAAAAAAATAAAAAAACCTGAAAAACATAAATAAATAAATAATAATGAAAAAAAAATCCTGAAATGAAACTTGGAAAAAAAAAAACCTGAAAAAAAAAACAATCTGAAAAAAAAATAAAGAAATAAAACAAAACTGAAAAATAAATAAATAAATAAATACAACCTAAATAAAAAAAAAAAAAAAATAACTAAAATGAATAAATAAATAAAAAGCCTGAAAAAAAATAAATAAAAAAGCCTGAAACAAATAAATACATAAAATAACACCTGAAAAAAAACACCTGTAATAAATAAATTAAAAAAGCCTGAAAGAAATCAATAATGAAAAAAAGCCTGAGAGAAATCAATAATGAAAAAAAAAAACTGAAAAAAATCAATAATGAAAAAAAAAACTGAAAAAAATCAATAATGAAAAAAAGCCTGAAAAAAATCAATAAAAAAGCCTGAAAAAAATAACTAAATAAAAAAAATATTGAAAAAAATACAATAAAAAAAGCCTGAAAAAAATAAAAAGCCTGAAAAAAATAAATACATAAAAAACACATGAAAAAAATACCTGTAATAAATAAATAAATAAAAAAAAACCTGAAATAAAGAAAAAAAAATAAAAAAAAAATAAAGAAAAGAAAAAAAACACCTGAAATAAAGAAAATAAAAAAAACACCTGAAGTAAAGAAAATAAAAAAACACCTGAAATAAAGAAAATAAAAAAAACACCTGAAATAAAGAAAATAAAAAAAAACATCTGAAATAAAGAAAATAAAAAAAACACCTGAAGTAAATAAAAAAATAAAAAAGCACCTGAAATAAAAAAATAAAAGCCTGAAATTAATAAATAAATAAAAAAAACTGAAAAAAATATATAAAAAGCCGTTAAAAATATATAAATAAAAAAAGCCTGAAAAAAATAAATAAAAAACACCTGCAATAAATAAATAAATAAAAAACACCTGAACAAAATAAATAAATAAAAAAGCACCTGAAATAAATAAAAAAACTAAATAAAATACACCTGAAATAATTAAATAAAAAACCTGAAAAACTGAAAAAAACACCTGAAAAAAACTGAAAAAATTTAAATAAATATAAAAAACAACCTGAAATAAATAAATAAATAAAACAACCTGAAAATAACTAAATAAAACAACCTGCAAATAAATAAATAAAACAACCTGAAAATAAAGAATACAAAAAAACTGAAAAACTAAATAAAAAACAAACAAAAAAATGACAAAATAAAAATAAAAAAATCAACCAGATAAAATAAATAAATAAACTTTTTAATAAAAAACAACCTAAAAAAATAAATACATAATAAAAAAACTGAAATAAATAAATAAATAAATAAATAATAACCTGAAAAAAAAACTGAAAAACATAAATAAATAAATAAATAATTAAAAACCCAAAAAAATATTCTGAAAAAAAACTTGAAAAAAAACAACCTGAAAAGAAAAATAATATTAAAAAAAAATCTGATATAAATAAATAAATAAATAAAATAAAAAAAAAATGAAAAATAAATAAATAAATGAATAAATAAATACAACCTGAACAAAAATATTACATAAAAAGAACCTGAAAAAATAAATAAATAAAAAATGTCTGAAAAAAATAAATAAAAAAAAGCCTGAAAAAATAAATGCATAAAAAAAGACTTTTAAAAAAATAAATAAAAAAGCATGAACAAATAAATAAATAAAAATAAATAAATAAAAAAAGCCCGAAAATAAATAAAAAAGCCCGAAAATAAATAAATAAGAAAAAGCTCCAAAAAAATCCATAAAAAAGCTCAAAAACGTTAATAAAAAAAAACTTGGAAAAAATAAATAGATAAATAAATAAAAAAAGGCTGAAAAAAATGAAATAAATAAAAAAACAAAATAAATAAATAAATAAAAAATAAATAAATAAATAAAACGCCTGAAATAAAAAATAAAATAAAAAACATGACAAAAATAAAAATATATATAAATAAATAAATCAACCTTAAAAAAATAAATAAATGAAAAAAAGAACCTGAAAAAATAAATAAAACCTGAAAAAAATATAAAAAAACTGAAAAAAGTAAATAAAAAAATCCTGAAATAAATAAATAAATAAACAACCTGAAATAAAAAAAAAAAAAAACTAAAATAAATAAAAAAATAAAAAAATTAAGAAAAAAAATTAAATAAATAAATAAATAATAATAAAAAATAAATAAATAAATAAATAAAAAACTGAAGAAAAAAAAAGAAATAAATATATAAATAAATATAAATAAATAAAAATAATTAAATATATAAATAAAAAAATAAAAAATGACGTGAAAATAATTAAATAAAAAATAAAAAAAATAAAAAAAAACTGAAAAAATAATTAAATAAATGAATAAATAAAACAACCTAAGAAAAATAATAAAAAAAAGCCTGAAAAAAAAATAAAAAAGCCTAAAAGAAAAACTGATAAAAACCACCTTAGAAAAATAAACAATTCAATAAAAAAAGCCTGAAAAGATAAATAAATAAAAAAGCCTGAATAAAAAAAAAAAGCCTGAATAACAATATAAAAGCATTAACAAAATGAAAAAGAAAAAAGTCTGAAAAAATAAGTAGATAAAAATAAATAAATGAAAAAAAGCCTGAAAATAAAAACACCTGAAATAAATAAATAAATAAATAAATAAATAAAAACTCCTGAAATAAATAAATGAATTAATAAAACACCTGAAATAAATAAATAAATAAAAACCTGAAATAAATAAATAAATAAAAACACCAGAAATAAAAAATAAGTAAAAACACCTGAAATAATTAAATAGCTAAATAAAAAAACACCTGAAATAAATAAATAAATAAAAAACCTGAAATAAATTAAAAAAAACACCTGAAAAAAATAAAAAGAACACCTGCAAAAAACTGAAAAAAAATAAATAAAAAAAACAACCTGAAATAAATAAAACCTGAAAAAAAAACTAAAAAAAAAAATCAACCTAAAAAAACTGAAAAAATAAATAAATAAATAAACAAATAAATAAAAAACAACCTAAAACAATAAATAAATAAATAAATAAAAACCTAAAATAAAAAAATAAAAAAAAACCTGAAAAACATAAATAAATAAATAATAATGAAAAAAAAAATCCTGAAAAGAAACTTGAAAAAAAAAAACCTGAAAAAAAACAATCTGAACAAAAAAAAATAAATAAAAATAAATAAAACAAAACTGAAAAATAAATAAGTAAATAAACACAACCTAAAAAAAATGAAAATAAAAAAAAAACGAAAAAAAAACCTAAAATAAATAAATAAAAAAAAGCCTGAAAAAAATGAAAATAAAAAAAGCCTGAAAAAAATAAAAAAAGCCTGAAAATAAAAAATAAAAAAAGCCTGAAAAAGTAAATACATAAAAAAACACCTGTAATAAATAAATTAAAAAAGCCTGAAAGAAATCAATAATGAAAAAAAGCCTGAGAGAAATCAATAATGAAAAAAGCCTGAAAAAAATCAATAATGAAAAAAAGCCTGAAAAAAATTAATAAAAAAGCCTGAAAAAAATAACTAAATAAAAAAATATTGAAAAAAATACAATAAAAAAAGCCTGAAAAAAATAAATACATAAAAAAACACCTGTAATAAATAAATAAAAAAACACCTGAAATAAAGAAAAAAAAAAAAACACCTGAAATAAAGAAAATAAAAAAAACACCTGAAATAAAGAAAATAAAAAAAACATCTGAAATAAAGAAAATAAAAAAAACACCTGAAGTAAATAAAAAAATAAAAAAGCACCTGAAATAAAAAAATAAAAGCCTGAAATTAATAAATAAATAAAAAAAACTGAAAAAAATAAATATATAAAAAAGCCGTTAAAAATATATAAATAAAAAAAGCCTGAAAAAATCATTAAATAAAAAACACCTGCAATAAAAAAATAAATAAAAAACACTTGAAAAAAATAAATAAATAAAAAAGCACCTGAAATAAATAAAAAAACACCTGAAATAATTAAATAAAAAACCTGAAAAACTGAAAAAAACACCTGAAAAAAACTGAAAAAATTTAAATAAATATAAAAAACAACCTGAAATAAATAAATAAATAAAACAACCTGAAAATAAATAAATAAATAAAACAACCTGCAAATAAATAAATAAATAAATAAAACCTGAAAATAAAGAATACAAAAAAACTGAAAAACTAAATAAAAAACAAACAAAAAAATGACAAAATAAAAATAAAAAATTCAACCAGATAAAATAATTAAATAAACTTTTTAATAAAAAACAACCTAAAAAAATAAATACATAATAAAAAAACTGAAATAAATAAATAAATAAATAATAACCTGAAAAAAAAACTGAAAAACATAAATAAATAAATAATTAAAAACCCAAAAAACATTCTGAAAAAAACAACTTGAAAAAAAATACCTGAAAAGAAAAATAATATTAAATAAAAATCTGAAAAAAATAAATAAAATAAAATAAAACTGAAAAATAAATAAATAAATACAATCTGAAAAAAAAAAATATTAAAGAAAAAGAACATGAAAAAATAAATAAATAAAAAATGTCTGAAAAAAATAAATAAAAAAAAGCCTGAAAAAATAAATGCATAAAAAAGGCTTAAAAAAATAAATAAAAAAGGATGAAAAAAAAATAAATAAAAAAAAAAAAATAAAAAAAGCCCGAAAATAAATAAAAAAGCCCAAAAATAAATAAATAAGAAAAAGCTCCATAAAAATCCATAAAAAAGCTCAAAAACGTTAATAAAAAAAACTTGAAAAAATAAATAGATAAATAAATAAAAAAAGGCTGAAAAAAAATGAATAAATAAATAAAGAAACAAAATAAATAAATAAATAAAAAAATAATAAATAAATAAAACGCCTGAAATAAAAAATAAAACCTGAAAAAAATATAAAAAAACTGAAAAAAGTAAATAAAAAAAGCCTGAAATAAATAAATAAACAACCTGAAATAAAAAAATAAAAAAACTGAAATAAATACAAAAATAAACAAATGAAAAAAGATAAAAAATTAAATAAATAAATAAATAATTAAAAAAAAATTTAAATAAATAAATAAAAATCTGAAAAAAAATAAAAATAATGAAATAAATAAATAAATAAATATAAATAAATAAAAATAATTAAATATATAAATAAAAAAATAAAAAAAACTGAAAAAACAATTAAATAAATGAATAAATAAAACAACCTAAGAAAAATAATTAAAAAGCCTGAAAAAAAATAAAAAAGCCTAAAAAAAAAACTGAAAAAAAAACACCTTAGAAAAATAAACAAATCAATAAAAAAGCCTGAAAAGATAAATAAATAAGAAAGCCTGAATAAAAAAAAAAAGCCTGAATAAAAATATAAAAGCCTTAACAAAAAGAAAAAGAAAAGTCTGAAAAAAATAAATAGATAAAAATAAATAAATGAAAAAAAAGCCTGGAAATAAAAACACCTGAAATAAATAAATAAATAAAAACTCCTGAAATAAATAAATGAATTAATAAAACACCTGAAATAAATTAATAAATAAACACCTGAAATAAATAAATAAATAAAAACCTGAAATAAATAAATAAATAAAAACACCAGAAATAAAATAATAAGTAAAAACACCTGAAATAATTAAATAACTAAATAAAAAAACACCTGAAATAAATAAATAAATAAAAAACCTGAAATGAATTAAAAAAACACCTGAAAAAAATAAAAAGAACACCTGAAATAAACAGAAAAAATAAATAAATAAAAAAAACAACCTGAAATAAATAAAACCTGAAAAAATAACTAAAAAAAAAATCAACCTAAAAAACTGAAAAAATAAATAAATAAATAAATAAAAAAACAACCTAAAAAAATAAATAAATAATAAAAAACTGAAATAAATAAATAAATAAAAACCTGAAAAAAAATAAATAAAAAAATAAAAAAACCTGAAAAACATAAATAAATAAATAATAATGAAAAAAAAATCCTGAAAAGAAACTTGGAAAAAAAAACAACCTGAAAAAAAAACAATCTGAAAAAAAAAATAAAATAAATAAATACAACCTAAATAAAAAAAAAAAAAAAAATAACTAAAATGAATAAATAAATAAAAAGCCTGAAAAAATGAAAATAAAAAAGCCTGAAAAAAAGCCTGAAACAAATAAATACATAAAAAAACACCTGAAAAAAAACACCTGTAATAAATAAATTAAAAAAGCCTGAAAGAAATCAATAATGAAAAAAAGCCTGAGAGAAATCAATAATGAAAAAAAAAACTGAAAAAAATCAATAATGAAAAAAAGCCTGAAAAAAATCAATAAAAAAGCCTGAAAAAAATAACTAAATAAAAAAAATATTGAAAAAAATACAATAAAAAAAGCCTGAAAAAAATAAAAAGCCTGAAAAAAATAAATACATAAAAAACACATGAAAAAATTACCTGTAATAAATAAATAAATAAAAAAAAACCTGAAATAAATAAAAAAAAAATAAAAAAAAATTAAAGAAAATAAAAAAAAACACCTGAAATAAAGAATAAAAAAAACACCTGAAATAAAGAAAATAAAAAAAACACCTGAAATAAAGAAAATAAAAAAAACACCTGAAATAAAGAAAATAAAAAAAAACATCTGAAATAAAGAAAATAAAAAAACACCTGAAGTAAATAAAAAAATAAAAAAGCACCTGAAATAAAAAAATAAAAGCCTGAAATTAATAAATAAATAAAAAAAAATGAAAAAAATAAATATATAGAAAAGCCGTTAAAAATATATAAATAAAAAAAGCCTGAAAAAAATAAATAAATAAAAAACACCTGCAATAAATAAATAAATAAAAAACACCTGAAAAAAATAAAAATATAAAAGCACCTGAAATAAATAAAAAACTAAATAAAATACACCTGAAATAATTAAATAAAAAACCTGAAAAACTGAAAAAAACACCTGAAAAAAACTGAAAAAATTTAAATAAATATAAAAAACAACCTGAAATAAATAAATAAATAAAACAACCTGAAAATAAATAAATAAATAAATAAATAAAACAACCTGCAAATAAATAAATAAATAAATAAAACCTGAAAATAAAGAATACAAAAAAACTGAAAAACTAAATAAAAAACAAACAAAAAAATGACAAAATAAAAATAAAAAAATCAACCAGATAAAATAATTAAATAAACTTTTTAATAAAAAACAACCTAAAAAAATAAATACATAATAAAAAAACTGAAATAAATAAATAAATAAATAATAACCTGAAAAAAAACTGAAAAACATAAATAAATAAATAATTAAAAACCCAAAAAACATTCTGAAAAAAACAACTTGAAAAAAAAACAACCTGAAAAGAAAAATAATATTAAAAAAAAATCTGAAAAAAATAAAAATAAAATAAAACTGAAAAATAAATAAATAAATACAATCTGAAAAAAAAAAATATTAAATAAAAAGAACCTGAAAAAATAAATAAATAAAAAATGTCTGAAAAAAAATAAATAAAAAAAAGCCTGAAAAAATAAATGCATAAAAAAGGCTTAAAAAAATAAATAAAAAAGCATGAAAAAAAAAAAAATAAAAAAAATATATAAAAAAAGCCCGAAAATAAATAAAAAAGCCCAAAAATAAATAAATAAGAAAAAGCTCCATAAAAATCCATAAAAAAGCTCAAAAACGTTAATAAAAAAAACTTGAAAAAATAAAGATAAATAAATAAAAAAAGGCTGAAAAAAAATGAATAAATAAATAAAGAAACAAAATAAATAAATAAATAAAAAAATAAATAAATAAAACGCCTGAAATAAAAAATAAAACCTGAAAAAAATATAAAAAAACTGAAAAAAGTAAATAAAAAAAGCCTGAAATAAATAAATAAACAACCTGAAATAAAAAAATAAAAAAACTGAAATAAATACAAAAATAAACAAAATGAAAAAAGATAAAAAATTAAATAAATAAATAAATAATTAAAAAAAATTTAAATAAATAAATAAAAATCTGAAAAAAAATAAAAATAATGAAATAAATAAATAAATAAATATAAATAAATAAAAATAATTAAATATATAAATAAAAAAATAAAAAAAACTGAAAAAACAATTAAATAAATGAATAAATAAAACAACCTAAGAAAAATAATTAAAAAGCCTGAAAATAAATAAAAAAAGCCTAAAAAAAAAACTGAAAAAAAAACACCTTAGAAAAATAAACAAATCAATAAAAAAGCCTGAAAAGATAAATAAATAAGAAAGCCTGAATAAAAAAAAAAAGCCTGAATAAAAATATAAAAGCCTTAACAAAAAGAAAAAGAAAAGAGTCTGAAATAAATAAATGAATTAATAAAACACCTGAAATAAATAAATAAATAAACACCTGAAATAAATAAATAAATAAAAACCTGAAATAAATAAATAAATAAAAACACCAGAAATAAAATAATAAGTAAAAACACCTGAAATAATTAAATAGCTAAATAAAAAAACACCTGAAATAAATAAATAAATAAAAACCTGAAATAATTAAATAGCTAAATAAAAAAACACCTGAAATAAATAAATAAATAAAAACCTGAAATAAATTAAAAAAACACCTGAAAAAAATAAAAAGAACACCTGAAATAAACAGAAAAAATAAATAAATAAAAAAAACAACCTGAAATAAATAAAACCTGAAAAAAAACTAAAAAAAAAATCAACCTAAAAAACTGAAAAAATAAATAAATAAATAAAAAAACAACCTAAAAAAATAAATAAATAATAAAAAACTGAAATAAATAAATAAATAAAAACCTGAAAAAAAATAAATAAAAAAATAAAAAAACCTGAAAAACATAAATAAATAAATAATAATGAAAAAAAAATCCTGAAATGAAACTTGGAAAAAAAAAAACCTGAAAAAAAAAACAATCTGAAAAAAAAATAAAGAAATAAAACAAAACTGAAAAATAAATAAATAAATAAATACAACCTAAATAAAAAAAAAAAAAAAATAACTAAAATGAATAAATAAATAAAAAGCCTGAAAAAAAATAAATAAAAAAGCCTGAAACAAATAAATACATAAAATAACACCTGAAAAAAAACACCTGTAATAAATAAATTAAAAAAGCCTGAAAGAAATCAATAATGAAAAAAAGCCTGAGAGAAATCAATAATGAAAAAAAAAAACTGAAAAAAATCAATAATGAAAAAAAAAACTGAAAAAAATCAATAATGAAAAAAAGCCTGAAAAAAATCAATAAAAAAGCCTGAAAAAAATAACTAAATAAAAAAAATATTGAAAAAAATACAATAAAAAAAGCCTGAAAAAAATAAAAAGCCTGAAAAAAATAAATACATAAAAAACACATGAAAAAAATACCTGTAATAAATAAATAAATAAAAAAAAACCTGAAATAAAGAAAAAAAAATAAAAAAAAAATAAAGAAAAGAAAAAAAACACCTGAAATAAAGAAAATAAAAAAAACACCTGAAGTAAAGAAAATAAAAAAACACCTGAAATAAAGAAAATAAAAAAAACACCTGAAATAAAGAAAATAAAAAAAAACATCTGAAATAAAGAAAATAAAAAAAACACCTGAAGTAAATAAAAAAATAAAAAAGCACCTGAAATAAAAAAATAAAAGCCTGAAATTAATAAATAAATAAAAAAAAATGAAAAAAATATATAAAAAGCCGTTAAAAATATATAAATAAAAAAAGCCTGAAAAAAATAAATAAAAAACACCTGCAATAAATAAATAAATAAAAAACACCTGAACAAAATAAATAAATAAAAAAGCACCTGAAATAAATAAAAAAACTAAATAAAATACACCTGAAATAATTAAATAAAAAACCTGAAAAACTGAAAAAAACACCTGAAAAAAACTGAAAAAATTTAAATAAATATAAAAAACAACCTGAAATAAATAAATAAATAAAACAACCTGAAAATAAATAAATAAAACAACCTGCAAATAAATAAATAAAACAACCTGAAAATAAAGAATACAAAAAAACTGAAAAACTAAATAAAAAACAAACAAAAAAATGACAAAATAAAAATAAAAAAATCAACCAGATAAAATAAATAAATAAACTTTTTAATAAAAAACAACCTAAAAAAATAAATACATAATAAAAAAACTGAAATAAATAAATAGATAAATAAATAATAACCTGAAAAAAAAACTGAAAAACATAAATAAATAAATAAATAATTAAAAACCCAAAAAAATATTCTGAAAAAAAACTTGAAAAAAAACAACCTGAAAAGAAAAATAATATTAAAAAAAAATCTGATATAAATAAATAAATAAATAAAATAAAAAAAAAATGAAAAATAAATAAATAAATGAATAAATAAATACAACCTGAAAAAAAATATTACATAAAAAGAACCTGAAAAAATAAATAAATAAAAAATGTCTGAAAAAAATAAATAAAAAAAAGCCTGAAAAAATAAATGCATAAAAAAAGACTTTTAAAAAAATAAATAAAAAAGCATGAACAAATAAATAAATAAAAATAAATAAATAAAAAAAGCCCGAAAATAAATAAAAAAGCCCGAAAATAAATAAATAAGAAAAAGCTCCAAAAAAATCCATAAAAAAGCTCAAAAACGTTAATAAAAAAAAACTTGGAAAAAATAAATAGATAAATAAATAAAAAAAGGCTGAAAAAAATGAAATAAATAAAAAAACAAAATAAATAAATAAATAAAAAATAAATAAATAAATAAAACGCCTGAAATAAAAAATAAAATAAAAAACATGACAAAAATAAAAATATATATAAATAAATAAATCAACCTTAAAAAAATAAATAAATGAAAAAAAGAACCTGAAAAAATAAATAAAACCTGAAAAAAATATAAAAAAACTGAAAAAAGTAAATAAAAAAATCCTGAAATAAATAAATAAATAAACAACCTGAAATAAAAAAAAAAAAAAACTAAAATAAATAAAAAAATAAAAAAATTAAGAAAAAAAATTAAATAAATAAATAAATAATAATAAAAAATAAATAAATAAATAAATAAAAAACTGAAGAAAAAAAAAGAAATAAATATATAAATAAATATAAATAAATAAAAATAATTAAATATATAAATAAAAAAATAAAAAATGACGTGAAAATAATTAAATAAAAAATAAAAAAAATAAAAAAAAACTGAAAAAATAATTAAATAAATGAATAAATAAAACAACCTAAGAAAAATAATAAAAAAAAGCCTGAAAAAAAAATAAAAAAGCCTAAAAGAAAAACTGATAAAAACCACCTTAGAAAAATAAACAATTCAATAAAAAAAGCCTGAAAAGATAAATAAATAAAAAAGCCTGAATAAAAAAAAAAAGCCTGAATAACAATATAAAAGCATTAACAAAATGAAAAAGAAAAAAGTCTGAAAAAATAAGTAGATAAAAATAAATAAATGAAAAAAAGCCTGAAAATAAAAACACCTGAAATAAATAAATAAATAAATAAATAAATAAAAACTCCTGAAATAAATAAATGAATTAATAAAACACCTGAAATAAATAAATAAATAAAAACCTGAAATAAATAAATAAATAAAAACACCAGAAATAAAAAATAAGTAAAAACACCTGAAATAATTAAATAGCTAAATAAAAAAACACCTGAAATAAATAAATAAATAAAAAACCTGAAATAAATTAAAAAAAACACCTGAAAAAAATAAAAAGAACACCTGCAAAAAACTGAAAAAAAATAAATAAAAAAAACAACCTGAAATAAATAAAACCTGAAAAAAAAACTAAAAAAAAAAATCAACCTAAAAAAACTGAAAAAATAAATAAATAAATAAACAAATAAATAAAAAACAACCTAAAACAATAAATAAATAAATAAATAAAAACCTAAAATAAAAAAATAAAAAAAAACCTGAAAAACATAAATAAATAAATAATAATGAAAAAAAAAATCCTGAAAAGAAACTTGAAAAAAAAACAACCTGAAAAAAAACAATCTGAACAAAAAAAAATAAATAAAAATAAATAAAACAAAACTGAAAAATATATAAATAAATAAACACAACCTAAAAAAAATGAAAATAAAAAAAAAACGAAAAAAAAACCCAAAATAAATAAATAAAAAAAAAGCCTGAAAAAAATGAAAATAAAAAAAGCCTGAAAAAAATAAAAAAAGCCTGAAAATAAAAAATAAAAAAAGCCTGAAAAAGTAAATACATAAAAAAACACCTGTAATAAATAAATTAAAAAAGCCTGAAAGAAATCAATAATGAAAAAAAGCCTGAGAGAAATCAATAATGAAAAAAGCCTGAAAAAAATCAATAATGAAAAAAAGCCTGAAAAAAATTAATAAAAAAGCCTGAAAAAAATAACTAAATAAAAAAATATTGAAAAAAATACAATAAAAAAAGCCTGAAAAAAATAAATACATAAAAAAACACCTGTAATAAATAAATAAAAAAACACCTGAAATAAAGAAAAAAAAAAAAACACCTGAAATAAAGAAAATAAAAAAAACACCTGAAATAAAGAAAATAAAAAAAACATCTGAAATAAAGAAAATAAAAAAAACACCTGAAGTAAATAAAAAAATAAAAAAGCACCTGAAATAAAAAAATAAAAGCCTGAAATTAATAAATAAATAAAAAAAACTGAAAAAAATAAATATATAAAAAAGCCGTTAAAAATATATAAATAAAAAAAGCCTGAAAAAATCATTAAATAAAAAACACCTGCAATAAAAAAATAAATAAAAAACACTTGAAAAAAATAAATAAATAAAAAAGCACCTGAAATAAATAAAAAAACACCTGAAATAATTAAATAAAAAACCTGAAAAACTGAAAAAAACACCTGAAAAAAACTGAAAAAATTTAAATAAATATAAAAAACAACCTGAAATAAATAAATAAATAAAACAACCTGAAAATAAATAAATAAATAAAACAACCTGCAAATAAATAAATAAATAAATAAAACCTGAAAATAAAGAATACAAAAAAACTGAAAAACTAAATAAAAAACAAACAAAAAAATGACAAAATAAAAATAAAAAATTCAACCAGATAAAATAATTAAATAAACTTTTTAATAAAAAACAACCTAAAAAAATAAATACATAATAAAAAAACTGAAATAAATAAATAAATAAATAATAACCTGAAAAAAAAACTGAAAAACATAAATAAATAAATAATTAAAAACCCAAAAAACATTCTGAAAAAAACAACTTGAAAAAAAATACCTGAAAAGAAAAATAATATTAAAAAAAAATCTGAAAAAAATAAATAAAATAAAATAAAACTGAAAAATAAATAAATAAATACAATCTGAAAAAAAAAAAATATTAAAGAAAAAGAACATGAAAAAATAAATAAATAAAAAATGTCTGAAAAAAATAAATAAAAAAAAGCCTGAAAAAATAAATGCATAAAAAAGGCTTAAAAAAATAAATAAAAAAGGATGAAAAAAAAATAAATAAAAAAAAAAAAATAAAAAAAGCCCGAAAATAAATAAAAAAGCCCAAAAATAAATAAATAAGAAAAAGCTCCATAAAAATCCATAAAAAAGCTCAAAAACGTTAATAAAAAAAACTTGAAAAAATAAATAGATAAATAAATAAAAAAAGGCTGAAAAAAAATGAATAAATAAATAAAGAAACAAAATAAATAAATAAATAAAAAAATAATAAATAAATAAAACGCCTGAAATAAAAAATAAAACCTGAAAAAAATATAAAAAAACTGAAAAAAGTAAATAAAAAAAGCCTGAAATAAATAAATAAACAACCTGAAATAAAAAAATAAAAAAACTGAAATAAATACAAAAATAAACAAATGAAAAAAGATAAAAAATTAAATAAATAAATAAATAATTAAAAAAAAATTTAAATAAATAAATAAAAATCTGAAAAAAAATAAAAATAATGAAATAAATAAATAAATAAATATAAATAAATAAAAATAATTAAATATATAAATAAAAAAATAAAAAAAACTGAAAAAACAATTAAATAAATGAATAAATAAAACAACCTAAGAAAAATAATTAAAAAGCCTGAAAAAAAATAAAAAAGCCTAAAAAAAAAACTGAAAAAAAAACACCTTAGAAAAATAAACAAATCAATAAAAAAGCCTGAAAAGATAAATAAATAAGAAAGCCTGAATAAAAAAAAAAAGCCTGAATAAAAATATAAAAGCCTTAACAAAAAGAAAAAGAAAAGTCTGAAAAAAATAAATAGATAAAAATAAATAAATGAAAAAAAAGCCTGGAAATAAAAACACCTGAAATAAATAAATAAATAAAAACTCCTGAAATAAATAAATGAATTAATAAAACACCTGAAATAAATTAATAAATAAACACCTGAAATAAATAAATAAATAAAAACCTGAAATAAATAAATAAATAAAAACACCAGAAATAAAATAATAAGTAAAAACACCTGAAATAATTAAATAACTAAATAAAAAAACACCTGAAATAAATAAATAAATAAAAAACCTGAAATGAATTAAAAAAACACCTGAAAAAAATAAAAAGAACACCTGAAATAAACAGAAAAAATAAATAAATAAAAAAAACAACCTGAAATAAATAAAACCTGAAAAAATAACTAAAAAAAAAATCAACCTAAAAAACTGAAAAAATAAATAAATAAATAAATAAAAAAACAACCTAAAAAAATAAATAAATAATAAAAAACTGAAATAAATAAATAAATAAAAACCTGAAAAAAAATAAATAAAAAAATAAAAAAACCTGAAAAACATAAATAAATAAATAATAATGAAAAAAAAATCCTGAAAAGAAACTTGGAAAAAAAAACAACCTGAAAAAAAAACAATCTGAAAAAAAAAATAAAATAAATAAATACAACCTAAATAAAAAAAAAAAAAAAAATAACTAAAATGAATAAATAAATAAAAAGCCTGAAAAAATGAAAATAAAAAAGCCTGAAAAAAAGCCTGAAACAAATAAATACATAAAAAAACACCTGAAAAAAAACACCTGTAATAAATAAATTAAAAAAGCCTGAAAGAAATCAATAATGAAAAAAAGCCTGAGAGAAATCAATAATGAAAAAAAAAACTGAAAAAAATCAATAATGAAAAAAAGCCTGAAAAAAATCAATAAAAAAGCCTGAAAAAAATAACTAAATAAAAAAAATATTGAAAAAAATACAATAAAAAAAGCCTGAAAAAAATAAAAAGCCTGAAAAAAATAAATACATAAAAAACACATGAAAAAATTACCTGTAATAAATAAATAAATAAAAAAAAACCTGAAATAAATAAAAAAAAAATAAAAAAAAATTAAAGAAAATAAAAAAAAACACCTGAAATAAAGAATAAAAAAAACACCTGAAATAAAGAAAATAAAAAAAACACCTGAAATAAAGAAAATAAAAAAAACACCTGAAATAAAGAAAATAAAAAAAAACATCTGAAATAAAGAAAATAAAAAAACACCTGAAGTAAATAAAAAAATAAAAAAGCACCTGAAATAAAAAAATAAAAGCCTGAAATTAATAAATAAATAAAAAAAAATGAAAAAAATAAATATATAGAAAAGCCGTTAAAAATATATAAATAAAAAAAGCCTGAAAAAAATAAATAAATAAAAAACACCTGCAATAAATAAATAAATAAAAAACACCTGAAAAAAATAAAAATATAAAAGCACCTGAAATAAATAAAAAACTAAATAAAATACACCTGAAATAATTAAATAAAAAACCTGAAAAACTGAAAAAAACACCTGAAAAAAACTGAAAAAATTTAAATAAATATAAAAAACAACCTGAAATAAATAAATAAATAAAACAACCTGAAAATAAATAAATAAATAAATAAATAAAACAACCTGCAAATAAATAAATAAATAAAACCTGAAAATAAAGAATACAAAAAAACTGAAAAACTAAATAAAAAACAAACAAAAAAATGACAAAATAAAAATAAAAAAATCAACCAGATAAAATAATTAAATAAACTTTTTAATAAAAAACAACCTAAAAAAATAAATACATAATAAAAAAACTGAAATAAATAAATAAATAAATAATAACCTGAAAAAAAACTGAAAAACATAAATAAATAAATAATTAAAAACCCAAAAAACATTCTGAAAAAAACAACTTGAAAAAAAAACAACCTGAAAAGAAAAATAATATTAAAAAAAAATCTGAAAAAAATAAAAATAAAATAAAACTGAAAAATAAATAAATAAATACAATCTGAAAAAAAAAAAATTAAATAAAAAGAACCTGAAAAAATAAATAAATAAAAAATGTCTGAAAAAAAATAAATAAAAAAAAGCCTGAAAAAATAAATGCATAAAAAAGGCTTAAAAAAATAAATAAAAAAGCATGAAAAAAAAAAAAATAAAAAAAATAAATAAAAAAAGCCCGAAAATAAATAAAAAAGCCCAAAAATAAATAAATAAGAAAAAGCTCCATAAAAATCCATAAAAAAGCTCAAAAACGTTAATAAAAAAAACTTGAAAAAATAAATAGATAAATAAATATAAAAAGGCTGAAAAAAAATGAATAAATAAATAAAGAAACAAAATAAATAAATAAATAAAAAAATAAATAAATAAAACGCCTGAAATAAAAAATAAAACCTGAAAAAAATATAAAAAAACTGAAAAAAGTAAATAAAAAAAGCCTGAAATAAATAAATAAACAACCTGAAATAAAAAAATAAAAAAACTGAAATAAATACAAAAATAAACAAATGAAAAAAGATAAAAAATTAAATAAATAAATAAATAATTAAAAAAAATTTAAATAAATAAATAAAAATCTGAAAAAAAATAAAAATAATGAAATAAATAAATAAATAAATATAAATAAATAAAAATAATTAAATATATAAATAAAAAAATAAAAAAAACTGAAAAAACAATTAAATAAATGAATAAATAAAACAACCTAAGAAAAATAATTAAAAAGCCTGAAAAAAAATAAAAAAAGCCTAAAAAAAAAACTGAAAAAAAAACACCTTAGAAAAATAAACAAATCAATAAAAAAGCCTGAAAAGATAAATAAATAAGAAAGCCTGAATAAAAAAAAAAAGCCTGAATAAAAATATAAAAGCCTTAACAAAAAGAAAAAGAAAAGAGTCTGAAATAAATAAATGAATTAATAAAACACCTGAAATAAATAAATAAATAAACACCTGAAATAAATAAATAAATAAAAACCTGAAATAAATAAATAAATAAAAACACCAGAAATAAAATAATAAGTAAAAACACCTGAAATAATTAAATAGCTAAATAAAAAAACACCTGAAATAAATAAATAAATAAAAACCTGAAATAATTAAATAGCTAAATAAAAAAACACCTGAAATAAATAAATAAATAAAAACCTGAAATAAATTAAAAAAACACCTGAAAAAAATAAAAAGAACACCTGAAATAAACAGAAAAAATAAATAAATAAAAAAAACAACCTGAAATAAATAAAACCTGAAAAAAAACTAAAAAAAAAATCAACCTAAAAAACTGAAAAAATAAATAAATAAATAAAAAAACAACCTAAAAAAATAAATAAATAATAAAAAACTGAAATAAATAAATAAATAAAAACCTGAAAAAAAATAAATAAAAAAATAAAAAAACCTGAAAAACATAAATAAATAAATAATAATGAAAAAAAAATCCTGAAATGAAACTTGGAAAAAAAAAAACCTGAAAAAAAAAACAATCTGAAAAAAAAATAAAGAAATAAAACAAAACTGAAAAATAAATAAATAAATAAATACAACCTAAATAAAAAAAAAAAAAAAATAACTAAAATGAATAAATAAATAAAAAGCCTGAAAAAAAATAAATAAAAAAGCCTGAAACAAATAAATACATAAAATAACACCTGAAAAAAAACACCTGTAATAAATAAATTAAAAAAGCCTGAAAGAAATCAATAATGAAAAAAAGCCTGAGAGAAATCAATAATGAAAAAAAAAAACTGAAAAAAATCAATAATGAAAAAAAAAACTGAAAAAAATCAATAATGAAAAAAAGCCTGAAAAAAATCAATAAAAAAGCCTGAAAAAAATAACTAAATAAAAAAAATATTGAAAAAAATACAATAAAAAAAGCCTGAAAAAAATAAAAAGCCTGAAAAAAATAAATACATAAAAAACACATGAAAAAAATACCTGTAATAAATAAATAAATAAAAAAAAACCTGAAATAAAGAAAAAAAAATAAAAAAAAAATAAAGAAAAGAAAAAAAACACCTGAAATAAAGAAAATAAAAAAAACACCTGAAGTAAAGAAAATAAAAAAACACCTGAAATAAAGAAAATAAAAAAAACACCTGAAATAAAGAAAATAAAAAAAAACATCTGAAATAAAGAAAATAAAAAAAACACCTGAAGTAAATAAAAAAATAAAAAAGCACCTGAAATAAAAAAATAAAAGCCTGAAATTAATAAATAAATAAAAAAAACTGAAAAAAATATATAAAAAGCCGTTAAAAATATATAAATAAAAAAAGCCTGAAAAAAATAAATAAAAAACACCTGCAATAAATAAATAAATAAAAAACACCTGAACAAAATAAATAAATAAAAAAGCACCTGAAATAAATAAAAAAACTAAATAAAATACACCTGAAATAATTAAATAAAAAACCTGAAAAACTGAAAAAAACACCTGAAAAAAACTGAAAAAATTTAAATAAATATAAAAAACAACCTGAAATAAATAAATAAATAAAACAACCTGAAAATAAATAAATAAAACAACCTGCAAATAAATAAATAAAACAACCTGAAAATAAAGAATACAAAAAAACTGAAAAACTAAATAAAAAACAAACAAAAAAATGACAAAATAAAAATAAAAAAATCAACCAGATAAAATAAATAAATAAACTTTTTAATAAAAAACAACCTAAAAAAATAAATACATAATAAAAAAACTGAAATAAATAAATAAATAAATAAATAATAACCTGAAAAAAAAACTGAAAAACATAAATAAATAAATAAATAATTAAAAACCCAAAAAAATATTCTGAAAAAAAACTTGAAAAAAAACAACCTGAAAAGAAAAATAATATTAAAAAAAAATCTGATATAAATAAATAAATAAATAAAATAAAAAAAAAATGAAAAATAAATAAATAAATGAATAAATAAATACAACCTGAACAAAAATATTACATAAAAAGAACCTGAAAAAATAAATAAATAAAAAATGTCTGAAAAAAATAAATAAAAAAAAGCCTGAAAAAATAAATGCATAAAAAAAGACTTTTAAAAAAATAAATAAAAAAGCATGAACAAATAAATAAATAAAAATAAATAAATAAAAAAAGCCCGAAAATAAATAAAAAAGCCCGAAAATAAATAAATAAGAAAAAGCTCCAAAAAAATCCATAAAAAAGCTCAAAAACGTTAATAAAAAAAAACTTGGAAAAAATAAATAGATAAATAAATAAAAAAAGGCTGAAAAAAATGAAATAAATAAAAAAACAAAATAAATAAATAAATAAAAAATAAATAAATAAATAAAACGCCTGAAATAAAAAATAAAATAAAAAACATGACAAAAATAAAAATATATATAAATAAATAAATCAACCTTAAAAAAATAAATAAATGAAAAAAAGAACCTGAAAAAATAAATAAAACCTGAAAAAAATATAAAAAAACTGAAAAAAGTAAATAAAAAAATCCTGAAATAAATAAATAAATAAACAACCTGAAATAAAAAAAAAAAAAAACTAAAATAAATAAAAAAATAAAAAAATTAAGAAAAAAAATTAAATAAATAAATAAATAATAATAAAAAATAAATAAATAAATAAATAAAAAACTGAAGAAAAAAAAAGAAATAAATATATAAATAAATATAAATAAATAAAAATAATTAAATATATAAATAAAAAAATAAAAAATGACGTGAAAATAATTAAATAAAAAATAAAAAAAATAAAAAAAAACTGAAAAAATAATTAAATAAATGAATAAATAAAACAACCTAAGAAAAATAATAAAAAAAAGCCTGAAAAAAAAATAAAAAAGCCTAAAAGAAAAACTGATAAAAACCACCTTAGAAAAATAAACAATTCAATAAAAAAAGCCTGAAAAGATAAATAAATAAAAAAGCCTGAATAAAAAAAAAAAGCCTGAATAACAATATAAAAGCATTAACAAAATGAAAAAGAAAAAAGTCTGAAAAAATAAGTAGATAAAAATAAATAAATGAAAAAAAGCCTGAAAATAAAAACACCTGAAATAAATAAATAAATAAATAAATAAATAAAAACTCCTGAAATAAATAAATGAATTAATAAAACACCTGAAATAAATAAATAAATAAAAACCTGAAATAAATAAATAAATAAAAACACCAGAAATAAAAAATAAGTAAAAACACCTGAAATAATTAAATAGCTAAATAAAAAAACACCTGAAATAAATAAATAAATAAAAAACCTGAAATAAATTAAAAAAAACACCTGAAAAAAATAAAAAGAACACCTGCAAAAAACTGAAAAAAAATAAATAAAAAAAACAACCTGAAATAAATAAAACCTGAAAAAAAAACTAAAAAAAAAAATCAACCTAAAAAAACTGAAAAAATAAATAAATAAATAAACAAATAAATAAAAAACAACCTAAAACAATAAATAAATAAATAAATAAAAACCTAAAATAAAAAAATAAAAAAAAACCTGAAAAACATAAATAAATAAATAATAATGAAAAAAAAAATCCTGAAAAGAAACTTGAAAAAAAAAAAACCTGAAAAAAAACAATCTGAACAAAAAAAAATAAATAAAAATAAATAAAACAAAACTGAAAAATAAATAAATAAATAAACACAACCTAAAAAAAATGAAAATAAAAAAAAAACGAAAAAAAAACCTAAAATAAATAAATAAAAAAAAGCCTGAAAAAAATGAAAATAAAAAAAGCCTGAAAAAAATAAAAAAAGCCTGAAAATAAAAAATAAAAAAAGCCTGAAAAAGTAAATACATAAAAAAACACCTGTAATAAATAAATTAAAAAAGCCTGAAAGAAATCAATAATGAAAAAAAGCCTGAGAGAAATCAATAATGAAAAAAGCCTGAAAAAAATCAATAATGAAAAAAAGCCTGAAAAAAATTAATAAAAAAGCCTGAAAAAAATAACTAAATAAAAAAATATTGAAAAAAATACAATAAAAAAAGCCTGAAAAAAATAAATACATAAAAAAACACCTGTAATAAATAAATAAAAAAACACCTGAAATAAAGAAAAAAAAAAAAACACCTGAAATAAAGAAAATAAAAAAAACACCTGAAATAAAGAAAATAAAAAAAACATCTGAAATAAAGAAAATAAAAAAAACACCTGAAGTAAATAAAAAAATAAAAAAGCACCTGAAATAAAAAAATAAAAGCCTGAAATTAATAAATAAATAAAAAAAACTGAAAAAAATAAATATATAAAAAAGCCGTTAAAAATATATAAATAAAAAAAGCCTGAAAAAATCATTAAATAAAAAACACCTGCAATAAAAAAATAAATAAAAAACACTTGAAAAAAATAAATAAATAAAAAAGCACCTGAAATAAATAAAAAAACACCTGAAATAATTAAATAAAAAACCTGAAAAACTGAAAAAAACACCTGAAAAAAACTGAAAAAATTTAAATAAATATAAAAAACAACCTGAAATAAATAAATAAATAAAACAACCTGAAAATAAATAAATAAATAAAACAACCTGCAAATAAATAAATAAATAAATAAAACCTGAAAATAAAGAATACAAAAAAACTGAAAAACTAAATAAAAAACAAACAAAAAAATGACAAAATAAAAATAAAAAATTCAACCAGATAAAATAATTAAATAAACTTTTTAATAAAAAACAACCTAAAAAAATAAATACATAATAAAAAAACTGAAATAAATAAATAAATAAATAATAACCTGAAAAAAAAACTGAAAAACATAAATAAATAAATAATTAAAAACCCAAAAAACATTCTGAAAAAAACAACTTGAAAAAAAATACCTGAAAAGAAAAATAATATTAAATAAAAATCTGAAAAAAATAAATAAAATAAAATAAAACTGAAAAATAAATAAATAAATACAATCTGAAAAAAAAAAAATATTAAAGAAAAAGAACATGAAAAAATAAATAAATAAAAAATGTCTGAAAAAAATAAATAAAAAAAAGCCTGAAAAAATAAATGCATAAAAAAGGCTTAAAAAAATAAATAAAAAAGGATGAAAAAAAAATAAATAAAAAAAAAAAAATAAAAAAAGCCCGAAAATAAATAAAAAAGCCCAAAAATAAATAAATAAGAAAAAGCTCCATAAAAATCCATAAAAAAGCTCAAAAACGTTAATAAAAAAAACTTGAAAAAATAAATAGATAAATAAATAAAAAAAGGCTGAAAAAAAATGAATAAATAAATAAAGAAACAAAATAAATAAATAAATAAAAAAATAATAAATAAATAAAACGCCTGAAATAAAAAATAAAACCTGAAAAAAATATAAAAAAACTGAAAAAAGTAAATAAAAAAAGCCTGAAATAAATAAATAAACAACCTGAAATAAAAAAATAAAAAAACTGAAATAAATACAAAAATAAACAAATGAAAAAAGATAAAAAATTAAATAAATAAATAAATAATTAAAAAAAAATTTAAATAAATAAATAAAAATCTGAAAAAAAATAAAAATAATGAAATAAATAAATAAATAAATATAAATAAATAAAAATAATTAAATATATAAATAAAAAAATAAAAAAAACTGAAAAAACAATTAAATAAATGAATAAATAAAACAACCTAAGAAAAATAATTAAAAAGCCTGAAAAAAAATAAAAAAGCCTAAAAAAAAAACTGAAAAAAAAACACCTTAGAAAAATAAACAAATCAATAAAAAAGCCTGAAAAGATAAATAAATAAGAAAGCCTGAATAAAAAAAAAAAGCCTGAATAAAAATATAAAAGCCTTAACAAAAAGAAAAAGAAAAGTCTGAAAAAAATAAATAGATAAAAATAAATAAATGAAAAAAAAGCCTGGAAATAAAAACACCTGAAATAAATAAATAAATAAAAACTCCTGAAATAAATAAATGAATTAATAAAACACCTGAAATAAATTAATAAATAAACACCTGAAATAAATAAATAAATAAAAACCTGAAATAAATAAATAAATAAAAACACCAGAAATAAAATAATAAGTAAAAACACCTGAAATAATTAAATAACTAAATAAAAAAACACCTGAAATAAATAAATAAATAAAAAACCTGAAATGAATTAAAAAAACACCTGAAAAAAATAAAAAGAACACCTGAAATAAACAGAAAAAATAAATAAATAAAAAAAACAACCTGAAATAAATAAAACCTGAAAAAATAACTAAAAAAAAAATCAACCTAAAAAACTGAAAAAATAAATAAATAAATAAATAAAAAAACAACCTAAAAAAATAAATAAATAATAAAAAACTGAAATAAATAAATAAATAAAAACCTGAAAAAAAATAAATAAAAAAATAAAAAAACCTGAAAAACATAAATAAATAAATAATAATGAAAAAAAAATCCTGAAAAGAAACTTGGAAAAAAAAACAACCTGAAAAAAAAACAATCTGAAAAAAAAAATAAAATAAATAAATACAACCTAAATAAAAAAAAAAAAAAAAATAACTAAAATGAATAAATAAATAAAAAGCCTGAAAAAATGAAAATAAAAAAGCCTGAAAAAAAGCCTGAAACAAATAAATACATAAAAAAACACCTGAAAAAAAACACCTGTAATAAATAAATTAAAAAAGCCTGAAAGAAATCAATAATGAAAAAAAGCCTGAGAGAAATCAATAATGAAAAAAAAAACTGAAAAAAATCAATAATGAAAAAAAGCCTGAAAAAAATCAATAAAAAAGCCTGAAAAAAATAACTAAATAAAAAAAATATTGAAAAAAATACAATAAAAAAAGCCTGAAAAAAATAAAAAGCCTGAAAAAAATAAATACATAAAAAACACATGAAAAAATTACCTGTAATAAATAAATAAATAAAAAAAAACCTGAAATAAATAAAAAAAAAATAAAAAAAAATTAAAGAAAATAAAAAAAAAACACCTGAAATAAAGAATAAAAAAAACACCTGAAATAAAGAAAATAAAAAAAACACCTGAAATAAAGAAAATAAAAAAAACACCTGAAATAAAGAAAATAAAAAAAAACATCTGAAATAAAGAAAATAAAAAAACACCTGAAGTAAATAAAAAAATAAAAAAGCACCTGAAATAAAAAAATAAAAGCCTGAAATTAATAAATAAATAAAAAAAAATGAAAAAAATAAATATATAGAAAAGCCGTTAAAAATATATAAATAAAAAAAGCCTGAAAAAAATAAATAAATAAAAAACACCTGCAATAAATAAATAAATAAAAAACACCTGAAAAAAATAAAAATATAAAAGCACCTGAAATAAATAAAAAACTAAATAAAATACACCTGAAATAATTAAATAAAAAACCTGAAAAACTGAAAAAAACACCTGAAAAAAACTGAAAAAATTTAAATAAATATAAAAAACAACCTGAAATAAATAAATAAATAAAACAACCTGAAAATAAATAAATAAATAAATAAATAAAACAACCTGCAAATAAATAAATAAATAAATAAAACCTGAAAATAAAGAATACAAAAAAACTGAAAAACTAAATAAAAAACAAACAAAAAAATGACAAAATAAAAATAAAAAAATCAACCAGATAAAATAATTAAATAAACTTTTTAATAAAAAACAACCTAAAAAAATAAATACATAATAAAAAAACTGAAATAAATAAATAAATAAATAATAACCTGAAAAAAAACTGAAAAACATAAATAAATAAATAATTAAAAACCCAAAAAACATTCTGAAAAAAACAACTTGAAAAAAAAACAACCTGAAAAGAAAAATAATATTAAAAAAAAATCTGAAAAAAATAAAAATAAAATAAAACTGAAAAATAAATAAATAAATACAATCTGAAAAAAAAAAAATTAAATAAAAAGAACCTGAAAAAATAAATAAATAAAAAATGTCTGAAAAAAAATAAATAAAAAAAAGCCTGAAAAAATAAATGCATAAAAAAGGCTTAAAAAAATAAATAAAAAAGCATGAAAAAAAAAAAAATAAAAAAAATAAATAAAAAAAGCCCGAAAATAAATAAAAAAGCCCAAAAATAAATAAATAAGAAAAAGCTCCATAAAAATCCATAAAAAAGCTCAAAAACGTTAATAAAAAAAACTTGAAAAAATAAATAGATAAATAAATATAAAAAGGCTGAAAAAAAATGAATAAATAAATAAAGAAACAAAATAAATAAATAAATAAAAAAATAAATAAATAAAACGCCTGAAATAAAAAATAAAACCTGAAAAAAATATAAAAAAACTGAAAAAAGTAAATAAAAAAAGCCTGAAATAAATAAATAAACAACCTGAAATAAAAAAATAAAAAAACTGAAATAAATACAAAAATAAACAAATGAAAAAAGATAAAAAATTAAATAAATAAATAAATAATTAAAAAAAATTTAAATAAATAAATAAAAATCTGAAAAAAAATAAAAATAATGAAATAAATAAATAAATAAATATAAATAAATAAAAATAATTAAATATATAAATAAAAAAATAAAAAAAACTGAAAAAACAATTAAATAAATGAATAAATAAAACAACCTAAGAAAAATAATTAAAAAGCCTGAAAAAAAATAAAAAAAGCCTAAAAAAAAAACTGAAAAAAAAACACCTTAGAAAAATAAACAAATCAATAAAAAAGCCTGAAAAGATAAATAAATAAGAAAGCCTGAATAAAAAAAAAAAGCCTGAATAAAAATATAAAAGCCTTAACAAAAAGAAAAAGAAAAGAGTCTGAAATAAATAAATGAATTAATAAAACACCTGAAATAAATAAATAAATAAACACCTGAAATAAATAAATAAATAAAAACCTGAAATAAATAAATAAATAAAAACACCAGAAATAAAATAATAAGTAAAAACACCTGAAATAATTAAATAGCTAAATAAAAAAACACCTGAAATAAATAAATAAATAAAAACCTGAAATAATTAAATAGCTAAATAAAAAAACACCTGAAATAAATAAATAAATAAAAACCTGAAATAAATTAAAAAAACACCTGAAAAAAATAAAAAGAACACCTGAAATAAACAGAAAAAATAAATAAATAAAAAAAACAACCTGAAATAAATAAAACCTGAAAAAAAACTAAAAAAAAAATCAACCTAAAAAACTGAAAAAATAAATAAATAAATAAAAAAACAACCTAAAAAAATAAATAAATAATAAAAAACTGAAATAAATAAATAAATAAAAACCTGAAAAAAAATAAATAAAAAAATAAAAAAACCTGAAAAACATAAATAAATAAATAATAATGAAAAAAAAATCCTGAAATGAAACTTGGAAAAAAAAAAACCTGAAAAAAAAAACAATCTGAAAAAAAAATAAAGAAATAAAACAAAACTGAAAAATAAATAAATAAATAAATACAACCTAAATAAAAAAAAAAAAAAAATAACTAAAATGAATAAATAAATAAAAAGCCTGAAAAAAAATAAATAAAAAAGCCTGAAACAAATAAATACATAAAATAACACCTGAAAAAAAACACCTGTAATAAATAAATTAAAAAAGCCTGAAAGAAATCAATAATGAAAAAAAGCCTGAGAGAAATCAATAATGAAAAAAAAAAACTGAAAAAAATCAATAATGAAAAAAAAAACTGAAAAAAATCAATAATGAAAAAAAGCCTGAAAAAAATCAATAAAAAAGCCTGAAAAAAATAACTAAATAAAAAAAATATTGAAAAAAATACAATAAAAAAAGCCTGAAAAAAATAAAAAGCCTGAAAAAAATAAATACATAAAAAACACATGAAAAAAATACCTGTAATAAATAAATAAATAAAAAAAAACCTGAAATAAAGAAAAAAAAATAAAAAAAAAATAAAGAAAAGAAAAAAAACACCTGAAATAAAGAAAATAAAAAAAACACCTGAAGTAAAGAAAATAAAAAAACACCTGAAATAAAGAAAATAAAAAAAACACCTGAAATAAAGAAAATAAAAAAAAACATCTGAAATAAAGAAAATAAAAAAAACACCTGAAGTAAATAAAAAAATAAAAAAGCACCTGAAATAAAAAAATAAAAGCCTGAAATTAATAAATAAATAAAAAAAAATGAAAAAAATATATAAAAAGCCGTTAAAAATATATAAATAAAAAAAGCCTGAAAAAAATAAATAAAAAACACCTGCAATAAATAAATAAATAAAAAACACCTGAACAAAATAAATAAATAAAAAAGCACCTGAAATAAATAAAAAAACTAAATAAAATACACCTGAAAAACTGAAAAAAACACCTGAAAAAAACTGAAAAAATTTAAATAAATATAAAAAACAACCTGAAATAAATAAATAAATAAAACAACCTGAAAATAAATAAATAAAACAACCTGCAAATAAATAAATAAAACAACCTGAAAATAAAGAATACAAAAAAACTGAAAAACTAAATAAAAAACAAACAAAAAAATGACAAAATAAAAATAAAAAAATCAACCAGATAAAATAAATAAATAAACTTTTTAATAAAAAACAACCTAAAAAAATAAATACATAATAAAAAAACTGAAATAAATAAATAAATAAATAAATAATAACCTGAAAAAAAAACTGAAAAACATAAATAAATAAATAAATAATTAAAAACCCAAAAAAATATTCTGAAAAAAAACTTGAAAAAAAACAACCTGAAAAGAAAAATAATATTAAAAAAAAATCTGATATAAATAAATAAATAAATAAAATAAAAAAAAATGAAAAATAAATAAATAAATGAATAAATAAATACAACCTGAAAAAAAATATTACATAAAAAGAACCTGAAAAAATAAATAAATAAAAAATGTCTGAAAAAAATAAATAAAAAAAAGCCTGAAAAAATAAATGCATAAAAAAAGACTTTTAAAAAAATAAATAAAAAAGCATGAACAAATAAATAAATAAAAATAAATAAATAAAAAAAGCCCGAAAATAAATAAAAAAGCCCGAAAATAAATAAATAAGAAAAAGCTCCAAAAAAATCCATAAAAAAGCTCAAAAACGTTAATAAAAAAAAACTTGGAAAAAATAAATAGATAAATAAATAAAAAAAGGCTGAAAAAAATGAAATAAATAAAAAAACAAAATAAATAAATAAATAAAAAATAAATAAATAAATAAAACGCCTGAAATAAAAAATAAAATAAAAAACATGACAAAAATAAAAATATATATAAATAAATAAATCAACCTTAAAAAAATAAATAAATGAAAAAAAGAACCTGAAAAAATAAATAAAACCTGAAAAAAATATAAAAAAACTGAAAAAAGTAAATAAAAAAATCCTGAAATAAATAAATAAATAAACAACCTGAAATTAAAAAAAAAAAAACTAAAATAAATAAAAAAATAAAAAAATTAAGAAAAAAAATTAAATAAATAAATAAATAATAATAAAAAATAAATAAATAAATAAATAAAAAACTGAAGAAAAAAAAAGAAATAAATATATAAATAAATATAAATAAATAAAAATAATTAAATATATAAATAAAAAAATAAAAAATGACGTGAAAATAATTAAATAAAAAATAAAAAAAATAAAAAAAAACTGAAAAAATAATTAAATAAATGAATAAATAAAACAACCTAAGAAAAATAATAAAAAAAAGCCTGAAAAAAAAATAAAAAAGCCTAAAAGAAAAACTGATAAAAACCACCTTAGAAAAATAAACAATTCAATAAAAAAAGCCTGAAAAGATAAATAAATAAAAAAGCCTGAATAAAAAAAAAAGCCTGAATAACAATATAAAAGCATTAACAAAATGAAAAAGAAAAAAGTCTGAAAAAATAAGTAGATAAAAATAAATAAATGAAAAAAAGCCTGAAAATAAAAACACCTGAAATAAATAAATAAATAAATAAATAAAAACTCCTGAAATAAATAAATGAATTAATAAAACACCTGAAATAAATAAATAAATAAAAACCTGAAATAAATAAATAAATAAAAACACCAGAAATAAAAAATAAGTAAAAACACCTGAAATAATTAAATAGCTAAATAAAAAAACACCTGAAATAAATAAATAAATAAAAAACCTGAAATAAATTAAAAAAAACACCTGAAAAAAATAAAAAGAACACCTGCAAAAAACTGAAAAAAAATAAATAAAAAAACAACCTGAAATAAATAAAACCTGAAAAAAAAACTAAAAAAAAAAATCAACCTAAAAAAACTGAAAAAATAAATAAATAAATAAACAAATAAATAAAAAACAACCTAAAACAATAAATAAATAAATAAATAAAAACCTAAAATAAAAAAATAAAAAAAAACCTGAAAAACATAAAATAAATAATAATGAAAAAAAAAATCCTGAAAAGAAACTTGAAAAAAAAACAACCTGAAAAAAAACAATCTGAACAAAAAAAAAAAAAATAAAAATAAATAAAACAAAACTGAAAAATAAATAAATAAATAAACACAACCTAAAAAAAATGAAAATAAAAAAAAACGAAAAAAATAATTAAAATAAATAAATAAATAAAAAGCCTGAAAAAAATGAAAATAAAAAAAGCCTGAAAAAAATAAAAAAAAGCCTGAAAATAAAAAATAAAAAAAGCCTGAAAAAGTAAATACATAAAAAAACACCTGAAAAAAAACACCTGTAATAAATAAATTAAAAAAAGCCTGAAAGAAATCAATAATGAAAAAAAGCCTGAGAGAAATCAATAATGAAAAAAGCCTGAAAAAAATCAATAATGAAAAAAAGCCTGAAAAAAATTAATAAAAAAGCCTGAAAAAAATAACTAAATAAAAAAATATTGAAAAAAATACAATAAAAAAAGCCTGAAAAAAATAAATACATAAAAAACACCTGTAATAAATAAATAAAAAAACACCTGAAATAAAGGAAATAAAAAAAACACCTGAAATAAAGAAAATAAAAAAAACACCTGAAATAAAGAAAATAAAAAAAACATCTGAAATAAAGAAAATAAAAAAAACACCTGAAGTAAATAAAAAAATAAAAAAGCACCTGAAATAAAAAAATAAAAGCCTGAAATTAATAAATAAATAAAAAAAACTGAAAAAAATAAATATATAAAAAAGCCGTTAAAAATATATAAATAAAAAAAGCCTGAAAAAATCATTAAATAAAAAACACCTGCAATAAAAAAATAAATAAAAAACACTTGAAAAAAATAAATAAATAAAAAAGCACCTGAAATAAATAAAAAAACACCTGAAATAATTAAATAAAAAACCTGAAAAACTGAAAAAAACACCTGAAAAAAACTGAAAAAATTTAAATAAATATAAAAAACAACCTGAAATAAATAAATAAATAAAACAACCTGAAAATAAATAAATAAATAAAACAACCTGCAAATAAATAAATAAATAAATAAAACCTGAAAATAAAGAATACAAAAAAACTGAAAAACTAAATAAAAAACAAACAAAAAAATGACAAAATAAAAATAAAAAAATCAACCAGATAAAATAATTAAATAAACTTTTTAATAAAAAACAACCTAAAAAAATAAATACATAATAAAAAAACTGAAATAAATAAATAAATAAATAATAACCTGAAAAAAAAACTGAAAAACATAAATAAATAAATAAATAATTAAAAACCCAAAAAACATTCTGAAAAAAACAACTTGAAAAAAAAAACCTGAAAAGAAAAATAATATTAAAAAAAAATCTGAAAAAAATAAATCAAATAAAATAAAACTGAAAAATAAATAAATAAATACAATCTGAAAAAAAAATATTAAATAAAAAGAACCTGAAAAAATAAATAAATAAAAAATATCTGAAAAAAAAAAAAAAAAAAAGCCTGAAAAAATAAATGCATAAAAAAGGCTTAAAAAATAAATAAAAAAGCATGAAAAAAAAATAAATAAAAAAAATAAATAAAAAAAATAAATAAAAAAAGCCCGAAAATAAATAAAAAAGCCCAAAAATAAATAAATAAGAAAAAGCTCCATAAAAATCCATAAAAAAGCTCAAAAACGTTAATAAAAAAAACTTGAAAAAATAAATAGATAAATAAATAAAAAAAGGCTGAAAAAAAATGAATAAATAAATAAAGAAACAAAATAAATAAATAAATAAAAAAATAATAAATAAATAAAACGCCTGAAATAAAAAATAAAACCTGAAAAAAATATAAAAAAACTGAAAAAAGTAAATAAAAAAAGCCTGAAATAAATAAATAAACAACCTGAAATAAAAAAATAAAAAAACTGAAATAAATACAAAAATAAACAAATGAAAAAAGATAAAAAATTAAATAAAATAAATAATTAAAAAAAAATTTAAATAAATAAATAAAAATCTGAAAAAAAATAAAAATAATGAAATAAATAAATAAATAAAAATAATTAAATATATAAATAAAAAAACCTGAAAAAACAATTAAATAAATGAATAAATAAAACAACCTAAGAAAAATAATTAAAAAACCTGAAACAAAATAAAAAAGCCTAAAAAAAAAAACTGAAAAAAAAACACCTTAGAAAAATAAACAAATCAATAAAAAAGCCTGAAAAGATAAATAAATAAGAAAGCCTGAATAAAAATAAAAAAAAGCCTGAATAAAAATATAAAAGCCTTAACAAAAAGAAAAAGAAAAGTCTGAAAAAAATAAATAGATAAAAATAAATAAATGAAAAAAAAGCCTGGAAACAAAAACACCTGAAATAAATAAATAAATAAAAACTCCTGAAATAAATAAATGAATTAATAAAACACCTGAAATAAATAAATAAATAAACACCTGAAATAAATAAATAAATAAAAACCTGAAATAAATAAATAAATAAAAACACCAGAAATAAAATAATAAGTAAAAACACCTGAAATAATTAAATAGCTAAATAAAAAAACATCTGAAATAAATAAATAAATAAAAAACCTGAAATAAATTAAAAAAAACACCTGAAAAAAATAAAAAGAACACCTGAAAAAAACAGAAAAAATAAATAAATAAAAAAAACAACCTAAAAAACTGAAAAAATAAATAAATAAATAAATAAAAAACAACCTAAAAATAAATAAATAATAAAAAACTGAAATAAATAAATAAATAAAAACCTGAAAAAAAATAAATAAAAAAATAAAAAAACCTGAAAAACATAAATAAATAAATAATAATGAAAAAAAAAATCCTGAAAAGAAACTTGGAAAAAAAAACAACCTGAAAAAAAAACAATCTGAAAAAAAAATAAAGAAATAAAACAAAACTGAAAAATAAATAAATAAATAAATACAACCTAAAAAAAAGAAAAAAAAGAAAAAAACAAAAAAAAAAATAACTAAAATGAATAAATAAATAAAAAGCCTGAAAAAATGAAAATAAAAAAGCCTGAAAAAAAAGCCTGAAAAAAATAAATACATAAAAAAACACCTGAAAAAAACCACCTGTAATAAATAAATTAAAAAAGCCTGAAAGAAATCAATAATGAAAAAAAGCCTGAGAGAAATCAATAATGAAAAAAAAAAAAAAACTGAAAAAAAATCAATAATGAAAAAAAGCCTGAAAAAAATCAATAAAAAAGCCTGAAAAAAATAACTAAATAAAAAAATATTGAAAAAAATACAATAAAAGAAGCCTGAAAAAAAATAAAAAAAAGCCTGAAAAAAATAAATACATAAAAAAACACCTGAAAAAAACACCTGTAATAAATAAATAAATAAAAAAAAAACTAAAATAAAGAAAATAAAAAAAACACCTGAAATAAAGAAAATAAAAAAACACCTGAAATAAAGAAAATAAAAAAACACCTGAAATAAAGAAAATAAAAAAAAAACCTGAAATAAAGAAAATAAAAAAAACACCTGAAATAAAGAAAATAAAAAAAAAACATCTGAAATAAAAAAATAAAAAAAACACCTGAAGTAAATAAAAAAATAAAAAAGCACCTGAAATAAAAAAATAAAAGCCTGAAATTAATAAATAAATAAAAAAAACTGAAAAAAATATATAAAAAGCCGTTAAAAATATATAAATAAAAAAAGCCTGAAAAAAATAAATAAAAAACACCTGCAATAAATAAATAAATAAAAAACACCTGAACAAAATAAATAAATAAAAAAGCACCTGAAATAAATAAAAAAACTAAATAAAATACACCTGAAATAATTAAATAAAAAACCTGAAAAACTGAAAAAAACACCTGAAAAAAACTGAAAAAATTTAAATAAATATAAAAAACAACCTGAAATAAATAAATAAATAAAACAACCTGAAAATAAATAAATAAAACAACCTGCAAATAAATAAATAAAACAACCTGAAAATAAAGAATACAAAAAAACTGAAAAACTAAATAAAAAACAAACAAAAAAATGACAAAATAAAAATAAAAAAATCAACCAGATAAAATAAATAAATAAACTTTTTAATAAAAAACAACCTAAAAAAATAAATACATAATAAAAAAACTGAAATAAATAAATAAATAAATAATAACCTGAAAAAAAAACTGAAAAACATAAATAAATAAATCAATAATTAAAAACCCAAAAAACATTCTGAAAAAAAAAACTTGAAAAAAAAAACCTGAAAAGAAAAATATTAAAAAAAAATCTGAAAAAAAAATAAAAATAAAAAAAAACTGAAAAATAAATAAATAAATAAATAAATACAACCTGAAAAAAAAAATATTAAATAAAAAGAACCTGAAAAAATAAATAAATAAAAAATGTCTGAAAAAAATAAATAAAAAAAGCCTGAAAAAATAAATGCATAAAAAAGGCTTTTAAAAAAATAAATAAAAAAGCATGAAAAAAAAATAAATAAAAAAATAAATAAAAAAAGCCCGAAAATAAATAAAAAAGCCCAAAAATAAATAAATAAGAAAAAGCTCCATAAAAATCCATAAAAAAGCTCAAAAACGTTAATAAAAAAAACTTGAAAAAATAAATAGATAAATAAATAAAAAAGGCTGAAAAAAATGAATAAATAAATAAAGAAACAAAATAAATAAATAAATAAAAAATTAATAGATAAATAAAACGCCTGAAATAAAAAATAAAACCTGAACAAAATATAAAAAAACTGAAAAAAGTAAATAAAAAAAGCCTGAAATAAATAAATAAACAACCTGAAAAAAAAAAAATAAAAAAACTGAAATAAATACAAAAATAAACAAATGAAAAAAGATAAAAAATTAAATAAATAAATAAATAATTTAAAAAAAAATTAAATATATAAATAAATAAAAATCTGAAAAAAATAAAAATAATGAAATAAATAAATAAATAAATATAAATAAATAAAAATAATTAAATATATAAATAAAAAAATAAAAAAAACTGAAAAAACAATTAAATAAATGAATAAATAAAACAACCTAAGAAAAATAATTAAAAAAAGCCTGAAAAAAAATAAAAAAGCCTAAAAAAAAAAACTGAAAAAAAACACATTAGAAAAATAAACAAATCAATAAAAAAGCCTGAAAAGATAAATAAATAAGAAAGCCTTTATAAAAATAAAAAAAATCCTGAATAAAAATATAAAAGCCTTAACAAAAAGAAAAAGAAAAGTCTGAAAAAAAAATAGATAAAAATAAATAAATGAAAAAAAAGCCTGGAAATAAAAACACCTGAAATAAATAAATAAATAAAAACTCCTGAAATAAATAAATGAATTAATAAAACACTTGAAATAAATAAATAAATAAACACCTGAAATAAATAAATAAATAAAAACCTGAAATAAATAAATAAATAAAAACACCAGAAATAAAATAATAAGTAAAAACACCTGAAATAATTAAATAGCTAAATAAAAAAACACCTTAAATAAATAAATAAATAAAAAACCTGAAATAAATTAAAAAAACACCTGAAAAAAATAAAAAGAACACCTGAAAAAAACAGAAAAAATAAATAAATAAAAAAAACAACCTGAAATAAATAAAACCTGAAAAAAAACTAAAAAAAAAATCAACCTAAAAAACTGAAAAAATAAATAAATAAATAAATAAAAAACAGCCTAAAAAAATAAATAAATAATAAAAAACTGAAATAAATAAATAAATAAAAACCTGAAAAAAAAATAAAAAAATAAAAAAACCTGAAAAACAAATAAATAAATAATAATGAAAAAAAAATCCTGAAAAGAAACTTGGAAAAAAAACAACCTGAAAAAAAACAATCTGAAAAAAAAAAAAAAAAATAAAGAAATAAAACAAAACTGAAAAATAAATAAATAAATAAATACAACCTAAAAAAAAGAAATTAAATAAAAAACAAAACAAAAAAATAACTAAAATGAATAAATAAATAAAAAGCCTGAAAAAATGAAAATAAAAAAAGCCTGAAAAAAAAGCCTGAAAAAAGCCTGAAAAAAATAAATACATAAAAAAACACCTGAAAAAAACCACTTGTAATAAATAAATTAAAAAAGCCTGAAAGAAATCAATAATGAAAAAAAGCCTGAGAGAAATCAATAATGAAAAAAAAACTGAAAAAAATCAATAATGAAAAAAAGCCTGAAAAAAATCAATAAAAAAGCCTGAAAAAAATAACTAAATAAAAAAATATTGAAAAAATACAATAAAAAAAGCCTGAAAAAAAATAAAAAAAAGCCTGAAAAAAATAAATACATAAAAAACACCTGAAAAAAACACCTGTAATAAATAAATAAATAAAAAAAAAACTGAAATAAAGAAAATAAAAAAAACACCTGAAATAAAGAAAATAAAAAAAACACCTGAAGTAAATAAAAAAATAAAAAAGCACCTGAAATGAAAAAATAAAAAAGTTCTGAAATTAATAAATAAATAAAAAAAACTGAAAAAAAATAAATAAAAAAAGCCGTTAAAAATATATAAATAAAAAAAGCCTGAAAAAATAAATAAATAAAAAACACCTGCAATAAATAAATAAAAAAACACCTGAAAAAAAAAATAATAAATAAAAAAAACAACCTAAAGAAAAATAAATAAATAAAAAAAAACAGGAAAAAAATAATTAAATAAATAAAAATAATAACCTGACAAAAATAAAAAATATATATAAATGAAAAAATCAACATGAAAAAAATTAGTAAATAAAAAAAAGAACCTGAAAAAAACCTAAAAAAAAAAAAAACTGAAAAAAAGTAAATAAAAAAGCCTGAAATAAATAAGTAACCTGAAATAAATAAAAAACCTGAAATAAATAAATAAATAAAAATAAATAAAACAACCTGAAAAAAAAAGAAAAAAAGAAACAAACAAATTTAATAAATGAAATAAATAAATAAATAACTGAAAAAAAGAAAATGAAATAAATAAATTAATTAATAAATAAATGAATAAAAAAAAGACAACCTGAAAAAAATATTTAAATAAATAAATAAATAATGCAACCTAAAAAAATATTTAATTAAATAAATAAAAAAACACCTGAAATAATAAATAAATAAAAAAACACCTGAAATGAATAAATAAATAAACACCTGAAATAAATAAATAAACACCTGGAATAAATAAATAAATAAACACCTGAAATAAATAAATAAATAAAAAAACACCTGAAATAAATTAATTTATAAATAAATAAAACACCTGAAATAAATTAATAAATAAATAAAAACACCTGAAATAAAAAATAAATAAAAACACCTGAAATAAAAAATAAATAAACACCTGAAATAAATAAATACCTGAAATAAATAAATAAAAAACTGAAAAAATAAATAAATAAAAAAAACTGAAAAAACTGAAAAAAATATAAAACTGAAAAAAATAAAAAATAAATAAAAAACTGAAACAAATTATAAAAAAAGCAACCTGAAAAAAAAAACTAAGAAAAATAATTAAATAAATAAATAAATAAAAAAGCCTGAAAAAATAATTAAATGAAAAAGCATGAAATAAATAAATAAATAAAAATAAAACTGATAAAAATATATAAATAAAAAAGCCTGAAAGAAAAAGAAAAAAAAGTCTGAAAAAAAATTAAAAAAATATATAAATAAAAAGTCTGATGAAAAAAATAAATAAATGGAAAAAAGCCTGAAAATAAAAACAACATGTAAAAAACCCACCTGAAATAAATAAATAAACTCATGAAATAGATAAATAAATAAATAAATAAGCACCTGAGATAAATAAATAAATAAAAACACCTGAAATACATAAATAAATAAAGAAAGAAAACACTTGAAATAAATAAATAAATAAAAAACACCTGAAATAAAAAAAATAAAAAAACACCTGAAATGAATAAATAACTAAATAAAAAAACACCTGAAATAAAAAAATAAAAAAAAAATAAAAAAAAAACTGAAAAAAACATGAAAAAACTGAAAAATAAAAATAAAAAAAAACAACCTGAAATAAATAAATAAATAAATAATAATAAAACAACCTGAAAAAAACTAAAAAAAAAACTGAAAAAAAAATCAACCTGAAAAAAAAACTGAAAAAATAAATAAATGAATAAATAAATAAATAAAAAGAAACCTGAAAAAAATTAATAAATAATAAAAAAAACTGAAATAAATAAATAAATGAATAAATAAATAACAAAAAAAAAAATAACTGAAAAAAAAGATATATATATATATAAATAAAAAAATAAAAAAACAACCTGAAAAAAAAAAGAAAATAAATAAATAATAAAAAAAAAAAAAAAAAAAAAAAATGAAAAAAATAAATAAATAAAAAAACAATCTAAAAATAAATAAACAAATAAATAAATAAACAACCTGAAAAAATATATAAATAATAAATAAAAAAGTCTGAAAAAATAAAAAATAAAAAAGCCCGAACAAATAAAAAATATAAAAGCCCGAAAAATAATAATAATAAAAACAATGAATAAATAAAAAGCCCGAAAAAAGCCTGAAAATATAAATAAAAAAAAGCCTGAAAAAAATAAATAGATAACTAAATAAAAAAAAAGCCTGAAAAAAATAAATAAATAAATAAAGAGAAATAAAACTATAAATAAATAAAAAACACAGAAAAAAAATAAAAAAATGCCTGAAATAAATAAAAAATAAATAAATAAAAAAAACTGAAAAAAACTGAAATAAATAAATAAATAAAAAAAACGCCTGAAAAAAGCACCTGAAATAAATGAATAAATAAAAAAATCACGAAATAAATGAATAAATATAAAAAAACACGAAACAAATAAATAAATAAAAAAACATCTGAAATAAATAAATAAAACACCCGAAATAAATAATAATAAAAAAACTGAAAAAAACACCTGAAATAAATAAATAAATAAAAAAACACCTGAAAAAAAAACACCTGAAAAAAAATAAAAAAACACATGAAAAAAAAATAAAAAAACCACCTGAAAAAAAAATAAAACCTGAAAAAAACAGCAACAACCAGAAAAAAATAAATAGTTAAAAACCTGAACAAAAATAAATAAAAAAACAACCTGAAATAAATAAAAAAATAAAAAAACAACCTGAAATAAATTAAAAAAAAACTGAAATAACTAAATGAAAAAAAAATGAAATAAAAAAATGAAAAAATAAAAAAATAAAAAAAACTGAAATAAATAAATGAAAAAATGAATAAATAAAAATATCCTGAAATAAATAAATGAAAAAATAAATAAATAAAAAAACACTGAAAAAATAAATAAATAATAAAAAAAACTGAAAAATAAATATAAAAAACACTGAAGAAGAAACTTGAATAAATAAATATATAAATAGAAATTGAAAAAATAAATAAATAAATAAAATAATAATAATGTCAGTAATTATAATATCAATGATAATAATAATACTAATTACTTGTTGTTATATATTCTATGCCCCGCTCCACCAGCAGATTGTGCTCCGTAGGGCTTCCCTTAATATTATTTAACACTATAAACACTTCTAGTGTTCATATCATCTATGTCTTAACCAGCGAACAGATGTGTAATAATGTCAATAATAATAATCTCTTACCAGGATGAGCTGCCTTCACTAACATACCAATACACTAATACTCATACAAAAAATAAAAATAAGAATAAAATAAAAAATAAAAAGTTAATAATCAAAGAACCTGTCCCCCAAATACAAAGCCAGCTGTCTTTTGAAGTGTGTTAAATTTGATGATGTTACAACCTCCTGAGGCAAACCATTCCAAATGTTAATTATTCTAATGACGAAGGATCTTTTGCGAATCTCTGTTTGTACATGAGGACCAAATATTTAAACAAGTGTTCACGAGTTCTGTCGGATGATCCTAAAGTAAAAATATCAATAATAATAGTAATAACAATAATAATAATGTTAATAATAATAATAATAGTAATAATAATAATAATAGTAATAATAATAATAATAGTAATAATAATAATAATAATAATAATAATAATAATAATAATATAATAATGTTAATAATAATATCAATAATAATAGTAATAATAATGTCAATAACAATAATAAAAATAATAATAATAATAACTATGCCAGGCAATAAGACACTATATTTCACAGCCTAGCAACAAAGAATTGCAATAAGCGTGCCGTGTCTGCCATACATAGGCAGCAATGGATAATTCCTGCATTATCACACATTCAAATCAATCGTGAAAGTTCTTCCATTATTACACCATTTATGCCTTTCATCCTGACAAGTGCATATGGATGAGAATCGGAAAACTACAAACAGAGGTCTTTAATTACGAAATGCATGGAGGAATGAAGCAGGTAGACTGAAAAGGATTTAGGAGTGCTGATAGATTGTGAACTCAATTTCAGAAGACATTTATCAGAAAAAATTAATAGGTCAATAAGGATGTCTGGGCTAATAAGAAGGACATTTATAAACTTAAGAGACTATTCAAAACATTGTATACTGCCATGGTGACCTCTTTTAGCACCCGTATAAACAAAAAGACATAAATGCAGTTGAAAATGTGCAGAGGAGAGCAACGAGAATGATTCCTTCCTTACAGGGGTTGAATTATGAAGAAAGAATGAAGAAATTAGATCTTCCTTCATTGACATACAGAAGAAATAGGGGAGACATGATTAAAGCATAATAATAATAAAAATTTCAATATATCAATATATTATAAATGAAATATATGATAGGAAAGTATGCGGCAATATATTTCAGAGAGCAGAGGAAACTAGAACAAGGGGACATAATAGTAAGAAGATCAAGAAAGTACGACCAAGATTAAACATAAGGAAATATTCATTCAGCTATAGAATTGTAATAAATTCAGAAAGTGTAAGGAAGTTTGAGATTAATCTGGACAAGGAATGGAAAAGTAAAAAACAAATATTTCAGTATAAAGCACAACTACAATAAAAACTTGGCAACGAATTGACAGTCAAGATGAGGAGCCGGAGTCACAGGCCAGCTGGTAAAAGGCCTTCTTCCGGATGTATTCTACGGTATCCCTGACTAGTAATTCAGTACTTACCGTGCTGTTATCTTGTTACTTGTTGTTGGATATTCTATGCCCCGCTCCACCAGCAGATGGTGCTCCACAGGGCCTCTCATTATTATTAAACACTATAATCACTTGTAATACTCATAATTCATGTTGTAACACTATAATCACTTGTAATACTCATATCATTAATGTTGTAACACTATAATCATTTGTAATACTCATATCATCTGTATCGCAACACTCAGCCAACAGATGTGTTTTCAGTCTTTTCTTAAAAGTCGTGCAATTTTCACTCCGAACATGTAATGGCAATCCAATAATGAGCCTTGGTGCACACCTTTCAGACGCTCTGAAACCCATTGTCAGATTACTCCTCGGCTCATTTAACCTGTATTGTTCGTCACTATGCCTGAGTTCCATAGAGGACTTTATGGTATTTATTGAAAGAATTACCGTTTTGTAGTAGTGTTGCCAGATCCGGCTAGGTCCCAGTATTTTGCCCTGGTTATTTCCTGTACTTTACCACAGTTATTTCCCGGTAGTTTGCCCAGGTTAGGTCCCGGTAGTCTGCCCAGGTTAGGTCCTGGTAGTCTGACGCGGTCTAGGTAAGGTCAGGCTAATTTCAAAATGCCCCATTTGAATATGCCCTATCTTGGAAATGGGGCATTTGCGGAGGAAATGGTCTAAATAAGTGTGTAATGAAGGTAGAAAATAGTTTTAGAATGGTCTAAATAAGGGGAGGCCTCAGTCAAACCCCCATCTGCGCTCCTGTTAATTTTAGAAGCAAAAGCTCTTTACCATCGTAATCCTCGTTGGGTTTTACATATACTGACCAATTTTCATTACAATCGAGCAACAAATAATATTTTTCCCAAAATTTTTGACAATTTTTTGGAAAAAAAAAAAAAGTTTCAGAATTGCATAAGATTTTATGTGGACTATCCTCTGATATATAGCAACACTGTTATAGAACGAAAAGTCCATTATCACTGCTATAAATGGGAAAGTGGGTAATGAAGGTAGAAAATAGTCTTAGAATGGTCTAAATAAGTGGGTAATGAAGGTAGAAAATAGTCTTAGAATGGTCTAAATAAGTGGGTAATGAAGGTAGAAAATAGTCTTAGAATGGTCTAAATAAGTGGTTAATGAAGGTAGAAAATAGTCTTAGAATGGTCTAAATAAGTGGTTAATGAAGGTAGAAAATAGTCTTAGAATGGTCTAAAGATGTGGGTAATGAAGGTAGAAAATAGTCTTAGAATGGTCTAAATAAGTGGGTAATGAAGGTAGAAAATAGTCTTAGAATGGTCTAAATAAGTGGGTAATGAAGGTAGAAAAACCGTACTCAATAACAGTAATTCTCTCAATATTTACCGTATTTATCATTGGAGTATATTGGTCCTGATTGCTTGTATCCGGGCACACACACGTACAGTATGTTGGTATAGAGTACAATAACTTTATATATAAATACCTGTAGTTGTAATAACAGCACGAACGAGCGATACGACCCTTTGCACACGAAGGTTAGAAGGCAACTGATATTAATTTTACCATACACCACAAGGAAGAGTCCTACAGATTAGGCTGGCCTGCTGGGATTGGTCAAAATTATGTACGCTTTCTCTTTTTTTTTGCATACGGTTCATTGTTTATTTTGGTAATTATCAGGGTATTTGAGCCGGCAGTTTAAATTGTCACGGGGATTATAGGGCCAATTCCACAGTGGCTTGGGTTTGTTATGATCCTCCCCAACAAACCACACTTGTCTTTAGGTTCGTTATGATCCTCCCCAACCAACCACACTTGTCTTTTGGTTCGTTATGATCCTTCCCAACCAACCACACTTGTCTTTTGATTCGTTATGATCCTCCCCAACCAACCACATTTGTCTTTGGGTTCGTTATGATCCTCCCCAACCAACCACATTTGTCAGTCTTACTTATATCCAACAACAAACTTAGTCTCCATATCCACTAATTAAATCTGTCTGGTAGTTCCATTATTACCATAGTTTGTTTGGATGCTCCCCAACCACACTTTCATAGTTTCATAGTAGAGTCATCCAATCCATAGAAACACGTGCGTTTTAGTCCTCGCCACAAACAATGGCATACAGGCCACACATAATTTGGCAGTATATTATTCGTCATATTATCAATCTGTTAGTGCAGCCAAAGACTAAAATAAATAATGACATCGAGTGTGATCATGACTAATAGTTCAATTCATGTTAATGAAAATAAATTAAACTACAAATGAAACCGATATCAAAATTACATACATATAAGCAAGTTAATGGTATGTGCGTAGGATACACACTCAGTGTGCAGACACACATACGGCTAAAAATAAATGAATTACACACACACACACATAATCTATGCATTCTCATACACACAGGTGCAAATCTGGGGAAAGTGTTAAGTATTTCAATTATTTACTTAATATTTTTTCACTGTAAGAGACACGGTGTGCTCGGCAACAATTTGGTTAAATTTGGTAGTATACCTCTGTGTATGCAAGCAGAGGGTAGTGGTTATGTCTAGCACGTTTCATTTATTTTACTATTCGTTTCAGTGCCGGACAGACGCTGTTTTTTGCAAATATCTCCTAATTGAATCGTTGTATAAGAATAATATTTCAGCACTACCTTTAACATCCGGACCTAATTTATGGCTGACATACCATATTCCTATATGTGTTATGTTAGGAGTTAACACGTGAAAAATGACACAAAGATGACCAGTCATATTGACGCATTGGAAGAAAGTGTGCCCCTCCCCCCCCCAACACCCTCCCAAACCATTCCTAACCACACAACTACTTCTCCCCCTTCTCGCCCTCGTTATCCCTCCTCTTCTCCTCCTAGCTCCTCGCCTCCCTCATCACTCGTGTACCTCATACCTCAGAGAGGGGTAGGGGATACGGGAGACTGTGGATATTCAATTAAGGCATAAATTGCTTATTTAAAAAGGTAAAGAACACATGAAGCAACCATGTACTATTTTATTTGGTTGGCCAAAACCAAAATTGACTTCATCCTTCTGAGGTGGCCTTAGACACGTCGGTTATTATCCGGCTATACGGCCATTAACAACGGGATTAGCTATTGCTTTAATGGTCGTTTGACCCACTCTGCTGGTTTTCATGTCCACACACAACAGTAACTGTATTAAACAATATTACTAATGAACGATACGTATATACATACTATCATATGTAACTATTATTTATGTACGTAATTAGAATAAGAAAAACAAAATCAAAGATGGAAGGGGGATGAAGAGTGAAACGGGGAGGGGGATAATGTGATATTGGGGTAGGGAAGGAAGGAGTGGTGTGGGGGGGTGTTCGGGGTGTTGGTGGAGGGGTTACACGAGTACCCCACACTCATCCCATTCTCCATAACGCCTTAGATATGATGACTGGATTAGGCTTAATATCACTCAGTAAACTCCTAACATAACACAGTCATATGGTATGTCAGCCATAAATTAGGTCCGGGTGTTAAAGAGAGTGTGCTAAAATATTATATTGATACAACGATTCGTTTAGGAGATATTTGCGAAAAACAGCGTCTGTCCGGCGCTGAAACGAATAGTAGACGAGTGTTAGACCTCCTTTAATTAAGGGGATATTTAAGAATGTCACGGTTTTGCTGCATGGTGAGATGTTCTAACACAGACAAACTTCCTGGTTTGTCCTTTTGGATCCGTAAGGTGATAAGAAACCAAGGAGGAGCACACGAGAAACTCCTGCTGCATGGGTGGCGTGGGAGGCTGAATGACACAACTGCGTCATAAGAAATATATGTATATACAGTTAATACTCTTGCCTGTTCTACAAGTTCAGTACTACCAATGTAAGGGATAGTACAAATGCTTCATATATAGCTCATTGTTTAACTCTTAACATCCTACTGTTATATTTTATCAGCTCATCTTTCAATTTCTTCGTCAGAGACCACGCCTCTGCTCCATGTAACGGCACTGCTGATCTAATGCACTTTGTATTATGTACAGTGTTTTCCTTGGTATGTAGGCTACTGGAGGTGTGATGCAGGGATGGAAGCGGGTCAATTTGAATATGACACTTTATTGAGGCATTACACTTACAGTACAATGTTCAAAATGCACGAGTTACATAATATTTAAACTAAAGGATGATGATGAACACACACACACACATTCGGGCAGCTTTACAAAACGAAAGTGCCTTGACACACGAACTCCATGACAGCACCAATCTTGGCCACATATATTAGGAAAAGAATTCGAATTAAGAGAGAAAAAAAATATTTTGCTAAAATGTAACTTTGAAGGGTGTGAAGTAGGCTACTGGGGAAGGAGGTGGTAAAAGTGAGGAGGGAGATGACTATGCGTGTGTGTGTGTGTTGATAGTATGGAATGTGCAAGTGAATGAATATTAATTTAGCCAAGAATTACAGCTGGCTCTTATACCCCCCCCCCCCAAAGCGAGGGGGGTGGAGAAGTATAACAGTATGTAGGAGGTGGAAGAGGGAGACGACATGAAGAGAGGTGAATTGAAGACGAAAGGAAAAGTCTGGAAGACCCTAAAGCACTAGGTAGGAGATATAAAGGAGGGACAGCAAGCACGAAGATAATAGAAGGAATTGAGGTACATGAAGAACGGCAGAAATAGAGGTAAAGAAGGAACAGCTGAAGAACTGAAGGAAATGGCTTGGGTCCAATATGGCCCCTAATGAACAGTAGTGAGAGTAGAGTCGACAAGACCTGAGGGGGAAGGGTGAGAAGACACACGCTACCAGACTTTCCTTAACATTTTTAGGCCAGGTCAAGATAATAATACAGTTCCCATCCCAGGCAACAGGAACCATCTGGCACTAAATTAGAGAATACGAAATAGAAAAGACAGAGTCAAAGTATATAGATGAAAGGAATTTCAGACAGTAGACCAATACAATGAAGAAAAATTATTATACTGTACAGTACAGTATAGGCGAAGGAGGGCAAATAGGAAAACCCGCAGTGTATCATGTCATCAACGTTTATTTCACATGTAACTTACAGACATTAGTCACAGAAGTTTTCAGTAGTACTATAAGAAAGAGGGTAGTGAACAGTACTGAGATAGAAAGCTGAAGCAAGAAGATAGAGAGCTATATTGTTTAGTTTGGGGGAAACTTCAGCTGCATTCCCATCCAGCCCAGACTTGGAGATTCTGACATAGTACAGTACTGACATTTTCAGTGGTAAGGGACTTTCTGATTGGGATTTGTTCACTACAGAGAGACTTTGGATTTTTAAGTTATTTAAAAAATCAAATGAGAAAAGGCATTTCTATTACGAATACAACAATATCAATGAAAATTGAGAAACATATTTATGGCATACATGAATTTGGATGTTCATGATAACTGCAGCCATTTTTATGCTGGTTAAGACCAGCATTAATTAAAAACAAGTACGGGTCACCAACTTCAGAAAGTCCCTCATAGGTAATTTTATCTCTTTTGGTTTTATACCTATGCCCCAAAATTGGCTATATTACTGATTTTGAACAGATTATAGGCAATACTACCCAGAACTCTAACCTTTGGGCTGAATCAAATGTGCTGACTCCTCCAGAAGGCCAGCACAGATATGAATATCGCCGTACGCTGACTGGTTGCTGAGTTACTGATGCTTAAGCTTCACCGTCACCCTGCTGGTTCACTAATGTTTCCTGTCTCTATACACTTTGATGGCTTTTGTGTGACAGAGAATGTGATGAATCACAAAAGGTATGAATCATGAGGGTTTTGAATTGTTGACTTAAGGAATTATGATGAACAAGGTACAGTTGCCTCTGGTTACAATCTCCCTTTCTCACTAGGTATGAACAATTTAGACTTTAGAATTGGAGGCATTATACTGTATCACTAATGAGTTGAAGGAGTGACACTTCCTCCAATACAAGAATCATACCTCAGCATTCAAGCTTAATGAGACTGGCAAACCAACAATAAAAATGCAAAATGTAAAAATTCAATTAATGCCAAAATATTAGTACCAGGCCATACAGGGCATTTGGTACTAAGATGGTAAAGGGAAATGGAGATATGGAAACAACTATGCCGTGAAGCAGATTCTCTCTGGACAAATGCCATCTTGTAGCATAATTTGGAGGAATCAAATGCCTCCAATTCACTGACTAGGGTCAAATCCTGCTCAGGTTTCCAGATTATATCTGGTAAGTGAATCATCATACAGCAATATTATTGAAGCAATGGTGTACTACTACAGAAATATCAAGTTATCTCAAAATTTCAATGTTACCCTACTATGAAATGTAAAGTTACCTCAAAATGTATCTGATAACAACTTGGGTGGTGTTCATGGAAGCACATATTACAAGACGAACCAATACCCTGACAGCAAGGGGCCGTGTGAAGCTCCAAGCTCGGTAACTGTGCACCTTGGGGGAAGAACAGTCTGGACGAGGAGAGAGAACAAACCCAACCGAACCAATAATGGGGATAATGTTGCTGGCAGAATGATGGCTAATGTATTTTCCAAAGAGTACCACAAAAAAGAACATCTATAAACAGACTACTATAATATACTTATTGATGGTCAGTTTTGTATCAGTTTGGAGAAATCAGTGGCATTCAATTGACCACCAACATCACGCCCTCTTAAAAAACATATAATAACACAACTTACAAACTGACATGAGCAAGAAGACCAACCATGGGTTAACACAGACTATGAGCATTTCAGATCAACTCTAGACCAATTTAAAAATCAATGCATCTTTTTCAAAATTAATGTTTGTTCAAATTCCATTTAATATGAACTACATTAGTATAGCATATAAATTCAAATAAGTATAATTCATAAGTATACAAGTTTGCTGTTCTTAAGTAAAAGGAAGAGAAAGAAGTACAAACTTTAAAATTGGTACCACCAAATGATAATTATCATTTGCAAAACTGCACAACACTGACTTACATTAAACATTTTCATTAAGAGAGCAACGCTGTTATTGTCAGCTAACTGGAGGCTAGGTATTCCTCTAAACTGTACCACAAAACAGTATCTAATACAGTACTCAGAGTCTGATTCATGGCATAGTTCAGAGGAGTCGGTAGGCTCCGATTTACTGACAAAATCACAGCCCCCCCTAATTTTCATTACTGACGACCACCAGAACTTGGGTCATGGAAGTCCAACCCCCCAGAATATGACTTAAACATAACATTCATCATTCATTATTATTCATCAGTATCATATTTATTCATTATTATTAATATTATTACTATTATTATTATTATTATTATTATTATTATCATTCTGAGATTACACAAGTTTCGCAAAAAGAATAAATTGGCCAAACACAAACCTCTTTTATCTTCATCTTTTAAAGTAAACTGATGCTATGTCCTCCAACTCAAATTACATACAAAGGTGTTGCAAAAATCAGTAAGAAGTCCTCAGCATGCTTCCCCTAGCCATCCATCTGACCAGTGCACGAGTACAGAGCAATAACATACATGCAGTAGACCTTTGATATACAGTGCCACAAAAATTTCAACTTCATTTTACACTCTATCCCTTATTCATGACCCTCAAAATGTCTTCCCAGAGGTATCCAATGCTTTAAACTTTGAATCTACAGACTCCCTTTAAATAAACGGTGTTCAATATAATAGTGGTATGTACAGTATATCAAAAGCCTACTGCACACTGTAATGTATATCCTGTACAGGTACCACACTGTATAACTTGCTCCATACAGAATTAAATCCAGTAATATTTATCCTCACACCAATCAAGCTATCTAAGGCCTATTGTGCCATCTGTTCCACTACAATCAGTATCTTTTAAATTTATTATCTTATTCTATGCAAATGTATATAACCAATATATTGACATGCCATGCACTACAATAATGTAAGTGGCAGTTCCACCTGCCTGGTAATAATTTAAAGGATGTGTGATATTATTGGCAAATTTGAGTTTAAAAATATCTCCAAAGTATGTCATGAAACAGACTCCCTTGGTGTAGAATATTGCTTTGTGGAACAGTTTAAAGGAATCTGTAGCTTCCACTTTGCCAATAATATCCAAAATCCCTGCAAAATACCTGAACATTTTATAATTTTTGGAATTATCTAGATATTTTTCTAACTTTATGGGGCCTGTGACATTAGTGAATTGAATGCTACGAATTCCTCAAAACTATGCCATGAAACAGGCTCTCTCAACAATTTAGGAGCTGCTTTGTGGCACAGTTTGGAGAAATTTGTAGCCTCTAAAATGCCAACATACAGATTTCTTAATGAGTGACTGAATTGAACTAATTATTCCATACTCAACTTGTACTCATCCATACACCAGCAATACAGTACCAGCACAACTACTTAATAACAGTTCACCTGCTTTCACAAATGCTATCAATATAACTTTTATTTCAGATGCATGGACATTATATGCCTCACTCCCAGGGTCACAAGCAAGGAAAGTCATGGGTGCAATGATGATGATGACCAATACAATTACTCCAAGCACTGTATAGAGACATTGTATCAGTCGCAGTCAATTTCCGACCTATAAGTTTTCTTGCGTATGGACCCAGATTCAGTAACAAAAAGCAAATGCTAAGACTATGTTTACGAGATGATCCAAGGGATAAACAATAACGAACAACAATAATGAATCATAATACAAGAGTAGCACGAAAGCAGTTTAGAGTGAGAAGACTGTACAAATCCAAATAATTCAGATTTTAAGACAGCTAGTGCAACATTTTAGGGGCCTGCAATATTGGTGGCAAACTGGAGGCTACTGATTTCTTCAAACTGTGCCAAGAAACACCACCTATAGTGAGGCACAGCATCATCTGTTTCTCATTACAATTTAGATGAATCAGTAGCCCCTAACACACCCCTAAAGCAAGCATCATACTGAATACATATCACCTTACTACAATTCATGACATTACTCAGCCAAACATCAACCAACATCCCTTTTATGTCTTACCAGACCAATATGCAAGAGAAGTCATGGGCTAACCCACACTGATGTCAGTACAAAGTCTCCCTAAAGTTTACATGCAGTCATCATCCTTTCATACAACATGATCTTCTCAGTATACAGCCCTGAGCCTCAAGGATGTTGGATGTGGAAGGAAAGATGTCAGTGAGATACAAAAGTTGTTGAAATCATTGGGCCATTAAGATGGTGGCTGTAGATGAACACAATATTTAATGAATCATGTGGTGATGACCGTGATGTGGCAGCCTAATAACTGGTTATCTGGAAAAGGAAATAAATAAAAAGCACTTGGGCTAGGATATACAAGGACAATCAGTCCTACGGCAGGCAGCTTCCATCATTATCAAACAAAGAGGTTCACTAGGGCAAGCTACACATACGTTCCTATTCCTCCATTTACACTCAGTAGAATCACTGCTAGGGGACAATACAGTATATAAATTAGACACACGGTTAACAAAAAATATAAATTGAGAGTCTGTGGATTATTTACAACAAAAGATAAGAAAAATATCATTATGACATGCACTTTGAGAAGCTTCTTAAATTCTACAAATATCAATATTTTTCTACATCAATCACCTTAACTAATTCTCTCTTTAAAATGTCTGGGCACATTATAGATCTTTGTTTATATGTATATATATATATATATTATTCTTAATTCATTTCCTTAAGAATAACAGTCACTTTCATCGCACATAAGACCCATTGCAACACTTAGTGAACAAAAATATATAACATAACATGACTTAATGCAGCAAGAGCTTTAAAAATCACATCCTTCATAAACAGCTTGAGAATGACACCCTCAAAACTTGTAACAGGCTTGGAATGAGACATTTTGAGTCATCACAAATATAGTCTACAACACTACATTCTCTGGTTTGCTACCTTCTGGGAACATGGTTGCTTCAAAGAAAGAGAAACAGATGTGGAGTCTATTAGTATTCTCAATGTGGCACAAGCTAAGTTTCTTTCTACTGCACCTTACAACTTTCTATCAATACATAAAGATTAGAAAACTCAATATATTGTACAATCATATGAAAAAACAAAATGAAATAAAGTAAACCAAAACACACCACAAGCCAAGACTGACTGCACCCTACATCAGCTAGTTTATGTTTTTCTCTAGTTGAAAGTAACTGTCTGCAGCAAATATTACACTGACTCACTGTGACTGGTTGCATGAATCACAAGCCTCTGGGATATTGGCTGAGGACGTTTACCATCAGCTGGAGATAAACAGACTACTGCACTGTATAGTTTCTCTATGGTATGGCAAGAAAGCTGCATCTGAAAATGTATGAGTGCATTGTCTGACCCACTCCACCTCCTCTACAGACCTCCTACTCCTCCTCCTCCTCCTATTAGACAAAGGTTGACACTGGCTGGGTGGGTGGAGTGTCCCTAAGTCATACAATGATGTAAAAAATAAAGAAGAAAATTTATTGAAGCTTAATATCATCCCTGGCACCTCGACACGGCACTTCAAAATACAGCCGTGCGCTGATTCACTAAAAGGCAAAAAACGCTCCCAACTTTACCATAGATACACTTTTTTTTATACATATATATATATATACTGTATATTTAATATTTTAATTCACTTATTTAACATCAGAGACACAGAAAAACATCACATAGTTTAAACACCGACTGGCTGACTTTCAAAGACACTAGGATTTGAGAAACATTTTGGTGCTCCATGACGGACCATTGCTGGGGCGTCAAGAGTCAGCACCAAAACTTGTCATCTTGAGTGGCGGTCACAATTTTCAACACACATGATGGGGAAGGAAACTGGATCGCCCGTCTTTTTCTTCTTGAATTCGTCACTGAACATAAAGGCTCCCCTGGGCCCTTTTAGAAAGAACTGAGAATCGAAAATGGCATCCAGTGGTTTTTTTCTTTTACTGGTTAGTTTATGCAAGATAATTAATCCAATTTTGCAGGTACAGTAACTAATGAAAATTCTGTCATTACTTGCAACCCTCAACTGCCATATCAGAAACATGGATGTGCAACACAGCAATACGGTTCTACACAATCACATTAAATCCTTTATAAATTTGCTGGTCCAGTATAAAGTTGAAACCACTGGCTGGTCTGATGCTACTTTACTACGGATCTTGGAGTCACATGAACGATGCAGCACAACAATACAGACATCGGATGGGATCGCCAGGGGGGGCCAGATGGTTGGTGTGTCATGTGTCAACACCAACACACTGTACAACAGGTCACTGAGGCTGCAGCACACACCATCAAGGCCAAGAACTTTAATTGTGATGTTCAAATGTAATAAGGAAAGTGGTAAATGTCTACAGTACACTTGGCCCCACTCCTACAAGGGTCACACAGCACTGTCCAGTTTTCCTAAGTAAGATTTGAACACTAAAATGGGGTGTGAGCTCCATATGAAACATTCGGTTGAAAGTTAATGCTTCAAGTAGAGTTCACAACTTGCCAAGGTTCAGGGTTTAGTGTTCATTACCAGACACTTGTCTTCGCTGAAGAGTGGCCCTTATGAAAATGGAGTCAATGGTACCTTCAAAAGCATGATATTCCTCCGATGAAAAATGTTAAAGGTACAACTTTTGAGTTTTTTAATCCATCTATATCAATTTCAAACTTTATTTTTATTATCCTTGAATTTAAAATCAACGTCTAAGCTGAACATTGGTTTAACTAATTCAACTAATCCATTACACATAAATCCTATATGTGCATCTCATGTACATTTTTCATATGTTGAAGCCAAAATAAATTGGCTGGAATATTGGGCCAATTGCAAGAAAAGACTTAGGCAAGTAATTTCAATGATTGGTAAGCTGACTCCATAATTACAGTATGGTGTCTACAAAGTCATGGTATCAGTTACCATCATCATTTCACCAGTGACTCTTCTTGCACCTCACCCAGTACAAGAAAAAAGTCTGGTGCATGGACTCAGCTGACTGGACTCTCTCTGACCCCCCTTGGGTGCATTTTGTCTGCATCGTGTGTTAGAGAAGCATCTTAAAGGTACCATCACATGTTTTTTGATAAAAGTCTCAAAATGGGACAAGAGAACAAAGACACACACAACTACTGGAGATCATGGTAGGATGAGGAAGAGGGATGGATATAGAGGGACAGGATGGAATGGATGGATGGATGGTAGGAAGGAACTCAAGCAACAAAAAAGAGAACAAGAAAGACAGAACCTTGATTACAGTACAGTATATATATGTGAGGACTTGGGTGGATGGAGTAGTAACGGATTGACAGAGAAGGGATGATGAAGAAGAAAGCAACTATCACACGTAAATGAAGAAAAGGAATATGATACATGGAATTAGGAACTGAGATGGGACACGCCAGAACTCACATGATGAGAAGGATTGTAGGAAAATTTTAATGGTGAGAGCTGAGTTCTGGATCCAGGTAAGAGGAAGAAGAAGGGAGGGGGGAAGGAGTATGGGGATAAAAGTGGGGATTGGGAAGGGGGAGCAGATGGGGTGGGGAAAGGCTTTTTAGGGGACAACACAGCAGAGGGAGAGGAGAAGGGGAAGGAATTGGGGACTACAAGGTTTTCATCATCAAACCCTCTGATTGACCCACTGCCCTGGAATTCCCTCAACTGTTCCCGTCCACACAACTTATTCAAGAGAGCTCAAAGGCTCACTAGGAATTCACTCTTCTGCATCCAATACTCCTATCCAATAATTATCATAATTTTATCTCAGTTCATTACAAATCTGAATAATCATCGATATGAATCTGGCTAATTGCTTTTGATTCAGGCTAATCATCAATATGAATTTGGTTAATTAATTTCTCTTTCCTGTATCTCAACAATTACATTCTTCTGAATCTATCTAATCACAATTCTTGATTCAGGCTTTTGGAAGGATTTACCAAATTATTTGAATACTGTAACTCACTTCAATGTTAACATAAGGATGACATTTTCCTTCATAAAAAATGTCCTCCACCAAAATCCATTTTCTTCAACCTTTTACCTCCTATATTATGGCTAAAATTTCTTCATACACCATGCTTTCTAAATCTCCCAATTATCATTTCCTCAAAGAACAAAATTCCACTTCCATATTCCTATACATCCTTCTACTGAAGTCTCTCATTCTAAAGCTACCTTCTAGCCTTTCTGAACTCTTTCCTTACCCCTCTCTTTTAAATAGCTGTATTTAAATCCTTTCTTTTTCAGTTTCCTTCTCATTTCCCTTTCAAAACCTTTCAGCACTCTTCCCTTATCACTCTACACACCTTTCTTACCTATTCTTATGGGGCCTGGATGTGATGTCATTAGCAAACCAAAGGATACTGATGCCTTCAAAGTATGTCACAATATAAACTTCAAAACATGGGTGTTGTTTTGTGGTATAGCTGAGAGAAATCAGCACCCTTCAATTTCACAGGCCCCTTGCCTGTCCTGTTACCTCAACCAAACCCTCTCTAGTTTTGTTCAGTACAGTACTGTATTTGGGCTCCTTCATACACTTACAGAGGACAGACACATAATAAATTTACTAACTATAGTCTCATATTCTCTATCAATCATAAGTCAACAACCCCACATCTAGCTACTCATTTACTTGTAACAGTTTAAAAACAAATCCTCTTTACACGACTTGGTTAAATATTCATTAAGAATGAATTAAAGTAAATTATGTTACTGTATTTACTGTACTTTTCTCATCAACTTTATTAAATAACATGATGCAACACCTATATCCTACATCAAGTGCACACTGTCTCATTCCCTTTAACATTTTGCAACTTGGAATAATCAATATACATGTACATTCATAATTTCATTGAAGTTTATCCCTCATCATACTTTCTAAATCACCAATCTATATGCTTAAGATTAATGTTGCAATTTTGGAAATGCCAAGCTTCCTGAGGGCCAATAAACACAATCTTAAGAGCCCTTTACATTCACCTGTGCAACACAATTTTATCACCCCCTAAACATTCAGAAAGGATTCACATTAACTCTTTCCATAAATTGTGCTGTCACTCTATTAACCTTATATTCCACCACAATTGACAACCAGTGAATACAACTTGATCATCCTTATAACCTTTTCTTCAAAAGATTCAAATTTATTAAATACTAATCAGTCGTGAAGTCGTCTCCATAAACTCTTCATAGAGGGGAAAAAAAAAAAAAATCAAATCGTGAAGTCATCCTCTCCATCAACCTTGTTCTCCCCTACTCTTGTCACTGGTCAAGTTGTCTAAGGGAGGGGGACAGTGACATTGACGTAGCTGACGGGGAAGAGCCCGCTCTTGCCGTTGTGTGTCCCCTCGAACCAGTTCTCGTCAATCCTCTGATTCAGAGTGATTGTGTCACCCTCCTGTGGGAAGATGGCAAGTGCTTACTCATAATTCAGTTCAAATAATTAATAGTATTCTAGTACTGTACTGGACTATACCCATAAACAACAGCTGACAACATTCAGATATTCTCTAACAAGTACCAGATAATTTTTTTTCCTTTTTATTTAGGGGGGGGAAGAGGAAGTATTAATATCACTCACAGATTAAACCAATTCAACTGGACCCTAAGCAACAGACTAATATGCTTGGAACAATGCTATACAAATTACAATATCACAAGTACACTTTCACTGTCCAAGAGTTATCATTCCATACACAAACTCCAGGTACTCACACCAAAGGCCAGCTCTCCTGGGTTCTCTGGCTCGAAGTCATAGAGAGCCACGGCTGCAGGTGTCTGCATCATGGGGGACCTCGCCGGTGACTTCATAGGAGATGGTAGAGGAGAGGCTGTGGGACCGACCGGAGGAGTAGAGGAGAGGAAAGGGGACAGACGGTGGAGGAGAAGAGGAGAGAGGAAAGGGGACAGATGGAGGAGAAGTACAAGATGAGGAAGAGAGGAGAGGAGAGGAAGAGAGGAGAGGAGAGGAACAGGGACAGAAGGTAGAGGGGGTATAGAGGAGAGGGATGGGGATGGACAGAGAATGGTTGCATCAGTTTTCATCCATAGAATATCTGCTCACTACTACTGTAGATACAGTCATACAGTATCTTATCCTGGACTTGAGAATTACCCTACACTTGGCTCAATTTTTATTTCTTAGTTCAGTAGTACTGCATTTCACATAAATTCACAACACGTCAAAAGTCCACACAATTTCCAAATATCATGAATCGTCAAGTGTCAAACTCACTTAAACTACTAGGCCTAAAAATTAGCATCAATGCAAACTATTTACACATTTCTTGACTTAATGGTTTTTCTCCTGCCAATGGTGTAAATATTCAATGATCATGAGTCCCTTTTGGAGCATTAGAATTAACATAGACAAGCCTTCATGCATGAAAAATATTACTATGTATTCTAAATTCCCCCAAAATGTTCTTGTACACATTGGAAATTTACAATATTTACCATAGTAACTCTGCTAGAAAGCTCTTTCAAATACTATTACAATTTGGTTCATATGTCACCTAGAGGAAGGTTAACTTAACAAGGATTGAGCCAAGTAAGTGTGGTTTAGTTGTGACAAGGATGGCAGTTAAATGTTTTCTGCAATTTTATAACACTGAAAGAAAATGAACAAAAAAATGAAGAAATACGCTAAAAAAAAAGTACCTGTACAAACTTATTCACAAAAGTGCAGTTTAGTACATGACAAGAAGTTCAGGAAGTCATATTTTTGTTAGTAAACTGGAAGCTATTATCTCCTCCAAAGCACCCATGAAGCAGACTTATACAGCATAGGCAGTAACTGTTAGTTCAGTTTGGAGGAATCAGTGACCCACAATACATAGACACCACACCTACTGGTATCTGGTACAATACTTACATCAGGTTAGTTGACTTATGCTACTCTATAGTGCATTGTTTTACATCTGGCAAAAATGTAACAGATCCTTCCAGCTGATATCCTTAACAGTAGGTATGTTCTGAATAAATCCCAGTTAAGTTTTATAATCTCTTCTCTTCTAGAGTACATTTTCTGAAATGGCTAAAAAATTACATGAGGGAACCAGTACACTTTTGCCAGGTAAAGAAAAAAACTGTCCAAGGCCTACTTACCATGCGGTGCCGACTTGGGCAAAAAAACAAAAAACAAAACAAAACAACTGAGTGGTGCCGGTGTATGAACACAGAAATACAACAACAACGCAGCTGAGTAGACATATACAGAAGTACTGTACATTAATGGATGGCTACAACTACCACAACACACAGAACAGTACAGGAAAAAAATAAGTGGAAGTGCATAATCCAAGACACAACTATCTTTCCTGATCTTTCCAAAGTTTTTCAAAGTTTCTTGAACCCTAACAAATTATACTGTATGAGATCCACATGTGAGATATGGTTAGACACCCTTTCATGTAACTTTGGAAAAGAAAGCTGTGCCTTTGGAGAGTAGTGGTGTGGATGGATAACAAAGAGGGCGTGGTGGAATCAGGTATAATCTAGAAGACACAGATAGGGTACTAGTTTATGGGATGACAGGGTGAGTGGCAGTGTGAAGGTTGATACGACACTGGTCCCTGAGAGAGAGTAATAACATACAGATTGTGGTTGCTTATTAATGTAGTACTCAAATAACTTTTTAACTCTTTATTTATATTGAGAGGTTTTGTGTAATATGAATGCTATTTAACTGATTTTGAGAAATTTCATAGTTCCCAAAGGAAATATTTGCTGTAGAAGTTGCAAAAATTCCAATTATGCAATTCATGCTGTGATATGGTCCACAATATTTCTGTGATGAGAAAGAAGAAAACTGCACACACCTTTTAAAATTAATTCAGGTACACATGCTGGTGTGTTGGTGTGATTTATGCCAATGTTTGCTATGTGATGCAAGCCAAACAGTCCTCCAAAATATGCCCCAATACAGATTGTACAGTAATTTTTGGTTCAGCTGGAGGAACATAATTCACCTAAAAATATCTTAGACTTTTAAAGTTATTTGAGTGCATCAGAGAATTGGAAATAAACTACAGTACTGTACATTAAATACAGTACAATATAGGAAATATGAAAACATAAAGGGCCCATGATATGCTCATCTAATTTGAGACTTCACTCTTTCAAACTGTACCACAAAACATCTACATTAAAAGAGTCTGTTTTGTGGCATAGTTTGGAGCAACAGTAGCTTCTTTTATCTGACATAATCACAGGTCCTTTAAAAACAAACATATATTTATAACATCACAAACCATAAAAAAAACAACAACACCATGATTGATAGGTCATCAAATAAATACAGACACTCAAGGCATACAATATGAGTCTGCAGTACTGTATTTCTGTACCTAATAAAGAGAATACTATATTGTACACAGAAAACTAGTGCAATCATCACTACAATAATGACTACAACAACAAAAGGTGCAATAACTACCAAACGGAAGGTTAAGGAATTCCTTTCAGTAAACATAAGAGATGTGGAACCTATGAGCAGTAAGGATATGGGCCAAATGCAAGAAGAATCACAAGTAAGGAAATAATGATGACTGGTGTAAGGAGTAACCATATCAGCCAATAAAGTTGTATATAACCCTTGGCACCATCTTCAGCACCTACTCCCTAAGGTGCTCACAGAACCACACCAATGAGGAATGGGACATCACCTGTCTGTACCTCTCTAGTCAATACACCACACCGAGGACACTGTATTCGAACAGCGTCCTTGAATACCCAAAGTTGCACTTGTTGGTGTGTCAGAATATTAACCCAATGAATGCCAGTACTCTACAGTACATAAACTACTTTGATATTATTCCTTTATTCAAAACAACAGACTTGCAATTACTGTACTTTCTTGAAAAAAAGACAACAACAATACAGAAATGGATTTCCCTTTCATTAATAAAACTTTAAGGCTGTACATTTATGATGAATTTCTGGCACACCCACAGATGATTAACAAAACAACTACTGTACCAGACTATGATACCTTTGGGCAAACTACAACACTGTTCAGGAAGAGCCAAAGCCCTAAAATCCGTCACCATCATGCAATAAATGGAAATGAAGTCAAATGAAGTCATGGGTGAGATAATGATGATGACTATTATACTGACTCTTTTGTTTTTATATAATGATTTAACCATTGTACCAGTCATCATCACTACAGTACCTAATTCGTGACTTTCATACACATGGGCCAAAGACTGTACAAATCAACAACAATTTGTGGCAGGCTCAAATATGGCAAGCTGAAATCAAGGCAGGGGAAGTTGTCAACCTTGTGTCAATATGTGCAAGTAAATAAGCTGGAGAACGTATTATATTTTAGTACAGTGTTTCAGTCAGTAAAAAATAGCCATTAAATGTTACAATATCAAGTCAGCTAAGGCATGAGTGATTTTGTTAGTGGACAGAAGCTATGTTTGAAACTCCCTCAGCACAGGTGATTTTTTTCTGACATGGTTTGGAGGTATCTATAGATGGGTCCTTTAATATATTGTAATTAAATACAATGTTGAATATTATCAATATGAGTCACAGCTACAGAAAATCTTCATGGTATTAAAACAAGGCTGAATTCCCTAATAATACTCTTTAGAGAAGCGCACAACATTGGTCTTTAACGAAGGGCCACATGCAAAAAAAAGTTGTGGGTTGGTTGATGATAATGATGAGTATGACGGCTCCTAAGATACCTCGATGAGCTATTGTACTTATCATTGTCATAGCAAAGCCCATGACTTTCCTTGCACACAACACTAAGTGGGGAGGGAGCAGGGATAAAAGGGGTGAAACTACAGTAAAATGTGAGCTGCAGCTCAGGATCAGGGGACTACTGGGATGAGAAGAATAAGGAGGGAGGGAACCATGAGTAGAGATCTACCTGATGCTGTGCACGGCTGTAATGTGTGTGTGTTTATCTCTAGGTGTTTGTGTGTGTTAGTGAGTGCACAAGTGTAAGTTCAAGAACAATGTATTAGATAAGATTTATATGGACTAATGTGTGTGAATATAAGTTAGACCATGTCTGTGTGGACTGTAGTGTATAAAAACAAGTACTGTATGCAAGAATGTATGGTTAGTACTGTATGAGTGCATTAGTGCATGTGCAGAACACTCACAACAACTTGAGAGACAGAGAGAATAACGAGAACGAGCAAAAAACAGATGGAAATTTTGATAAAGGAAAGTAGAGATACAGAGGAGGTGGAGAGAGGAGAGGAGTGACGTAGAAGACAAGAGAGAAGAGAAGAGAAGAAACAGCAATAAGGATGAGTGAGGGAGAAAGAAATGAAGAATGAGAGAGAGGGAAGGACAACAGAAAGTAAGAAGTGACTAAGAGACAGGTCTAAGGTGCAGCAATTAACCAGACGGAGGAGACAGACAGAACCCCCCCAAGAGAGCACCGTCCTGCCTCTTTACTCAGCTTGTGGTGTGTATGTGTGTGTGTTTGTGTGTGTGTGTGTGAAGCAGGTACAGTATCACACGAGCACATGCATTCCCCTCCGTCCTTTGGTCATCAAACTATTCAATATTTTGTTCACTCCTCCAGACTTTAACTTCTGGGGTATCTAGATGACACATGAGAAATGATACCCTGGTACTGAAAACCAAGAGGCAGAGAAAATGTGCCCAAGACTTGTCTCATTGATCTCTTAAACAGAGGACGGGGGAAATGGATTATCGCGTGACCTTCCCTTTCCCGAGAGTTTGTTACCGTTGGTGGAGCGTGGGGGGCCTCCTGGGGGGAAGAGGGGTTCCCAGTTGCCTTGTCCGGGGGAGGGCAGAGGGGAGGAGCCTGGCCGTACCAAACATTCACCAACCAGGGGGCAGTGTGTGCAGGACGAAGGTGGGGAGGGGAGAAAAATTTTGTGATGGCCAATTAGAATTCAGAATGCAAGAGGGAGAGAGAAGCATCCAGTCGAGAGAACATGAGGGCTTATCAGGCTACGTAAACGTCAATCAATTAGAATTCAGAGAAAGAGAGAGAGAGTGAGAGAAGCATCTGGGTAAATCTTGCACACGGCCCATTAGCTAGAGGGACGACCAAGAGTAAATATGTGGATGGTTGGGTGACAAGTGGGTGGCAGGGCATGAGTGAATGATTAGACATAAGTGGAATGGGTATATTAAATACAATAATAAAATTTTGCTTAAAACTACCTTACAGTGTACAGTACTTAAAACTACTGCGGATGAAATGTGATTAGGCATAAGTAAGAATACTTTAGTTCTAGCCCCAAAAAACCTTGCACATATATTACAAACACTACACAAAATCACACAGGGACAATATGGTAAACAACTGCTACATATACAGTACATGTAAACATTATTTTTCTACACATGGATGGATGACTCTGCAAAACTACAAACTAATAAAATAAGTCACTCAACACACAAAAGGGAAAAAGATACTAAATCATCAGTGTTGCTAGTGTCAATTTCCAACACCCACTTCACTTATCCAAATCCAAATGAAAGGGAATGAGAGGTAAAGGTCCTTGGCTGCAGATTCAGTGGTTTTTGCTACAATCAATGTTGTATGTTTCCACGGTCTGTGACTACTTTTGATATGTATTAAAAATCATTATACAGCAGAACTCCATTTCCCACAAAAAAAAAAAAAAAAAAAAAAAAAATCCTTACAAACATTGAAAACTCACACTCTCCTGTATAAAAGTCGCTATATTGGTATCAAAGGGATAGTCTAGGTTCCATAACAGTAGCAAGAGAAGAAAAGACAAAGAGTGTGATAAAAATTGAGACTGTTTTTGTACAGGGTGAAGGGAAGATGCAAAAAACATAAACAAAGGGAGAGAAGGAAATGAAGGAGAGATTAAAATGTGTCATAAGAAGAAAGTGACTGACAGGAAAGAGGGAGAGGAAATGTAGAAAATAATGACATGCAGTAGCCAGGAAAAAATAAATGAGGGAAAGTAGCATGACGAACAGAAGACTTAACCAACAGGAACCAACCGGGAGTGACGAGGAAGGTTCAACAATGCAAACCCTTAATTAACAATGTGTATCATGTAAGGCTGATTTCAGAAATGTATGCAGTCAGTTTGAAAGAATGTGATTGTGAAGACTTAACTACAGTACAGTACTGTACTTTGTGACTGTGGATACTGATCATTATGCCTTACGTTATGCAAGAAACGTCATAAGCTACACAATAATAAATACCAGCAAAGTGGCTCTATATTTATGAAGCCATTTACCACTAATCACATTTTCTGGCCCTGAGTGACAGCTGTGGTGAGTGTGGATACTGAACTGTGTACTGTAGACTGAAATTTGTCTTTGGGGAGAAACTAAAGCATGAACTCTGCGAAATCAACCCATAACTATGAAACATGTTACTCTCTAACTCTTCTGCCATTTCCTGTCTTGGTGGTGGCAAATGAAGAGCTAATCATAGACACACATGGCTACTTTTACAGTCATTTTCATATGCTGTGGAGATGCTTTCTAACCCACCTGAATCTTATCATTATAATGTATCATAGTTGCATGCTTTGCAACCAGAACTGCTTTTTAAGCTTGTGAGGTGCAAAACAAACAACTGTAACAACCTGCAGATATTCAAGAGGGTTAGGATACATCTCCCAAGCAATTGAGCATGACCATAAAAATTGCTGATAACATATAGTAAAAAAATCAACAAACAACAAGTACCAGAACTGGACACAAACTGAAAGCACAAGCAACTCAAAAATCATCAGAAATGCATTATATTCCCATGTTTTAAGGGGGTGTATGCAAGAAAAGACATTAGCCTGGCAATGACACTGACTGGTATGACAGATCCACACACACTACATGGAGTCAGTGTTCCAAACATTGTCATTACTTGGCCCATGAGTTTTCTTGCATTTGACTGACATTATTTTAACTAATACTGTACTTGAAAATAAATATAACCATTGGCACTGGGAGAAAAGGCAGTTAGTGAAGATCCACGATACCAGTGCTCACACCTGTACAACACCTGTACACTCATAGAAACGTAGGCTATGCCGTAAACCAACAGAAACTATGACAACACAGAACTATAAATGAAACACGGAGAGAGTCAGAGAATAAACATTAGGTTTCATAAGCATTGAAGAAACGTCCTATTATGGACAAGGGGAAGAGTTTTGAGAATCATGAAAATAAGCATTTAGGGATATACAGTAAATCTATAAAAAGCAGCACCCATGTGGGTTTTAGCTGAAAAAGACAAACAGTAAAAATTAGAGGAAGGAAGGATGAGGAAACACCACAAGGCACACATTACTAAAGGAATACCACATTCATAATAAAACATTACAGTATATAAAACTCCGTAATGCTATTATTACCATGAGATGAACTTTCTATAAATGCTTACAACTTGTGATTTCCCAGTCCAGGATTTTATCATTATGTTTTCAGGGTGATTCAAGTTGCCAGCATTTATAAATTTTCCAGTATGGGAAATAAAAATGAAATGTGCTTCAAAGTGATCATAAAGTATATCTAATATGCTATCAGGAAAATATACAAGAATACAATCAATTAATGTTCTATTAATTCTGTGTGAACTTGTATAGATGAGGATAGTAACTGGTCAAGGTAGCTATGGGGTTTACCACCTATGAAAGCATCTGAAACAAAAGTAGAGGACACTGGATAATACAATATGAATCAAAGGGGATGCATAAACGGGATAATACTTTGATAGCAAAGTTGAAGGCTACCAATTCCTCCAAAATATGTTACAAAATATACCACCTAAAGTGAGGTGGTGCTTTTGGGCACAATTTAGAGGAATCAGTCCCCTCCAAACTTACCAGCAACAACTAAAAGGGGCATATTTAGGTGACCCCAAGCATATACAAACATATTGGCAACCTTAAATCTACCAAAGTACTATCACTAAAAATTGCTAAAGATGATTTCCAATGTGAAGGTACCTGAAAAGTTATCAATGAAGGTGAAGGAGATGATAGAATGTTGCATAATTTCACATAAGTGAGAAACAGGAATAAACTCATCTTAAGATTTGATAATTAGAAATTTGCAAAGGGAAAGGCTGACTGGGATAAATAATATGAGGCCCACCTAGAAATAATAAAACCTAAAGTGTTATGAATTAACTAAAGCAATACAGTATATATATTTTTCTGCAGCTGAAGCTCACCACTATGGAATCAAGAGTTACATTTCAGCCAATCATATATTTGATACTGATCTTAGTTGTGGGCATTAACCATCAGCTGCAGAAAAAGTTAACAGTGTGTCCTGAGCTTCCCTCCCAACCAACCTTTCCTGTAATATTAAGAAGTTAACAAGTTAATTTCCATCATACGCAAGCCAGATCATGAAAACGGAAAGAAGGCAACACCATATCAAGGCTATGTTCTGGATCCAGACTTGTTACTTACTGGGCATGCAAGAGAATAATACAATATATTACATGTGCTGTACTGGGAAAATACAGTACATGTACTGGGAACAGATAGATATTTTCAGCATGCTCCTTCCTGGAACACGCAGTAGGGTTGTCTGATACATGACACATTTGGTCAAGTATTGTACTGTACTGTACTGTACTCACTTCTTGCTGTTTCAAGTGTGTCTTGATTATTCATTTACAGTACTTACATAATTACCAGGAAACTATTTCATGCCTGTGTTAATAATACTGTATGTAGAAAATCAGTAAAGGACAACACTTAAAGAGCATGCACTAGTCATCGTATTAATATACCTGTCAGCATAAGTACTGTCAAGTTTCTGTCGACATCATAACCAGTACGTTTCTACATCAGGTTGGGAAATTTTCACTTTACATACAGTGCAGTTTGTCTTACACACAGCAAATAAACTACCATACTCTACATCAAAATATGTCATAATATTCGGTGTTTTTAATCAAATGTTAGTTTTGCAAATAAAGTACTGTACTGTAGTAATAGTAAAACTAAGTTACGAAGTAAAAAAATGAAAACTACATACTACTACTTTACACACGTTCGGCAGACTTACTTTTTTTACTTTTGGCTACAGTGATGTAGATTAGCAGACGATCAGGAAATGAAGAGAATAAAAATAAGATATCAACATGCTGAATGAAACTGTATAAATGAAAGGAAGACGGTATTAAAATAAAGAGTTATAAAAAAAATATCGGTAACAACTAACAAACACTATCTAATACTATACCGTATAACTGTAATTAAACATAAAACACTACTCCTAAATGTGAAGAATACTAGCTAGAACATTCCTAAAAATAATAAATACAGAAAACTGTATTCAACAGAAAAACAGTATAATATGAAAATACACTGTACAGTATATGAAAAATGCAACTATTGTATATACATTCCTTCAAATAACAAATACAGTACCAAATGAAATTAACACAACATTGAAAATCAACATCAAAAAGACCATTTGATATACTCCTATAAACAATAACTTTAACAAACTGCTACTGTGCATTGCGAGGCAAGACCACAACAAAACACACACTACACCTGTACTCATACACATACATAAGGGAAGTGAGGGTTCTCATCTTCATGAGGCATCACAATACTGAACTGAACTGTGCAGTCTTGTTTTTCTATGGATGAAGGTAAACGTCCACAGCCGATATTGTAAACGGTAAAGCATTATGTGAAGACTAATGCATATTGATGTCGCCCTACGGTAGGTAAAAACAAGTTTTGTATCACCAGTATATGTGAAAATGAACAAAAAGAGTTCTATTACCCTTCCTAAGTGGAATGTTAGTTACTTTGCCCATTGTATCATAGTGTTTCAAAGCTTGTCAATACAGATACTTTTCTGGGTAAGTGTACACAGTGACGACACAGATTTCTAGAGGATCTATTACCTTAACAAATTTACTCAGCTACACACCTAACCTACTAACTTATAGGGTTCAGGTAACCTTATGAACCTTATATCTTGACTGAACTCTCTTCCTTGACCTTGGCCGTAAAATTTACCCGTACTCCAGAGTTCACAAAGTTAAATGTGGAGGGAATTATTGATTTTAATTGTACAGAACTCTAGAATGTCTCAGACATAACTCCAACCATTCATCATATTCATTTATCTTTCCTACAGAACAGTCTTTCAGTCACCTGTGTAACCTGTCATATGTTGTAACTCTACTTGATCAAGAAAATAAAAAATAAATATTTAGAAACTGATTATGGACTAACTCTTTGAAACTGAATTCTAATTTTCAATGGTAAAAAGATACTGCACAATTATTTATGAATAAAGAGCCACCACAAATACTGTATATAAAAGCATCAATACTGTACCAACACAAAAACAATCGCACAAAATATCTTTCATAAATAACAAATTAATCAAGCAACTTCAAAATACACTACAAACACATCCATATACACACACATACATGCAACTACTATACAGAATTCTTTTACGGACTGCTTATGCGATCTGCAACACATTCCTACGTGGATGCAACCAACGAAAAACACTCCACATCAACATCATCAAAATGCTTCAACTTGTGAGCTGCAACAACCACGGTCGCAGCAAACACGCAAGTAACGTCAAAACACAGGAGACAAAATATCAATGTAAACACCAATGAGTTATAAGGAGATGCAAGGAAATCAAATAGATGTGAGGATGAGTTAGTGGGCAAGTCAAATCAGCTGAGGGTTAGGGCACTGGGTGATGGCGGTGGCGGTGGCGGTAGTGGTGGTGACGACGAAGAGGGTGTGTGAATGGAGAGGACAGTGCAATGGACTAATATTACATCATTGTGAGGGTGCATGAGAGAGTGCTTGCGGGTGAGTGAGGGAGGGAGAGGGTGACACACACTATCAGTCATTTTTTTTAAAGTTCAGATAGAAAATTCTAAGCAAATCTCAACCATCTCTATACTTTTCAAGAGGGTTATGTTTGAGCAGTTGCAAATTTTATGATATATAAAAAAATGACTGTACAGTATACAGAAACTGTAACAGGTTTGAAAGTGTTTATGTGTGAGAGAAAGAGAGGCATTCATGAGTCATGTGCAACTCTAATGACCAAGTGAGAGATGTTCAATAATAGTTGTGTATCTTATGACCACCCTGATACACATTACTGTATACAGTTATAATCATGCCATCACAAAACACAATTTTGAATTAACTTTATTACTCAGGAGGGTGAAGTAAGACCCTAAGTATTTGTTCAATGGCTCTGTCCAGTGTTATGACGATTCACACAATGAGTGTACTGTACACACAAACAGGTTAGATATGTCAGGTTGGTAAAATAGGCTACACAACTGTATAATGGATAGCATAAATTCACTTCATGCCAATGTGCATAAATTGAAGCCAGATGTTAGATAAATACAGTATCGTACTGTATTTTGATCAAGCCTTTTCTCAAATATTTTAAGTACCATAACTGGCTATTACCAAGTGTATGCTAATAATCTTGTAATTAAATGTACGTACTATACATTTGTTTTCTATTATGCATGCAGACACGTGTAAATTTATGCAGCTGACAGTACAGATGCAGTCCATAATTTCTAGTCCACATGGAATCACGAGGAACATATGGAAACAAATATCTGTTCTCCAATTCCTTTTCATATATTCCTCTCTTATCCAGTATTACTTCCAGGTACTTAAATATTTCAACCACCTGGAGATTCTAACCATTTACTTGCAGCATGTTACAAACTGTCTTACCCTTCCCTCTCCACTATCATCACCCTGCTGTTACCTTTACCTTTAAACATTATCTTTCATTCACACCTCGAAAGTCTATCTCGCATTATTATGCTTGTAAATAACACATTATTATTAACAGGATATATTGCTTAAACTCCACTTCAGTAATCATGGGTGGGTAAAATTATGGTCTGCACCTATATGTGGGTTGAAAGGATGTAGACTGTGTTATGCTGTAATGCAGGTGACCAACTACAAAAGGAAGGAGGAAGGAGTATACTGTACAAGTTATGTAATAATCTGCATAAGATGGCAAGTGAGAGAATAGAGGAATATCATCTACAGGTTAGTATGGCAGGGTGAGGGAATTACGACGAGAGGTGCTGGCACGATCGCAACACAACACAAACGCTGCAGTACTTGAGGTGTGGTGGAGTACTACAGTAAACACTACAACAGTATTACCAGATGCACAAATTGAGTGGGAGGCACAGATAGAAAGATAGAGGGAGTGAGGGGGGAATGGAGGGCAGGGAAGCTTATGAGACAGAGAAACAGTAGTATGACCACAGCATACTGGGCCCGGGCCCTCTCAAGGTTGGAAATACGAAGAGAGAAAAAGAATACAAAGTTGGGAAGCATTCAGAGAGACAAAGAAAATAGAAGGTCTGGAGGGTATTTACAGAGAGAGAAAAAGAAGGGGAGGAATGAAGGATGGTTTACATGAAGAGACAGAGGGTGGGAGGAAGGGAGGGAGAGTATAAAACAGAGTGGGAGAGAGCTATGGAGAAAGGGAAGGGAAAGGTAAGGAGAGGGAGGGCAGTTGGACCACTCAACTACCGCAAAATGCACAAACCGGAGTGTGGCCTGGAGAAGCACTAGAGAGTTGAAAGACTCATTGATAGGAGGGAGGGAAGATCAAGGAAAATGATGGCTACCATTTGCTGGCTAATGTAATTTAAGTTTATGATCAATCAAGGGTACAGTCCAAAGTTTCAGGGCCACATGCAAGAAAGAAAGAAAGAAAAAAAAAAGCTACACAATGTTGATATCTGGTATGAAGACTCCACAGACATTCTAATACAGTACATGGAGTCACTGTATTGGTTACTGTCATCAACCAATCCCTGAACTTTCCTACACATGGCCCTGAGCCCCCTAGACTTGAGAGAAGAATAGGACAAAGCAGATGATGTTTCATGGCTGTGCTAAGAGGGTACTCAGAGATGCTTTTACTCTGGCTGAAAAAACAAAATACTGAACGAGTTAGAATTAGATAATATTATACATTAACAATAACCAATCTCCATTTAGCTGATGGGGTTAATTAATGGAGCAGGTTTGTACAACTGGAAAGAACACATTCAAGGGGAAGGGAAAAGGTGGTAATGAAACACTGGGAGGGAGGGTGAACACAGTACTGTACTTCAATTTAGTCATTTAAAAAAAAATCAATAGTGAAATTCCAACTGGTTATCACTTCCTTTTGTTACAACATAAATAATAGGTGATATATTTGCATGAATTTAGCATTATATGGTGTATTCTTATTTTTTTTTTCAAATATGCCTCATAAACTTTGACCAAATGTATCATTAACTTTGACAAAAATAGAACAGTGGAACTTCTTAGCACAGTCTCCATGAATCTGAGGTCAATGATGTCTCCAAAATGTATCACATAAAAGACCACAAAGGTAATCTGCTTCTTGTGTCAGTTTTGAGGAAACAGGAACCCTCAAATTTCACTGACTAGCTTGGGTGGGGAGCATGGAGGAATGAAAGTGGGTTTAAGTGCTAGGCAAGAGGCAACAATCACAAGACAAAGTGTACACACAAACACCATTTGTGAGGAAGACTTTACTAACAAAGCTTTGTTACTGCTTCCATACTTACAAGTTTAAGAGTAAAGAGAAGCAGTAGGGAAATGTTATCAATAAGATCTCCTCTTCAAATTGCATTTCTGTGCTCATTCTTGCTAAGTTGTGTTACACTGCACAAGAAGGGATATGACTGTGAAGTTGGTACTACTGTAGTTGCAGGAAGGACTCAGAGTGGGTCAGAAAATATGGGATGTAGCTAGCTAGGTCAAAATGCAGGATTTATCCCAAAATCTAAAGCATTACTTTGAGGGTAAACTGGGATGGGCAGCAACTTCTGACAACTAAAGCAAAAATGGATGGAGAGGGAAGTTTGGCAGAGAAAAATTAAAATCATGAGTTAGGTCACAGAGGAGGAAGGATTTTTGGTTTACGGGTCCATGATGCTGTAAACAAACTGCTGTCTACAGAATTCCTTCAAACTATGCCATTAAATTGACTCCCTCAGTAGAAGTGCTGCCTTGTGTCATAGCTTGAAGGAAGTGGTAGCCTCCAATTTTAGAACTACAAAGGGGAAAGGGAAACGAATCAAAATGAGGATGGGGAGACAAAGAGGAAGGAAGAAAAAATGAAGAAGAAAAAAAGGGATGGGAATAAAAAATGAGAAATTGATTACACAAAGGGGAAAGAAATTAAAAGAGGAACTGGAATTAAAACTCGGAAAGTGAGACATGGGGAAGGGAATAAAAAATGATGAAAAGGAAGTAAAAATAACGAGAGGGGTCAAAGGGGGGTATTAGGGGAAGACTGAGGAGGGAGGGTCTTTTTTAATTTCTAGTGCGCACCTGGGTACTGTGGGGTGTGCGTGGGTGTGTGCACTGGCGAGCGGGCTGGAGAGCCGTAGGGGGACCTCTGGGGGGTGGTGGCTAGCGACCCCGAGCGTTCGTAGAGAGAGAGAGCGAGAGGGAGAGACGGGGAGACATAAGGAGTCACCGATGTGGACGGCCGGGGCTTGGGAAAGGAGGAGGAGGAGGAGGAGGAGGAGGAGGAGGAGGAGGAGGAGGAGGAGGAGGAGGAGGAGGAGGAGGAGGAGGAGGAGGAGGAGGAGGAGGAGGAGGAGGCGGTGGTGGTGAGGATGGATGCTGTAGTGGTGGTGGTGATGGTGGAGGTTATGATAGTTATGACAGGTTGTGATGGTGGTTGTGGTGGTCAGTGGTAGACCTATTGGAGGAGGGACAGATACTCTCCCCTCTTCCGTAAAATAATTTGGAGGACATTTAAGAAGTGTTAACAAACTGGTAAATTGTTATATTTTTTACCAGGAAATCCAGGTTGTACAGTAATGATTTACAAGAAAATATGAATAAATTTAATAAAGTGTTAACTACTGCTTATTATCATATTTAATACAAAGCGGTCTTACAGGGGCCTATAAATTAATGAAATACTGCATGAAACTAAATAAAATAATAAAAATTACCTCATAATTTCAATAAACAGTATTTCAAAAGGGTTGTAAGGGTATAAAGTTAGGTCTGCCCAGGGAGGTAGAGTACTGTACTATCACAATGATGTTGGACTCAAAAGGAACTGTCTGGATTTCCCTTTTCTCTCTTAAGACCTTCTTTCTGTTGCTGGGTACAGTTATGTCACACACACATTCATGGAAGTAATCACCGATACCAGCTGTATCTCAACTTGAGAATATCAATGCTGACTTCAAAATATATTTTAAAACCCTAAACAAAACCTCCACTGGGGATAAACATATTGGTCCCACCAACCAATCTGCTCTAGCTGTTGAGTGGTGGCTTCCATAGAATAAAAGAATCTCACTCTTTGTGGCTTTTGTCAGAACCAGTCCCATGGTGGTGTGCTCTTTGGATGGTGTGAGGCTTCAACACTACAGATTTGGGGAGATTTTAAGATAATTATGTCTTTCCTTGGCTCCCCTGGAAAATAATCTGGATCAACCTTTAGTGGCAGTGATGGTGAAAACTTAGGGCTGGTGATGGCTTCGGCTGGGGATGATTGGAAGGGAAATCGTGGTGAAGGTTGTGGTGGTAGTGATTTTAATAGTGGAGGTTGGAATGGTGGAAGTTGTAGTTCTGTTGGTGAAGGCAGAAGTTCTAGTGGTGAGGGTGGTGACGATGATGATGCCAGTTGTTGTGGTGGTGTTGAAGATAACAGTGGTAATGAATGATGATGAGTCAAGGTAAAAACACAAGTAATGATAAATGGTGAAGATGTTGCCTGAAAGTAAGTGTGAAAAAGTGACGACTACCACCATCAAATTACAGGCCAGAGAAGTATGAGGTCAAACGGCTGTATGTCAGAAGAGAAGTAATACTGGTGATAAGTATTTTTATCCACATTTGCCCTCTTGCTACTGGTGTTGAAAGTAATTATACTGTACAGTATTTGGTGTGTGAGAGCACTACTATAACACATTCATTAGGAACAAAATGGGTGCAAGAAGTTAATGGTTTAGGAGATAGAGCTGACCTGTATGATGCTATACTTAAGGGTTTCAAGTCCCAGATCTATGTATGGTGTTATTCACTACAGTACAGTATCTTGGAACTTACTCTAATAAATGGCTTACTCATATGGAGTCCTCATTCTGATCTATCACTACACTACTTCAAATACAGCTACTGTAGATAAAATGCTGGACTTTTATTTACAATATGTTACAGTGACCAGCATTACATAATATAGTACTCATAATTTTCCAATATTAACAGTTTAAAAGATTCATATTACATCATGAAGACCAGATGTATACAATGAAGATCAGTGATCTACATTTTTTTTTCATGAGTACTATTCCTGAATGATCCACAGTTGAGGGAATGTTCATATGCATTCTCTTCTCAGACTTTATGTAAACTTAATTATTTGTCACCTCATACAGCCTTATGTAACCTGACCTACTTGACTTGACTTGACCTTACCAAACCTAACCTTACTTTCAATGTTACTGGATATGACCTGACCTAACCTAACACAGCTCTGGGAATATGAGATCTACACCTCTACTTCCCTCCACCGCCGCCCACACCACCTGGACACACCTGGCCTTTTTTTTTTTTTTTTTTTTTTTTTTTTAAGGTTGAAATGGAAATGGTGATGTTAAATAAATGCATGATATGTCCTTGCATGGCCTTTTGGTTTTCATTTAAGTTGCAAAGAGATGGGGATGCTAAAGATATATTAGGTGCTTGCAAAATGTTTTTAATCTCAGTTCAAGTTGCAATGAATATGTTGAAGCAGTAATGAATACAAATTTGCAAGGCTATAATTATAAAAAATAATTAATGCTTGCATTATGCCCAAAATTACATCTAAATTGATATCTGTTTGCTATTCTTGCAGTCAACTGTACCAGACAACCTTACAAAACCTCCACAGAATGCACTGGCAGCAGGAATGTGTAATGACGTAGTGAGTCTGGCCAGAATCTGACCCAAAGAGCTGATGATGAAATGTGTGGCTGTTTATGACTGAAATGAGAAACTGTACAGTAGTTGTTGTTCTTTCTTAGAAACATGGTGAACAAAGTGCACATATTTCATAATTCAGTCAACATCTTATAATGCTTGGACTGAATTTCCTGGACACATTAAAATCTTCACAGATATGATAAAACATAACTATTATATACTGTTGGCTAATCATGGGAATTTCATGATTACTTTAGAAAATATCTGTACAGTACTTATAAAAGGTGTTGAAAAATTGCTGCTGAGATTCAAATAATGCAATTTATACAGTGATATCAACAATCTAATTAACACTGTTGACCATCAGTTGCTCCTGAATGATCCCTCTGGCTTTCGTGTACAAAGGAAAGCAGACTTGCTGTTTATGATTGTAGCCACACCACATGTGATAGTTTGGGTGAACCTCTAGGTAGCCTTGTCTCCAGGTCAACGGAGGTGGAAAAGTTTCAAATAGGGTCTTCGAATAAACAAGCTGGTGTGACAGTAAGAATTATGATAATATTTATGGTCAGTGTCAATGTGATGTGTGTCAATATTCAAGGGCTAATTGACAGAGATTACAGATTATGAAATTTTCTGAAACATATACTGTCCCAATACTGTACTTGCTATACTGTACAGTACCAAACTGTACTGTACCAAATAATATCAGTAAAGAAAGAACAACAGACTACAGACTTATAGTGAGACTGTGAGAACAAGATGTAACACACATGTAGACAAAACAAACACAAAAGGCAAGAAAATGTGTGATCAAGTGATGAATTGGGGAGGAAAAATTACCCAAGGTAAAAAATGTGCACAAACTTTGGGAAAAAGCTTGGTAAATGGAGAGAAAAAAAAAAGTCACATAATCCTTAAAACCTGGACAAAGATTTGATAAAATCTTGCAGTAAATACCCGATGAATGAGACCAAAAGAAAAATGTCATAATACAAGGCCCATACAGTACATGAGTGTATTACACAAAAACCTGTTACCGTTCCTTTTCTCCTCTTCATTATTGGTTTTCTATCAATGTAAATACTGTATGTATTTCACCTTCATCAAACCTTAACCCTCTTGCTGCAAAATATGGGCATGCCTGCTTTGAAAACTATTGTAATACTATAGATTGTAAACAATCTAATTATGCAGCGAAAGGGTTAAGGGACCTGTGATGCTGTTGATAATATAGGGGTTGAAGATTTCTCCAAAATGTACCACAAAAGACTCTCCTGACTGTGAACGGCTGATTGTCACCATCCAAAAGGTAAATATGAAATAACATTCAGTCACATAATCTTCTGATACAAGTTACAAACTCATCTTCAGCAGGAGTAAAATCATGTGTAGTTAAATTTTTAGCCTCTCACTTATCAGTTTTTCAGGAAGTGTACAGCAGACTACGACAAACTTTTACACCACAAAGTAATAATCTACTTGAAACAGCATGAGTCGGAGGGGAACTGATACATATACACCAAATTAAAATGAAATGCACTATACACCCTCATGAGGAAAGGAGGAGGGTAACATGACTTTGTGTTTGTACTCTGTCAAAGAAAATAGCTCTCATCCAAAAGTGCAAAAAACTGCATGATGTAATATGTGGAGAGAGACAAATACAATCTACAGGTATGATATGGCCAAAAATACATAAAAAATATCCAAAATAAAGTAAATTATAAGCAGATCACACTCGTAATAAAATACAGTACCAGGTTAAAAATTAAGAAAAGAATTGAAAGAAAACTGCATGATGACAGCTGGAACAAGTACATAATAAAATAATATTTTGGTTATACTAATACTCTTCTATTAATATACAGTACAGGGAATCTCAGGAAGAACTTGTCACACAATGAATTCAATACTGTATTAGTTTCATGAAGGTTGATCTGAATTACAGTGGTTACTCACACACATATAATTGAAGATTATGTGGGTAATGAGATATCTCACACAGTAAATTCATACCCTTTTTAAACCAGTCAGACTATTATAGTACAAACCTTGCTAATGTATATTTCTTTTAAAGTCTAACATGTTTTTCCCAGGATGCTCTGTACAGCAAATATTAAAACAAGTGATAAAAACAGAGTGAAGACGAGACACAAGAGTTCCATAATATAGACCTGGCCAGGAGGCAAAGCACATGGGGACAGGCACAAGGGTCGTATGCAAGGAAAGTCATGGGGCCAGATGGTGACAATGACTGGTACGATGGCTCCATGGACATTGTATTTTCACACAGTCATCAGAAAAGTCATTGTCACTGCTAAGCCAACGATGAAGACTGGCATAGATGACCCCAAATACATTATAATGACACACGAAAGGGAGCCAATCTACTGGTCATCTTCACTGCCCTACCCGTGACTTTATCTTACATGCGGACCCAAAGGCAAAGAATCTGAGCAGCAATTGATGAATCAGTAAAGGATGCTGAAAATGCAACAAAATTATGGAGAAACTATCATACCACTGTGAGCGTCGGAGGTCAAAAGATTTCCTGTGCAAGTTTCAGAAAAAAATATTCTGTACTACAAAAGTTTCTCATACATATTATTAGTAAATATAATGCACAATCAAAATGAGTGAAAATATATTTCAACATTGGTATCAAGTCATTAAATTCAAAATCTTATTATACACACATATTATCTGAAACAGGTAAAATGTGGACCATAGAGAGAATGAGACTGAACCACTCATATACAGGACCTATACTGCAGTCAATTTTAACCATTCTATTCAAGGTTGAAATAGAAATTGGTGTAATCAAATTACAGAAATACCTTATAACATAACACGATAAGATTACATCCTTTTCTTATACATTTCCTGGCATAGTTTGAAGGATTAAGTCACTATCCAATTTGCAGGCAAGAGATTACCCTCTTAACAAATGACTATAGAAAGAATTGACTTCAGAAGACATGTTTATGAGCTGTTCCATCTCATTTCTCCCCTAGACCTCTGACTACACACACTGGTGTACCATCACTAGAGAACCGTACACGACAGAATGAGTACCAGGGCGGCTATTCTACAGGGAGGCTGAGCAGAATGAGTAAAGCAAAAAGTAGAGATTATGAGACAATAGATGGAATGAGATAAAAAAGAAGAGAAATATGAGAGGAGAGTATAAGAGACAGGATGAAAAATGAAATTACCTCACGAGTCAAGGATAAAAATTCTACCACACAATATTCAGTATATCTACATATTATAGGTATTTGTTTATGTATGATCAATGGTTTGCAATAGTTTTCTTTTTACAGTGTACTGTACTAACAGAGATAAGCAGTATCAACACACACGTAATGTATTAGTAATTAATATCAATTGAAGACAAGTACTTTGGTAATAGGAGGTCATTCCCAAAGAGCAATGTATTGGCACTGATTTGGACAATTTCTGTATCGATGCATGTCTCTGTGAACATAATTTCTGAGATTACAAATGAAGAAAGGTTAGAGGTGACAAGAAAACTTAGGTCAGTGACTGTGTACATGACTGGAGAATTGGTTATTATTATATTTCTGTGTATCTGCTTGTAAGATTATGTGTATGTAAGGATGTAAGGTGAACAAAGAATGAAAATGAGCTCAGAAAAGAATGACTGAATGAATGAGCGAAAACAGACATGTGTGCATCTGCATGTGAAAGGGTGTGTGTAACTGTAAGAATGTGTGTGTGTATGCATGAGTACAAGTAAAAGAGCTTCCGTCTCTTTATGTGTGTGTAAGTATGGACAGGTAGGCTCACCAGTAACATTTGTTGATGGCAGGCCACCGTTGAGTGTATCAGTCACCCCGAGCTCTGAAAGCGTCTTGGGGACAAAGTCATTCCTGGGACGGCTGGCAGCCTCGTTCTTCCTGTAAAGTAGGATACACAGTGAGAATGGTTGTTGAGATGATGATGTATAGTGAGATAGAATAATGAGCAGAATAATGATGTAGTATAGTGGATACTTTTGCTGATCTAACATTGTACAATGAGCAAATGTACAGTAGTCTGCTGCATAGCCAAATGCATAAGCAGTTCATGAGGTAGGTGATAACAATAACTACAATAGTATAAAGTCGTCATAAACTAGCTCCATTGTCTTGAATTGTACCAGCTGTCTGTACCTTGTGAGCTGATGTTATATGGAAGGATAACCATGGGAGAGGCAAAAATGAGGACCAATATGATGGGCTATAAGAATTGAAATGTAACCTCTGTATGGGTCATCATTGTAGTCTAGCCAATGATGCTTGACTGCTACACCAACCAACAAATATGAAAACTTTACAGTGAGACACTAATGAGCATTAACTCTCCACAGCCTCCTCACTTGTCATGGATTGTCCCAGCCAACACCTCCAAGATCTCCGTACACTGTCTGTGGTAGTCGAGCAGGTTCTCCGAGAAGGTGGCTAGCTGTGAGATTTGTTCCACCTGGCACGGCCAAATCATCATGTGTTAGTATATTATAGTTATCTCAGGGTGTTACGATTGTGTGTTTTCTTCCACTGTATAATTGTGGAAGATGAGGCTAAAGGGATGAACCCCAATTAATGTACTCACTTGTATAATAATAAGTGATTGAGAGAGGTCCAAAATAATTTTTACTTTCATTCAAGATGCCTAGACATATTGCATTTAAAGGACAATAAATCATTGTGCAGCACTATAAAATTACTTCTTATTTTAAATGTTAAAATTTGTCTTGATGATAATCAATTCCTACTTCTCAATTTAATCTAAGAAATTCTCCAAGGTTTAGTATTAGATTTTTCCCCACAATTTAATGTAAAACATTTTTTCTCTTTCATCTAAAACATTATCCTGGACTTAATCTGAAATTTCTCTCCATTAATGTAAATCTTCCATACTCACATCATTTTCGAGGAGGTTGTGCATGCCCATCTGTGCCAGGTGCAATGACTCAGCAAACTTGTCCTCGGCCATCTTGATTTCCTCATCTGTGACGTGAGAGCCTCCTAGACACCGGCACAAGGGATGGCAGCAGGGGGTGGGGGTGGGGGAAAAGAGCAAAAAGCGCTACCATTAGTGCATACTCAAAATACATTACAGTGCTTAGCCTACGTTAAGGCCGTATGCGAGAACTCATCACTTTCACCAAGCTTATGAGTATTCTTGCATATGACCCAAGGTGCAAAAATCAGCCTTAATTGGGGTAGTATGCAAGTAAAGTCACAAGCCAGGTGATCATGATGACTGGTATGATGACTCAAAGTTGTGCCTAACAAGCCAATGTCAAGGTCATTGTCACTGCCTAGGTCAAGAGTGATCTTGCATTCAGCTCACAGAGCAAGGGAAGAATCTGGGTTATGGTTGACTTGGGAGTGTCTGAGCATTGGACTACTACTAATCAGATTATATACTTTCTATATTTCTTTTGGGAGCAGAAATTTCCCTCACACTGAGAGCTGAGTGATGTAGTACAATTAAAACAAATACGAATGGGCTCTGAATGAAGACTATACAGTACCTGTAACTAATAGCAGCAATGTGAATTATGTTATGCAATACTTAATTCAGTTTTAATATAATTTCTGAAGGCTGCATCCATCCAAGCATTACAGTAGTCAATATGTAAAACCGAAATGTATTCATTTTGTCAAAGTTACGCTAAATTGTATCCTTGGGTTGGAAAAAAAGAGATTAAATCAATTGAAATACTGCACAGGATCAGATATTTTCAGGTTTAACAGACGTGAAGTACATTTTATTTTGCTTATAGAATATATCTGTACAAACTCTAACCCTGTATCCATAACACTATCCTTACTCCTACCCACAGGGATGACAGAACAACACACTCAGGCACCAATAACATTAGCCTTTAGATTCTTTAGAACAACTCTGGAAGCAGATTAACCCTCAACCCAAAGATGATTGGAAATTTCCTGTGACACTAAATTATCTGGTATTACTGTAATCCAAGAATACTGTATTATCCAAGGCTAAATTTGTTCTTTATGGGACAACTTACATAGAACAGTATTATAACAAACATTCGAAAGTCAATAATGCTTCCCTCTGCCAAGGAAAATGATCTGGTTTTAGTTGGAGTAAAATGTACCAGTAAATGATGCCATCCATTACTTAAAGGTCAAACAATGGGTGAATAATGTCTGACTAACACCAAACAATTTAATTGTCAGAGGGAAGCACTCATAATATCTACAAGCAAGAAATCATTTATATCAACCCACAAACATTAGCTCAAGTTGTAGACAATAATTGGACAAATCCCAAACATTTTTTATATATTCAAGAAAACTCCATCATTTAAGGGTTTGAGAGGGTGGTCAATCAAGCAAAGTGTAGCTTAAAGGGATTTAGTTTTAATAAAGTCCGAGTTATATACTCCCTAGTTTTGTCAAGCTATTTTCTTCCTGGTGTTGTCAGCTGATTTTATCTCTACAATTGTTCAGCTAAAACCCCATTCCTAATGTTATCAAAGTAATAAAATCTTCCCTCTGGCAGTTGCCAAGTTATCTTCACCCTAGGGCCTACTGACATCAATTTATCTTCTCCCTCATGCTATAAAGCAATAGAGAATAAGGAAAACTAAAATAGCACTTGGAAAGTCCCATCATCCAAATGTAAATGTACCAATGCAAGAAATACTGCAGTACTGTATAGTAATTGCACCCTATGGCTGTTCAGTCCCCACATTATTTGAGAGGATAAATTGCCAAGGATAAAAAGCCAAGGATAAAGGGGAATGAAAAAGACTCATAGAAGTTCTAATCCCATGAATGGCAATCACAAAGTGTAAAGTAATCAAGAAAGGTGATGATGATGACATATACAGTACTCTTGAGTCTGTAATGATCAAGGGGTCTTGGAATTCTTGTAATAGTTATGATGTGTATGTATAAATAAGGATTAATAGCAATAACTGTATTACTTCAGTTTAATGGTGTACAGTACTATACTTCCCATCAACTTCCTAACCTATCCAATCGTACACTTAATGATTCTCATATGACCTGACCTGAAATGGGGAAATCAACTGTTGCTATGACCTGACTAAGCTAATTTGTATGACTGTCTAATCCAACCTACACCACAACTGACAAGCCTCAATACAAATGGCTAGCTATACTTTTGACAGTATGTCTTCTATTCTAATGACAAGTGATGCATTCCATTCCGTATATTTTATGCATTACAGAGTTGACTGGACTTTATCTTTATAAAGGAAGGGTGGAAATATTCAAATTTTATATCATCCTTCATGTTGCAAAGTTATTGATTTTTCCATGGTAAATAGTGCAAATTTCCAATGTTTGAAAATTTTTGAAGGAAAATGAAACTTTATAATGATAGTTTAGATTCACATACATTAAACAGTAACTGCAATTTCTAATGCTTCAAAAAGTACTCTCCTCAAAACACTGGAAATCTACATCACTCACAGAAAATCTCTGTTTATAAACTGGCAACAAAGGACGTCACTGTAGCAGGTATATAAGGATTATGAATTGAGCACCTTCTCTGGCTGAGTTTATAGACAATCAACTACAATCAACTCAGATATGCTGGGGAAATATCTTTACTTACTGTAGCAAAACAAAAAGCAATCATATTTATCAACAGCAACAGAGCAGAAACATATATATCCTGAATTGTTACCTTTGCCTGTTTAAGTTTGATTTGCAAATATATATAGCATCATCAATGCTGTAGTCTGTTTTTCAACAGCTGACAGTAAATATGGCCAGGAAATATCACTACTCTGTATGAACCAATCATGGTTCCTTTTATTATATTGGCTCTAGACACACACTGTCCACTATGAAACAACAGACTATAGATGTTATCTTTCACAATGGCAATCTCAAATAATCAAATATAAATATACCCAAAAGCAGTAGTCTACCCCCAAGGTGGTGAGCAGCAACTTTATGAAGGAAACAACTCACAACGCTAAACAAACACAAATTGGCAACTCATATAAAGCAAGGCAAGTCTCCAATAAAGGAGGAACATGTGCGCAGCTGCTGTGAGGCTGGGATACACACAAAGCTGCGCACACACTCACATGCACATGCAAGTGTCAAGGTTACACAGGGAGAGGGGTGGAGGGATAGGGAGGTCAGGTGTACATATGTGTGCTCTGTCATGGATGTGCAAAGGGCACATGTTGACCATGCAACCTGTCATGTGTTGGGGAACTTTTCTCTTCATAGTACAGTAGTCTGTGCTGCCAATTCTTTCTCTCTCTCTCTCTCTCTCTCTCAGGAGTATTATTGCTCAAAGCTTTCACTCCTTTTTCACTTATGAAAGCTTTGATATTTCTTGGGTTCACAATGGAGAGGATGGACGGACACCAATGACTGTCCCATGTGGTAAAGTCCCCAAGTGCATGTCCAGGAGGCAGACACAAGTGCTACCTGCCAGTGTGTGTGCACAGCAGGGATACACAGAGTGCACATCCAAGGTGACCCATATACTTCCCACCAAGTGCACAAAATAGCTGATGTTCATATAGTTCCATACAAATGCAAAATGATATACCGATACACTTCTGCCCATGTGTACACGGCCTTCTGTACCATGAAGGACAAAAGTCTGGTCTTTCAAACAAGCAAAAACATCATGAAAGTTAAAAATGTTGATGTGCCCCAAGAAGTATTGTACAAGGAACACAGCAACTGTGCTTCTATATACAACTCCAGGTCAATGTACACAGATCAATGTACATTTCCGACCATATGCACACCAGCTTATGTACGCCTGAGGGACCGTGCACACCAAAAAGGGAGGTACACTTGTGCACTGAGTACAGTACTCCCTCCCACGAGTCCCTCCACCCCATGCCCTGCCGTACGTACCCCCCCAGCCCGGGCTCCTGGCGGGGCTCCCGCCTGGCGATGGGGTGAGCACTTGTGCACGGAAAAAAATAGAGAAAACAGACAAAGGTTAATGAGGGCTGCAGTAAATGTGGGTCATACAAACTGGTAGAATATTAATAAGAATGACATAGAAATGGGGGATTGCTAATCTTCAGAGACAGAAAACAGAGGGCGAGTAATACTGGTGGTCAGTATAAAACATGAATACTGTACTATTGTTTACTAGTGACAGTAAGGGAAGGAATAGTTCATAAAAATAATACAAAGGTACAATGGTGGTGTACTACAAAAAACAAAGGGATGTCATTATCCCCATTTAGTAGGGAAACTCAAGGAAAGTTTATGAAATGAAAATAAAATGTTGCTTGGTTAATCAGGTTATCAATACGGACAGAATGGGATATTTAGAAGAAAAAACAGTGAACTCAGTTCATAGGCTGAAAAATTACTTCTTGAGTATGTACATTAAAAAAAAAAAATTCTAACAAAACAACAAAAATATTTCTTAATCATATATAGTACATACAAAATCTGTTAAAACAAAATTATCCATATCATGGTAACTAAACCAATTTAATTATTAAACAAAATAATATTAGAGATGGTGTTTATTTTGGGGGATAAATCTGGGAAACAAAAATCACAGAAATGTTAGTCTTACGAATAATGTAATTATAACAAAACCATAAAAATAAGGTTGATGTGAGAAACTAAAGATGAATGGCCACATGCAAGACAAGTCATGGGTTAGGGCAGTGGAAAATGGATGTCACATTTTAATGCTTAAACATAATGTCAGCTGAAGCCACTTGGCCACCACATCTAATGTCTCCAAAAGTTCAAGGTATCCTCTCTCATCCTAATGAATCCAATGAAATGGAGGTCAACTGTTTTGGTTGATTCAAAGAATGCCAGAAAACAGATTACCAATTGTACCTCAGCATACAAGTTCAGGATCTATTTTGTTTAATTACGAGTAGTGTGGTAGAATGAGTAGCCCTCTAATTTGCTGAGAAAATATGGTGCTCTTAAATTATATCTCTGTATGTTTTGCTTGTACTGAAATCTGCTTTGTTATAATGAAGGGATGCAAAATAGATGTGCATTATAACCAACACAGCATTTGTTAGGGTTTGGAAGCTTCATCCTAGGATATGAATATTTTGTTACCCTCAAAATTGTTGTGTAGTACCGCATAACCCATGAAATTTCTTACACAAAGCACAGAGAACATTCATGACAGAGGGAAAGAAAACTAAGGAGTAAACAGAATGTGGATGGATCACTTGCAACAACAGCAAACATACACACTCAGTCCTTCACACCTCATGCAATACCCAGAAAAATTTATTGTGCTTCTGGAAGACATGGCAGGAATGTGCAATAAAACACAATTTAATAAATGTCATGCATGCCAAAGAAATAGAGTACTGTACAATGTTTAGTGTGGGTTCATTGTGTATCTGTTAACCTGTGTATGTGAATATCTACTAGCCCAAAGGTAAAAAATAAATGAAGAGATATTGTAGAACCTCCAAGTGATGAAGAAAGCAATCCTACCATGATCTGAGCTGGATAATCACCATTTTATCATGAAAACTTAAGAATACAGTAGATTTTATGATATGCAAGGATTCTCCCTCACTGTGATGGGTGCAATAGGCCATCCAAATACTGTACAGCAGTAACTGGCTGAAAACTGTCTTTGAAATAATGGATAAATAGGCTCTTCTTGGGACTTGATTGTTTAAATAAAACATGCAGCCATACTTTTTAACATTGTGAAAAAGAGACATGCAGCAATTATCTTGATGTATTGGATACTTACAACTAACCTGGAAGACTCTTAGACAAGAATTACATTATATGGTTGAAATTTACCAAGATTTTACTCCTGCTGCCAAAAATGACCTAATTCCCTGTTTTACAATACAGTACTTAGGTGAGAAACTATCTGAAATAGCCTCCTGTATCTGCTGTACGTCTTACCTGACAAACTGGGATAAACGCCAGATAACTTAACATATAAGACAATCCCTGTCATTTAGGGGTTACGTCTCTTGTCATTAGTTACAAAAAGAAGAGATGGAGCAATGATAGCGACTTGTATAGAAGGCAACAACAAGAGAGGCGATGTAGATAAAAAGTCATGCGAGGATGCATGACAAAGAAAGATCTTTCAAGCTGAAGGTAACAAGTGCTTTGTTTTTACAAAATGGTTTATTTTTTATTTTTATCAAACTAGCTTCATATGATTTCTTCTTGAGGGTCATACTGTTGATATATAATTTTAATAAAGTTCTCCAATTGACCGAGAATAATATGCATACTTCTTATAATATAAACTTGGATTGATGTCCGATGATTTAAAATGTTACAACATACTGTAACTACCACAGGCCAGGGTTTTGATAAATGCATGCTACCACTCTACCAGGAGTGATTCCCTCTGAATGACTTCAACCAGTGAAAAAATAACAGACGTCAACATCAGTCAACTGCCTGCAAAGAAAGCTCACTGACATTCATGGTTGCCAAATTGGAACTTTTTATTAGGCCAGTCATGTTCATTTCTGATGTCTGTAAATTTTTATTGAAATATAAGAACTGATAGTGATGAGGCATGATTGAATGTAGATGAGCCATCACTATATATTATCATACTCCTCCCATTAGTATTTACAAAAAGGGAAATTTACACTCTTTATATTGCTTGGGAAAAAAAATCCAATGGGCACAAAAACTCTGGTATTACATTTGCAGGCACTGAGTACGTGAGTGGAAGTGGTCACCAGAATTTCTCCACCTATACCTAACAGCAGTATGTATTACCAAATTCTGATTTATCTAAGTTCTTCTTTGGTGTAGTGTTTGCTTAGTCCTCCTTTGTTCTCCAAATACTACTACATTCTTAGAGTCTTCCTGTAGTCTCCAAGTCCTCCTTTGCCTTCCAAGTTTTCCTACCTTAAACATGTCCATGTCAAGTAAACCAGAGTAAATCATAACTGAGTCAACAGAAAGTATAGTATTGGGTCGTGGAAACAACACACAGTATACCTCAAACAAATACTCCTCTAAATGCAGTACAGGTATATCATATGTTTCAAACGCATATTATTAGAATGAATTATATGCAGGTCGAGGCAAATCCCTGAGCATTGTTTAGCATTTTCTACCTTTGTAATTTTTCATGCAGTGGGTGAGACAATTCCTGTATCAAGTGTACACTGTATCATGCCATACTGTTTAAGGAATTTTGATCACTTACCAAAACCTAAAATGTTGAACTATGCTCTTGTGTTGGAAGGTTGTTGTTAATGTAGTATTGTACTGTTGTTGGAGCCTCGGTTCAAGTTGTTGTGAATTCAGTGACCAGCAAAAAAAAGTGGTGAAATGTGTGCAATGAGAATATTTTCCCTTGTGTTCAACTAAACACACACAAAGTGTTTTCCTTTCCCATACAAGGCTAATATATTAAAACAACAACCAAGACTCCATAAGTCTGGTAAAATAAGGCTTGTGCAATAAACAAACATGCAACAGGGTCATATTCCTAGTCAGACTTGAAGGACTTATGCAAAACTGAAATCTACAAATCCCAATATTTCTCTAGTAAATTCGATCACAGGCCTTCATGAAGGACAGCAAACACCACTAACCAGACGTAATTAATCCATCCAATGATAGTATCCAAACGTTTAAAAATTTGGTCGGAATAACTAGAAATATGACAGTACTGTACATCACTCGTGCAGTGTCAGTCACCATGCACACACCCAAGGGCTGCCATGCATAAGAGGAAAGTGATGAGATAAATGGACACTGCTGCCAATCTATTAGTTTTGTTTATGGCTTATAGTGTAAATTTCCAATGTTGAAGAACTTTTTAAGGGAAATGAAAATACTTAGTGACAGTTTTCATGCAAATAAATCATCACTACCCTTTCTAAAGTTCCCTAAAAATGTGCAAACATTGGAAGTTCACAACAGAAGCTGTAGAAAAGACGTTAAATTGGCAACAGTGGAAGGTGATACTGTTAGTGATAGTTACCCTTGTCCTTTTTCCTCTTCTTGCAGTCGAAGTCTAACCTCCTCCCCTGCAACTTTTTGCGATGGTGCTGCAAAGGAAAGAGTCAGATTACGAGAGGTTAAGATAGAGATAGTCCATGAAGGGTTAGGATAGGTCATGTTAAAGATAGCTGGGTTAGGATAAGTTGGGAGTGGAAGGCTTTCATGACTGTGATCCACCCTGACACTTAGAAAAACAACACAATCAATCCCTTAACCTGGCCATAATGTGGAAGTGAAAGACTTTCATGGCTGTACAAACCACCCCTGACAATTACAAAAACAACAACAAAAACACACTACCCAAACCTGAACCATTTGATATCTTTCTTTGCCAGGGAGTGGAAGAATCAAATGACTGTCAATCATACAGAGGACAACAACAAGAACATAATACTCTAACCTGGACTTCCTTAATGTCCTTGGTGGCCAGAGTGTGGAGGGGCTCGAGGAAGTTCATCTTCATATTGTCGTCGAGGTTGTACGAGAGGTCTGCGATCTGCTTCATGCTCTCACCCATCTCCACCAAGGAAATTGCTGTGGGTGGGTAAGGGGTGATGTTAGTGGTATTTATTTATTACTGTTATGGTTATTGTTACAATTGCAATTAGAGTTTGTGTAAGGTTTGTTTGTTTGTTTGCTTCGTAATGAACTAGATATCTTGAAAAAGTTACTAGGCAGATTTCGACCAAATTTCAAATGATGACTGGGCAATTATGAGTCCTAAACGTGATCAAAGTTTGGTGGTTCCAGGTAAAAGATGAAGGCCAGCAATGGGTAAAGATATTTGCAATTTTCTGAAATTTTATTGGTACGAATGAGGTTGAATTATGGGTTGCTCAGACCACAGACTTTCGTACCAACTTCAGCTTCTCGAACACAGCATGAACTGTCCATAGGCAAAAAGTGAACCTTAACTATTGAACTTGTGGCAGCCACGGACTGGAATTTGATTTATTCTTCAAGTTAGAACATTTTAATACTACCATGCTCTTACAAACATTTCACCCGCAATCAAGAGTCAACACCATCAACCCCACAACACACCAACACCACCACAACACACTTCACTACCATCCCCATGACCACAACACAACACCACCACCACCACCAACAGGACCAAACAAATTTACCCAGTGAGATCAATGCCTCACCCACCTTTCAAAATTCACAGGCTGCGTCAATTGCCCCCCCCCCCCCCCCACTCAGCGTCTGCCATGTCCACCTTGTATAGCACTGGCAGGGTAATATGCTCTGACAAAACTGCTGCCTCCCTCTCTATCTATCTCTCGTTATATTTCTCTCTGACACTTCTGTTCTTCTCTCTCTTGGTGTGCAGGCCGGATTGACATTCTAAGAGGGCTCTCATTTCCTCTAAAGTGAACAATAAAGGTATCCCCCTTTTTATAACTCCCATTTTTAGTGGTTTGTGCCTTGGTGGGTTTCTTCGTTCCTTTTCTACACTATTAACGAATTTCTCATTCTTTTTCTTTCTGAATAATGATCCTCATCTCTTTTGCTTACACAGCGTGTCAGATGGGATACATATGAGTTCACTCTAATGGGTCTCATGAGTAAGATTTGGTTTCCCCTATACGCTGTTGGGTGTGTGTGTGTGTTGGCTGGTGAGGGCAAGTTGCTAGTTCATTTCTTTCTTTGCCAACCTCGCCTTGGGTGGCTACGTCCTCCTCCTCCTCTGAGGCAAAACTTCGAGGATAACATGCCACTGTATGCCGGACTTGAAAGATCTATCGTAATATAATGTATCAGAACTTACGGTAATCTAATCTAAACAATGCAGCTTATCCTTGAAAAGAAAGCACTCTCTCTGTAACCCGAGGGATAATGGATTTGAGGACAGTGTGCGTGGTCAGGGCAAGCGTTTCCCACCGCCATCTGGACCCAAATCGATCCATTATCGACTCCAATTCCTTTCTAAACGCTCTTGTGCGTGATGGGGTGGATAGAACATGCCTTTGTATCCCAACCGTAAGTTGACACTGATAACCCATTCTTTATATTTACATTTTGAGGCATCAGGGAGAAATGCCGTGGTGTCTGAGTTTAATGACGAAAATCGTAGACTTTCAGCAGCAGACGAACGCTATTCATCGTAATAAACACAGTGAGTAAGTTTCATCAGAAGCTATTTCTTATTTTTGAGAAAATCTTTATTTTATTATCAGGAGAAATCACGAGACAATTGGAGGGCTTCTTATTCCCCCAAATTGTGCTACAAAACAGAGACCTTACTCGTGTTATGGCGTATTCAAATATTGTACTAATTTGTTTCCTAGCATAGCTTGGAGGAGTCAGCAAGGCTCCAAATTTTGCAGATGAGAGATTATCCCTTTATAGGCCTAGACTGGAAATGCTGGGAGAGTGGAGATAGATATAATAATAGACACTACTACAGCATCCAACAGAACCTTTTATATGTCCGTTATCTTACCCTGCCTAGCCAGAGGTCCAATAATCCCATCTTAATCCTCTTATCTTCCTCCCTTAGGCCAGCACGGAACAAAATGATGTGTTTTATTTCTTTTAGCTGATGAGGTCATGTTTATTTTTCCGGAGTTTTGTTGCTCTACTTGTTGTTTTTGTAGTTGTTGTTGCTTGGAAGTTTGGTGGTAGTAAATTACGTAAGGTTAGGCTATTAGAGAATGTGATGGTCGACAGAGGTGAAGTTTAGGTTAGTTAAGGTTAGGTTAAGTTTGCAGAAAGTGTGAGGGAGGTGAAGAAAAGTTAAGTTAGGTTAGCAGAATGTGTGGTGGTGGTGGTGGTGGTGGTGAGAGATGTCAGGTGAGATTGGGTTGGGTTAGGTTCGGTTCGTTTTGGTTTGGTTAGGTTAGGTTAGCAGAAAGTGTGGTTGGTGGTGAGAGATGTCAGGTGAGATTGGGTTGGGTTAGGTTCGGTTCATTTTGGTTTGGTTAGGTTATCAGAAAGTGTGTTGGCGGTGGTAGTAGAGAGGTGAGGAAAGGTTAGGTGAGGTCCACTTTAAGGTGAGGTGAACTGAGCGAGAGTCGAGCCACAACAGTACAGGGCTTGAGGCTGACCTATATACTACACACACACACACACACACACACACACACACACACAGGCACACACACAGACACACACACAGACACACACACTCTCTCTCTCTCTCTCTCTCATGAACATCCCCACACTCAACACACACCCCCCCCCAAAAGCGCGTACACTCAACACCCCCCTCCCCCCCCCCCCACACACACGTCACATAAACAAGGGTAATTGGACGACCTTTGTGGAACTAATGAGATGCTTAAGCGTTATACCAAATATAATTCCCGGCCATGCTTGTATACGAACGTGCAGGGGTAATCTACATAATTAATACACTGACGAATTCAACTTATCACAAAGGAGAGCCAAGTCTAATTCTGCCTGCATATTTTATTTATTTATTTATTTATTTATTTATTCATATATTTTTTTCTGTGTCGGGGATTAATTCTATAAATATACAGATTCAATTCGTTGACATTGGATATATATAGAGAGAGAGCTGAGGGCTAATCCTCTTACTTGGTATCTATATATAGCGATATATTGGTGTGTATATAGATGGGTAACTGTAGGTGGTTTAACGTTGATAGATTAATGAAAGTGGGTGAAGTATATAACGAAAAAAAAGAATAAGAAAAATACTTGTAAAACAAAAGTAGAAGAAAAGAAGTCGAAGAAAATGAGGAGGAGGAGAGGAGCAAGAAGAAGAAGAGGTGTGTGTGTGTGTGTGTGTGTGTGTGTGTGTGTGTGTGTGTGTGTGTGTGTGTGTGTGTGTGTGTGTGTGTGTGAGGAGGAGAGGAGCAAGAAGAACAAGAGGTGTGTGTGTGTGTGTGTGTGTGTGTGTGTGAGGAGGAGAGGAGCAAGAAGAAGTGGTGTGTGTGTGTGTGAGGAGGAGAGGAGCAAGAAGAAGAAGTGGTGTGTGTGTGTGTGTGAGGAGGAGAGGAGCAAGAAGAAGAAGTGGTGTGTGTGTGTGTGAGGAAGAGAGGAGCAAGAAGAACAAGAGGTGTGTGTGTGTGTGTCGGAGGTCTTGTGGAGTGAGATACAGTTTACGAGGTCATAATGTTTGCGCAGCTCGGGGCCTCTGCG
>JAWQEG010001128.1:0-7500 GCA_033782935.1 Petrolisthes cinctipes | reverse complement strand
ATAGTTCAACATTCCTTTTCCTTCCTATAAATAATTCTTACATACTTCCTTTCATTCTCCCCCTCTTCCTTCTCCTCCTCCTCCTCCTCTTCTCCCTTCTCTTTTTCCTCTTAATCCAGTTTCACCTACTCTTAATGACATACTCTATTTTTGTCTCTCTTTTCTTTACCTACATGATCCTCCTCCTCCTCCCTCCCTCTTTCCTTTCTCTTCCTTCCTTACCCCCCATTCTCTGATGACTTCACACTCTCTTTGCCTCCTACCTCTTCCTTCATCGACCTCGTTCCTCTTTTATTACCTCTCCTTCCCTCCTCCTCCTCCTCCTCCTCCTCTTCTCTCTCTCTCTCTCTCTCTCTCTCTCTCTCTCTCTCTCTCTCTCTCTCTCTCTCTCTCTCTCTCTCTCTCTCTCTCTCTCTCTCTCTCTCTCTCTCTCTCTCTCTCTCTCTCTCTCTCCCCTATACTACTTCCCCTTTTATGATTTTATCACCAATACACTTCCTTCCTTCCTTCCTTTCCTCCGTCTCTCTTCCTACTCCCTTCCTCCTTCCCTCCCTGGTCCTTTCTCTCCCATCATCCCCATGTGACCTACTTCTATTTCTTCCCCCCTATCTTATTGCATCATCCTTCCCTCCTTCCCTCCCTCCTCTTTCCTTCTCTCAATCCCTACGTACTTCCCTGCAACCTTCTCCATTTCCTAATTCCATAACTCAGGTCCTCATTCCCTTCTCCCTCTTTCATTCTCCATCCCTTCCTCCCTCTCCCTGTTCCCTCCTTCCTTTTCCATCCCTTCCCCCCTCTCCTTTCTATCACAATTTCCCTCTCTCCTCCTCCTCTTCCTTCCTCCTTTCCTCTCTTTCGTCCATCCACTCCGTTTGCTCTCCTTTCTATTTGCATTTCCTCATCCCTCCTACTTCCTCCGTCCAAACTTCCTCTCTTTATTTTCTTTCCTTCCTTCTGTTTGTCTTTCTGTCTGTTTGTCTTTCTATCTATCTATCTATCTATCTATTTGTCTGTCTGTCTATCTATCCATCTATATGCCTGTCTGTCTGTCTGTCTGTCTGTCTGTCTATCTATCTATCTCGTCTGTCTCTCTGTCTGTCTCTCTATCTCTGTCTGTCTGTGTCTGTTTGTCTATCTATCTATCTATCTATCTGTCTGTCTGTCTGTCTATCTGTCTATCTATATATATATCTCTGTCTGTCTGTCTATCTGTCTGTCTGTCTGTCCGTTTGTCTGTCTGTCTCTTGTTACATATCCTAACTATGGACTCATGCCAAGTTCTCTCTCTCACTCACCTCTCTCTCTCTCTCTCTCTCTCTCTCTCTCTCTCTCTCTCTCTCTCTCTCTCCACATCCTAGGCTTCCTTCTACTCCTTCCTTCGTTCTTGTTTTCTCTTCGTTCTTAACCGTCTCTCCATCATCTGTCACATTACTCTAAGATATATACCGGAGGAACTGAAGACGGAAACATGAACTGGAAGGAAGATAAGGGTGAGGGGTGTGGGGGGTGTGGAGGGGGGCAGGAAGGAAGACAATGGATGCTGCTGCTACTGCTGCTGGGAGTGGGGGTGGGGGTTGGGAGGAGGAATAGGGAATGGGTACGGGGGGGGGGGGAGTGAGGAGGAGGAATAGGGAGGGGTGTGGGGATGTGGGTGTGTTAAGATATTGGAGAGGAGAGGGGTGGGGGAGGAGGAGGAGTGAGCGGATGGGGGTGACATCAGTGTTTAGTAAAGGAGTAAGGAACTGGTAAGAGGCACAGAGAGAATCACAGAAGAGAAAGAGAGGGTTTGTGGAAGAGGACGAGATAGAGGGTTTGTATGATCGAGGAAGAAAGGGTGTGGAAAAGGTATGAACAATTCTGAAGAGAGAGAGAGAGAGAGAGAGAGAAGAGAGAGAGAGAGAGAGAGCAGTGAGAATCGTGGAAAGTCTTAAGGCCTCAGTAAACACAGTGTAAAATACCATCCACGCTGCTGGAATTAAAAGATCGAGGGAAGAAGACGGTGTTGCTGGGGAGACGTAGGATGGAAAATGAACTGGAAGGAGAACTGGAATTAAGCAGTGTTTGAAACTGGAAGAGGAACTGGAATGAAGCAGTGTGTGAAGCTGGAAGAGGAACTGGAAAGGTAATTGGAAGGGGGACTGGAATAAAGCAGTGTATGAAGCTGGAAGAGGAACTGGCAGGGGAACTGGGCGGGGAACTGGAATTAAACAATGTGTGAAGCTGTAAGGGGAACTGGAAGGGGGACTGGAATAAAGCAGTGTATGAAGCTGTAAGGGGAACTGGAAGGGGGACTGGAATAAAGCAGTGTATGAAGCTGGAAGGTGGACTGTAAGGGGAACTGGTATTAAACAATGTGTGAAGGGGACATGTGAAGGTTTCTTTCATCTTTGCCAGCTGTGAAAACATATTACTGACTTTATCTTTAATATGATATTTGGGAGACAACTTGGGGTTTAGAACGACTCCAAGAATCTTTTCCTTTACTAATTTACCCAGGTAAGTTCCTCCCAGTCTGTATCTCCCATTCTGGCCTTCTTCCACCCTCTCCAAATTCAATGACAAGACATTTGTTAGCATTGAATCACATCTTCTACTTCTGTCTCTATTCGGATACCTATATTAAAGCAAATTGCACCTCTCTGCATGATTCAATACTTCTGATGGATATATGAATTATTAGTTAATATGCAAACAACTGATGCAGCCGTCATGACTTAATTTATCATTTATATACACCAGGAAGCCAGAATTATATTTCAGAGAGAATATTTTGTTTTTAATTTATTTCAGTCAGTAAAGAGGTACAAGGTTCCCTCATTTCCATATACTCAGTAACTCTCTCTCACTCTCTCTCTTTCTGTGTGTGTGTGTGTGTGTGTGTGTGTGTGTGTGTGTGAAGGGAAGGAGGAGGGAGAGGGAGGGTGACAGTCATGAATATAGGATCCCTGGTTGAATAGAAGGCGAGAGATGGTGGCTGAGGGCTGGCGTGAGAATGGGGCAAGATTAGGAAGATATCTTGTGGAGGTAAGGATGATGGTGGAAGACGATTTGCTGAGACGGGACGAGACTGACTGGTTGTAAAGGTGATAAGAATGATTGACGAACGTTTGGGACTGACTGGTTGTAAAGGTGATAAGAATGATTGATGAACGTTTGGGACTGACTGGTTGTAAAGGTGATAAGAATGATTGATGAACGTTTGGGACTGACTGGTTGTAAAGGTGATAAGAATGATTGATGAACGTTTGGGACTGACTGGTTGTAAAGGTGATAAGAATGATTGATGAACGTTTGGGACTGACTGGTTGTAAAGGTGATAAGAATGATTGATGAACGTTTGGGACTGACTGGTTGTAAAGGTGATAAGAATGATTGATGAACGTTTGGGACTGACTGGTTGTAAAGGTGATAAGAATGATTGATGAACGTTTGGGACTGACTGGTTGTAAAGGTGATAAGAATGATTGATGAACGTTTGGGACTGACTGGTTGTAAAGGTGATAAGAATGATTGATGAACGTTTGGGACTGACTGGTTGTAAAGGTGATAAGAATGATTGATGAACGTTTGGGACTGACTGGTTGTAAAGGTGATAAGAATGATTGATGAACGTTTGGGACTGACTGGTTGTAAAGGTGATAAGAATGATTGATGAACGTTTGGGACTGACTGGTTGTAAAGGTGATAAGAATGATTGATGAACGTTTGGGACTGACTGGTTGTAAAGGTGATAAGAATGATTGACGAACGTTTGAGAAGGTGAAATAAAAATAATGATGAAAATGAAAAGTAAAAGGCTGGAAATCAACTGAAAGGATAGAAAGTGTTAAGAAAATATGAGGACAGAATTGACTGATTACGTAGAAGAGCAGACGACCGAACAATGATTGGTTAGGTGATAAAGGCTTGCGAGAGGGCTGGAAGAGAACAACTAGGAGCATGGAAAAGGCGAACTGGAAATCTAGGAAACTGGAAAGAGTACTGGATCATAGAGGTTTATAATGACGAATATTTGACACTGGAAAAGGATGACGAGAAACATGGAAAACATAAATAAATGAATTGGAAGGGTGGATATATGAGAGAGAGAGAGAGAGAGAGAGAGAGAGAGAGAGAGAGAGAGAGAGAGAGAGAGAGAGAGAGAGAGAGAGAGAGAGAGAGAGAGAGTTACAAGGAGTTACAAGGAAAAAAGTACCCTAGGGGACCTTACGATCCATACAAAGAGGGTACCTGTGGGTTTAGTTGCGCAAGTAGGCGACCATCCTCGAATGTGTCATGTGAAACCATCAAGGAACACTCGCACAACGGCTTAAACACCTAGACGGTGATTTAAGGCTTTGTCTAATCTGGACTTGAACTGATCCACAGAGTTGCTGTTGACTACATCAGCAGGAAGCGCGTTCCAAGTACCGCAGATGCTATATGTAAAGAACTTACCACACAGATCACGGTTGTATCGCTTCAGTTCAAGTTTGTAGCCATGATTCCTGGTTGTGCCCTCACTGAGTTGGAAAATGTCCCTGTAGTCTACATTGTCAAAGCCTCGTAGTATTTTAAACACTTCGATAAGCTGACCACGCAGTCTCCGGGTTTCCAAGAGAACAGGTCGAGTTCTACCAACCGATCTTTATAGCTCTTGTGTCTAAGAGAGGGTATAAGTTTGGTTGCCCTGGCTTGCACTCGTTCCAATCTCGCGATATCCTTTCGGTAAGAAGGACTCCAAAACTGGACTGCATACTCCAGGTGCGGTCGGACAAGGGAATTGTACAGACAAAGTACTATCTCCTTGTTCCGGTATCCAAACTGTCGCTTTATGTACCCTAACATCCTTTGGGCTTTCTTCTCAGCCTCAATACACTGCTTTGAGAACTTGAGGTCGCTGGTGATAGTTACACCCAAGTCTTTCTCAGTATCAGTGCTTACGAGAGCATTGCCCTTAAGGTTATACTCTGTTCGGGGGTTTCTGTGGCCTATATGCATAACTTTGCATTTGTTCACGTTAAATGGCATTTGCCACGTGTCAGACCACTCCCCGATCTTCCTAAGATCTACTTGTAAGCGGGTAGTATTTCCTTCTTTCGCGACATTCATACCAAGCTTAGTATCATCGGCGAATTTGGAAATCTTGGCAACCATGTCACCATCCACGTCATTAACATAGATGATAAACAGTAGTGGTCCCAGAACAGAACCTTGGGGAACACCGCTAGTAACGGGCACTCACTCTGAAGCCTGTCCATTCACTACCACCCGCTGCCGTCTGTCACTTAGCCAGTTCTCTATCCAATTTGCCACATTTCCGTCTATGCCCAGTGCACGCACTTTCCGAAGGAGACGGCGGTGGGGTACCTTATCAAAGGCTTTCTGAAAGTCTAAGTAGACAACATCGACCGCTTTATCCCGATCATGCTCACTGAAAACAAAATGGAAGAATTCCACCAGATTTGTGAGGCATGACCGGTGCTGCCGGAACCATGCTGGGAACCCCTCAGTAGCAATTTGATTCTAAGTGTGCTGTTATTTTTTCCACCATGATGCTCTCCATGAGTTTACAGACTATCGAGGTTAAACTGATGGGTCTGTAGTTTGACGGTTGGCTAGCATCTCCCTTCTTGAAGATAGGAGTCACCTCTGCCTCACGCCAGTCTCTAGGAACGCATCCAGTCTGGATTACCCTGTTGAAGACCATGCACAGGTGCCGTGATACTTCACCATGCACTTCTTTCAACACTCTAGGTAAGAACCCATCCGGACCGGGGGACTTGTTTGCTTTTAATTCAATTATTTTTCTCTCAATTTCTTCTTGGGTGAAGACCATTGACTCCAACTTCTCACTGAAGGAGTCCAAAGGTTCGGGAATGGGACCACTCTCCTCAGAGAACACTGAAGAGAAGTACTCATTTAAGAGGTTTGCATTTTCTGCATCAGAGTGCATCAATGCTCCATCCTCATTCACCAAGAGACCGATCCTGCGTCGGATTGGTTTACGGCCATTCACATAACTGAAAAACTCCTTGGGTTCTCTTTGCAGAGTCTAGCCACACGGACCTCCTCAGCACGCTTAGCCGCCCTTATTTTGGACTTCACGTTTCGATTCAGTCTTCTATGACCGTCAAAGTCCCCAGATGTCTTCGCTCGACGATACGCAGTTCTCCTCTCCCTTAGTAGGTTACGGATTTCCCGATTAAACCACTTCGGTTGAATGAACTTCTGACCTGTTCCCTTCAGAGGAATAAAGCGCGACTGAAGTTCCATGAAGGAAGACAAGAATGACCTCCACAGATCATCAGCACTCTCTCCTCTTCTAGTTCCATTTCAGCAACGCTTTCACGAAGACCTGCAAAGTTTGCTCTCCCCATGTCTAATTTTCTATGCACCGGGGTCACGGACTCCATATTAGGGACCTTAACTGAAAATCTTATAAGCTTGTGGTCGCTTCCACCTATTTCTTCGTTTACAGAGAGGTCTTGAATGATGTCATCCTCGGAGGTGAGGACCAAGTCGAGTATGTTAGCACCTCTTGTTGGCTCCCTTACCCATTGAGTGAGGAATTCATCATTTACAAACTCCAAGAGTGGTGTGTTCTCGGCAGAGGGCTCTCTGGTTTCCCAGTCAACATGTGTGTTGAAGTCCCCCATAAGGATGCACACCCTGCCGTCCACTAGTTCACCCAGCAACTGGTATAGGTCCCTGTCCATCTCATTGAGTTGTCCAGGGGGTCTATAAAGCAGCAGGGTTCTGGTATTTTGCAGTGCCTATTTCTAGGTCAACTCCAAGGAGCTCGTGGTTCGATGTGATGTTGCAGGTCATCGATTTGATGGAGTTCTTTACATACAACAGCACACCACCACCCCCTCTGTCCTCTCTATCTTTGTGGAAGAGTTGGTAGCCTGAAATCACGAATTCCCCTTCAAGATCTCTGTCTGAGGTTCTCAACCATGACTCCGTTATGGCCACCATCTCGGGTTCCTCTGTCGCAACGAGGGCCCGCAGTTCCAAAAACTTGTTTCGGATGGACCTGGCGTTGAACAATAGAACCTTCAGGGAACCCCCAACTGCAGGGCTCCCTATACTCTTCCGTTTCCCGGTTTGGTCATTGTCTTGGTAGTGCTGGGGATATCCTTCTTCAGGATCTCAGCGAATGTCTTCTCTGGGGTCACTCTAGCATAGCGACGAGGGCTCTCCTCCACGCTCGGTCGAGTGCTCCTGAGACATCGTCGGACGGCGTCTTCATTAATTTGGAAAGCACTTCTTTCCCCTTTAGTGAGAGACTGTGTGCCATCCCTCTGGTAGAGGTCGTCTCTACCAAAGAGTGAGGTGTAGGGGTCCACAAAGACACCCCCTCGGCAGTACACAAACCAGCCAGGCGCTGATTTACTGCAATGTTCTTTGACAGAGCAGTCCCTAAAGGGCCTCTCCTTGGGAGCATGCCAACAACTACCCTTCTGCGGGTTTTTAACCCACAGTCATCTACTGCACCGAGCACATCCGAGAGGACTA
>JAWQEG010001127.1:0-92735 GCA_033782935.1 Petrolisthes cinctipes | reverse complement strand
GTAATTGGCGGAAAAACACCAGTCACACAGCATGGAAAATTAGTAATAAGGTTAGCACATGTACTACCACGCCTACCACTCTAGACTATACTGTACAGGGTGTGGAATAATACAGTGTAGCGACTGTACTTACTTACCTTCCGTCCTTCAGGAGAGGCCCTGTGATGAAGAGTAAACATCACGAGAACAGTCCGTGAAATGGAATATAATAGTGACTTTATTACTGACATATACGTTGTTAATTTTAGAGGCTGGTGTGACTGTGGTACTTCAAGGAGACAAGAGGAACCTTTTCATGAGATATTGACAAGTGGGTGTTGTTGTTGTTGTATATTATAGGGGTGGTGGGGTATTGACAAGTAGGTGTTGTAGGGGATGGGGGGAGATGACCAAAGTACAGGACAGTCATAGATGATAGATAGCGACACACACACAGCCTGAGGGAGATTTCCACTGTCATACACACACACACACACACACTAAACACACTAAAAACACACACACACACACACACACACACACACTAAACACACACACACTACATACACGCTTAAGCATAGGCTACTAAGCATGCACACACTATACAGACATACATAAATGAAAACGCACACACACACACAGGTATACACACACACACACACACACACACACTACATACACGTTTAAGCATAGGCCTACTAAGCATGCACACACTATACAGACATACATAACTAAAAACGCACACACACACAGGTATACACACTAAGCCCACACTACACACACACACACACACACACACACTAGACACACACTACATACAATGCTTAAGCATAGGCTACTAAGCATGCACACACTATACAGACATACATAAATGAAAACGCACACACACACAAACTCAACACACACACACAAACACACACTACATACACGTTTTAAGCATACTAAGCACGCACACACTATACAGACATACATAAATTAAAACGCACACACACACACAGGTGTACACACTAAGTCCACACTACAACACACACTACACACACACACATACACTACACACATACACTACACACACACCACAACACACACACACACACATACACATACACAAACACACACACTACACACACACACAGTCATCATCTCTGGGAAATTTCCTCCATAGAGAATATAGGTAGTGAACTTCTGCATAATCACAAATTCTAATGTCGTAATGGTGTGATCACTTGGGGAAAAATATTGTTGGCCTGTTGTTGCTTGGAAAAAGTTTGGAGGAATCAGTTACCATACTCCTATAAAATTTACCAACACTGTACTATCACCAATATAAGGAAATTCTAGTGCAATAATTAATTCATCACAGATATAATTATTATGTCATAGATATAAACACATGTCCCCCAAGAAACTCTATAGAAAGAATATACTTAAGGGGGTGCGGGAGTAGGGGGACAGCTTTGGAGGGGGGGTCCCCTATTCCCACACACCCCTAAACCCCCCCAAGCCTGTCCCCCTACTCCCGCACCCTACTAAACCCCCCAAGCCTGTCCCCCTACTCCCGCACCCTACTAAACCCCCCCAAGCCTGTCCCCCTATTCCCACACACCCCTAAACCCCCCCAAGCCTGTCCCCCTACTCCCGCACCCCCCCAACCCCCCCCCAAGCCTGTCCCCCTATTCCCACACACCCTAATTATCTACTTCCCAAATGTTGTGTCTAGTTGATCTGACAATGGAAAAGTACCGAAGATTCAAGAAGGATAATTATCTGTCAGGCAGTAAAGAGAAGTGGTATGTAGGAACGACGATACTGTAAACATGTATATATTGTGCCTGAAATGTATATATATAGGCTATAGCAGTGTTCTCCCATATACAGACAGGTGGTATGTTTGTTTGTTTCACTAGCCAACCCCATGCATGCTGTTTGATATTCTACAAGGATAATTATCTGTCAAGCAGTAGGATGAGTGGTATGTATGAACGACGATACTGTAAACATGTATATATTGTGCCTAAAAATGTATGTATAGACTATAGCAGTGTTCTCCCACATACAGGTAGGTATATAATATTATGTTTGTGTTGCTTTCACTGGCCAACCCCATGGCATGCTGTCTGATATTCTACAAGGATAATTATCTGTAAGGCAGTAAAGAGGAGTGGTATGTAGGAACCGACGATACTGTAAATGTTATGTATAGACTATAGCAGTGTTCTCCCACATACAGGTAGGTATGTATATATGTTTGTGTTGCTTTCACTGGCCAACCCCATGCATGCTGTCTGATATTATACAAATGATGAGGTTTCAGTAGCCCTTCCATTTACAGTCTAGAGATTTTCCCTTGATAAAGTTATTGATGTACACTCGTGATACATAATTTCTGACCAGAGTGTATTAAGGAGCAGACAGGCTTCGAATCGCCTGGTTTTGTTCATTTCCCACCCATACACCTATAGAGGCTGAGTTCCAATGCAGGTTATGTGTGTGTGTGTGTGTGTGTGTGTGTTGTGTGCCTGCCGTTCGTCTCTGGTCAGAAATTATGTATCATGAGTGTACTGTCATGCACGAGCCTTAATAAGTATGCATCTAGTAGGTCTTGTTGAAATTACAAATCATCTGACATACAAGTGAAACAATGACAACGCTTATCCTACCTGTCTGTCTGTCACTTATTATTTGCAGCTGCAGCTCGTATATATATAACACTTCATTAGGTTATTCGAAGCAGACCTGCATGGATACGTATTAAGGGGGAAGTTTTGTGTTGATAATTCTGGAGCAACTGAATACTCCAGACTATTCCAAGCATCAGAGCACCATTATTTTTGCTCTTCTGGTCCTGTTTCCTGGCTTACTTGGAGGCATCGAGGAGCTCCAATTAAACAAAAGCGTAAGTAAGTAAGACACGTATGACAGAGTTTACCCAGGACAGGTATATATAATTATTATACTACTTTTGACTGTTGATATGACGCTGTGATATTGAATTAACGAGGAGGGAGGCTCTTGTTATTAAATCATGAATATGCAACGAAACAAACACTTCCAATATATATACTGTATATATAAATGGGGTGGTGGTTTTTTAATGGCAATGTTTTTGAAGGACTCGGTAACCCTCAATTATTATTATTATTATTATTTAGTTTAATACACACTACAGGACCCTAATTTAAGCCATAGATGTTGTTTATCTCGTGTGATTATTATTTTTGTCATATTTTTCTCCGCGGGGACAGATGGTTTCTTGAAATAAAGTGTGTGTGTGTGTGTGTGTGTGTGTTGTGTGTGTGTGTTTGAAGTACATACAGTACCTTACGTTTATGTGTGTTATCGTCTGTTGTTGTTGTTGTTGTTGTGGTGATGAGAGCAATGACCTGTACAGCAGCTGATTATAACTATTATCCCTTCGCTTAGCTATAAATCAATCTCTCTCTCTCTCTCTCTCTCTCTCTCTCTCTCTCTCATCGACGAACGAAGCATAAATATTTAATTCCCAGTTTTGAATGTAACCGGTGGGAATTTTCCATATATATATAACTAAGAGGATAATTATACACAGTTGGTTATAAAGAAGAAGATGGAGAGCAACAGTCCATTCCTCCAAACTATAATAATTCCAGGCAACAATTAACAAGACAACATTATTTTTATTTCATCTAAACCCACGTGTCTTGTCGTACCAAAAGTGTATTAACCTCACCCCCCTCCCCCAAACCTTAAGGGGGTGCGGGAATAGGGACAGGCTTGGGGTGGGGGTTGGGGGTATAGGGGGACAGGCTTGGGGGGGGGGGGGTTGCGAGAATAGCGGGACAGGCTTAGAGGGGGGGGGGGGGGTTGGGGGTTGCGGGAATAGGGGGACATGTGGCTTGGTGGTGGGTAGAAAGCCTGTCCCCTATATATTCCCGCACCCCCCTACCAAGCCTGTCCCCCCTACTCCCGCACCCCCCCAAAGCCTGTCCCCCTACTCCCGCACCCCCCCTAAAGCCTGTCCCCCTATTCCTCCCCCTTACCTTTAACTTATAACATTATCGTGGTGCCAGATAATAATAATATGATACAGACTCTATAATCACGGTAAACTAATAATACAATAACTATACATATAATTATACAGTGTTTACAAATATATGTTACCATTAGTATATGTATAGATTTGCCTTCTTATTTATTTTCTTTCAAGCGAGATTACGGGACCCTGTCTGTGATAGGGTCAGAAAATTGGAGGTACACTCGTGATACATAATTTCTGACCAGTGTGTGAGGTGCAGAAAGCTTCGAATCGCCTGGTATTGCTCATTTCCACACCCAGTACACCTATATAGAGGCTGAGTTCGAATGCTGGGTGTGTGTGTGTGTGTGTGGTGTGTGTGTGGTGCCTGTCGTTCGTCTTTGGTCAGAAATGTTGTATCACGAGTGTACTGTATAGGAGTTCTTCAAATATTACCATAAAAAAAAAAACACCATTTATTTGGAAGGAGTGTGTTTCGTTCGTGGCATAGTCTAGTCAGGAGAATCATAATAAGCCTATATACAATTTCCATACACGATCATAACAGGGCCCGACGAAATGTGGACATTATCATATTCCTAATTTAACTCCTATTAATTATTCTTTATATAGGTAAGGTGGAAATATATCTTGCTTGATCGTTAAAGTATATATTTACTAATTTATATTGATGGATATGATGCTCTTCTTTCAGATACTACATAATTATTTTATATTTGGCGTTGTCCAAAAATAAGTATTGGAAATCCTGGATTGATATAATGTGTTTAGTTCCTTATAGTGTTACATATGAGTTACAAGCTCATTTCTCTCTCACTCACTCTCACTCTTCTCTCTCACTCACTCTCACTCTCACTCTCATTCTCTCTCTCTCTCTCTCTCTCTCTCTCTCTCTCTCTCTCTCTCTCTCTCTCATAAGTGATAATGTGGTGTAGGTATCCGTGACATGCAGAGGTATTGAGGAAGATGAGGACGAGGCTTGGGGGGAGGGGGGGTTGGGGGGTGCGGGAATAGGGGGACAGGCTTAGGGTGGGTAGGAAAGCCTGTCCCTATTCCGGCACCCCCCTAAGCCTGTTCCCCTACACCCGCACCCCCAAAAAACCCCTCCTCCCCCAAGCTGTCCCCTACTCCCGCACCCCCATAACCCCCCCCCCCCCAAGCCTATCCCCCTATTCTCGCACCCCCTTAATCTGATCCCGTTTCCTGGCATACTTTGGAGGAATCAAGACACTCAAAAAAAAAAAAAAAAAAAAAAAAAAGAAGAAGAAGAAGAAGAAGAAGAATGTGATGGTGGTGGTCAAGGTTGTTTGTTTACTCTTTAAAAAATATACTATAAGATAATTACTTATTTTTTTTCTTAACTTATAACCTTGTGTAGTTGCCAGGTTGCTACCCCCACCAATTACAAGGTCACACTCTCAACTCTGATTATACCGATATAATAGATACCGGGGCCGGTACTTTTGTCTCGTTATCTCATACTAATCCTCGTATTTTAATTATTACATGTTATTATTATTATACTACTTATTAGATAATCAAACCTTGACTCTTTATCTCATACTAATCCCCGTATCATTATTTTTTTTTTTTGACTCGTTAACTCATACTAATCCTCGTGTTGTTATTATTATTATTATTATTATTATTATTATTTTTTGACTCGTTATCTCATACTAATCCTCGTATTTAATAATTACATGTTATTATTATTATACTTCTTTTGATTCCTTGACTCTTTATCCTCATACTAATCCTCGTGTTATTATTATTATTATTATTATTATTATTCTTTGGCTCGTTATCTCATACTAATCCTCGTATTATTATTATTACATGTTGTTATTATACTTCTTTTTTGATACCTTGATTCGTTATCTCATACTAATGCTCGTATTATTATTATTATTATTATTTTTTTTTTACTCGTTAACTGATACTAATCCTCGTATTTTATTATTATTATTTTTTGTCTCGTTATCTCACACTAATCCTCGTATTTTAATAATTACATGTTATTATTATACTTCTTTTTGATACCTTGATTCGTTATCTCATACTAATCTCCGGATTATTATTATATTATTATTCTTTGACTCGTTATCTCATACTAATCCTCGTATTTTATTATTACATGTTATTATTATACTTCTTTTTTGATACCATTGATTCGTTATCTCATACTAATGCTCGTGTTGTTATTATTACATATTATTATTTTTTTTTTTGACTCGTTATCTCATACTAATCCTCGTATTATTATTATTATTATTATTTGACTCGTATCTCATTCTTAGGCTTGTAATATTAAATCTTCATATTATGTGGGTATTATTATTAAGCATACTTATTATTAAACATATCACATATTATTATACTTCTTTTTTGATACCTTGACTCGTTAACTCATAGTAATTCTCATATTATTTTTACATACCGTAACATTAATCTTCATATTATAGGGATATTATTATTAAGGGGTGCGGAATAGGGGGACAAGTTTGGGCGGGGGGGGTTAAGGGGGTGCGGGGGGCTTAGGGGGTGCGGGGGTTTAGGGGGGTGCGGGGGTTTTGGGGGGGTGCGGGGGTTTAGGGGGGTGCAGGGGTTTGTGGGGGGGGGGGTTAGGGGTGTGCGGGAATATGGACAGGCTTTCTACCCACCCCAAGCCTGTCCCCCTATTCCTGCACCCCCCCAGGTTCCCCCCCCAACCAAGCCTGTCCCCTACTCCCGCACCCCCTTAAACACACACATAAAAAAAAAAAAAAAAAAAAAAAAAAAAAAAAAAAAAAATAGATAGATCATTGGATTATTTATAAAACATTTTCTCTTCATAGTATTAATATAGAAAATAATTACATGACATACATATACCATACATATACATACAGTCACATATATTACCATACACCTCACATAGGACTATACCATAAATAAACAGTCAAAGAGAAAGAGTATCGGAATATATTAATTAGTATATGTAACTCTTTCTCTTCATAATATTATCATCTATATAGAAATATTTAAATGATAATTATACATATACATACATATATATATCATACATCACATCATACGAGAATACACCATAAAAAGTCAGAGAGAGATGAGAGAGAGCTTTGTATAAAAATTGTATAACTCTTTTTCTTCATATTATCATCAATATAGGAAATATTTACATCATAATTATACACATACATACATACACCATACATCATACGAGAATACACCATAAAAAGTCAAAGAGGAGAGAGAGAGAGCTTTGTATAAAAATTGATATAACTCTTTTTCTTGCTATATTATCATCTCTATAGGAAATATTTACATCATATTATACACACACATACATACATACCATACATCATACGAGAATACACCAAAGTAAAAGAGAGGAGCAAGAGAGAGAGAGAGAGAGAGAGGAGAGAGAGAGAGAGAGAGAGAGAGAGAGAGAGAGATGAGAGAGAGAGAGAGAGAGAGAGAGAGAGAGAGAGAGAGAGAGAGAGAGAGAGAGAAACATGGTAAAAATTGTATAACTCTTTTTCTTGCTATTATCACCTATAGGGAATATTTACATCATACAGCCATGGCCTCAGATAAGAAGACTAGACATGTGTACTTTTTAGCTCTTCACGACACAAGAGAAAAATTTCAGAGTACCAAGGTTAGGGAAGACATCCATCGTAACATATATATTATCTCAAGTGGAATAATTTTTATGTATATCTCTCTAGTGTAATATTTCTCTGTGTATATCTCTCTCTATATATATATCTCTAGTGTAATAGTTTCTATGTATATCTCTCTCTATATATATCTCAAGTGGAATAATTTCTATGTATGTATGTATGTATATATCTCTATTTTTTTCCATTACCACAAGACCTTCCTATACAGCATGATAACTCTAAAACTTTCCCTCTTTACATATACATACAGACCTCGACGTTATCTGTGTTACGTAACGAAAACACTATAGCCTAAAAAAAGTTAGTCTCTACGCAACACCATAACTATAATATACCTACTGCACATATCATTATTAAAATTCTTCTAATTCATCTCATTTTAATGGCACCAGTCAGTGATACATGTTCTTACTTATTGTTGTTGTTGTTGATTAATTGGATGCTACTAATTCCTTCAAACTCATATAATTCGATGCTTCTAATTCCTTCAAACTCATATAATTCGATGCTTCTAATTCCTTGAAACTCATATTATTATTATTATTTTTATTTTTTCATTTTTTCTATATTGAGGAAAGTGAGGATTAATTAAATGTTCAGAAAAAGTCAGTCTATCGTCCACCTGCACCTATAGACAAAACAAAACAAACGAGAGGTCCAAAATCATGTCCATGCAATTTCGTTCGAGATGCCTATATATATATACACACACATTATATTTGAAGGGGCAGAAGTCCTACGTAGTATACTTCAAAACACATAGGCCTATACAGTAAATTCTCATATGACACTGGGATTATGTATGTGAAATAAAGTGTATGTAATGAATGTATGTATGTACTGTAAACATCTATTTGTACACTACATTACATACCCATAATACCAGTGTACTGTACAATGAGGGTTTTCTGTACACAGGTTCATTACACACATCCTAAATCCCAGAGAAAAATAAGAGTTCACAGTACAGCCACAATCAAATATCCACCGACACTTTCTTTTCATCGTAGTAATAAATATCTTTGTAATAAAGAACAACACGTGTATGATTTTGCCGCACCTCATAATCATAATTGAGGGGGTTGAGTTGACATAAGGTGTTGTATGATTATATTTTGATATGATACTGATTTATTTGCACGATGGAAGGAAAGTGTTGGTGGTTATTTGATAAAGAAATAATATATGCTTTGTATAATAATCGTCTGCTGGTGTTAGTCAGAGTGAAATATTTAATACATTACAAGTGTGGTACGTAAGAAATAATCGCATGCATGGTCGTCATTATACCCAGATGTTATTCTTTCATTTTCCTTATATATATCATCGTCTGTTATTATCGGAATTAATAAGGGGAAGAATTATTCCTTTTTTTTTTTTTTTTTTTTTTTTTTTGATGAATTGGATGGTTTCTGATTCCTCCAAACTATGCCATGATACAGATCCCCCTTTATAATAGTATGTACAGTCACGAGCACTAATAATAAGTATTCAGGTGTGCTTCGAATACCTATAGAGACAGTAAATAAATGCACAATAATAAGATCTCCATTGGAAGTATAGTACGTTGGTGAATTGGTGGACTGTTCAAATCTTCAACCAAAGCTGTATACTTATTAGTGCTCGTGACTGTACATACATTCTCATTAAGGGGGTGCGGGAGTAGGGGACAGGCTTAGGGGGGGGGGTGCAGGAATAGGGGGACAGGCTTGGGGGGGGGGGTAGAAAGCCTGTCCCCTATTCCCCCCCTAACCCCCCCCCCCCGAAGCCTGTCCCCCCCCCCAAGCCTGTCCCCCTATTCCCGCACCCCCTTAAGGGATTCTATGATCGATGTAGCCAGAAAATTGGAGATAAATGAGTCCTTCAAATATTGCCACGAAACACATACACCTAAATGGAAGGAGCTTGTTTCGTGGCATGGTCAGGAGGAATCAGAAGCCACCAAATCATCATCATACACGAACACATGCAGGGTCCTTGAGGGGGCAATACACTTGTGGTATGTACAGTTGCCATCATATGACTCAAGGCCACCATCGCACACCAACAAGCTTGTTTTGCACGATATTCATTACAGAAAAGTTAAATCTGCATATTGACAACTTATCACTGCATGGGTTTGTTTGTTTCACCCGAGCTGACGACTGAATTTGGGTCCAGTTCATATATTTCACTGATACCATATACAAAATCAGTATGTTCGTGGGTGGGGTGGCCTCAAGTCATCTGATGGCAACTGTACATTAGAGTACCTTAATTCCTCCAAAGTATAATATGTCAGGAAACAAGACTACAATATATATATATATATCCGTAAATATTAATAATTGTGTCCTGTTGCTTGGAATAGTTTGCATGGAGAAATCAGTTGCTCATGTTTATCCATTTAGGTGGTAATTCTTTTTTGGTACATTGGAGTGCCTTGATTCCTCCAAAGTATGCTAGAAAACAGGACCAAAAGAGCAAAAAATAATGGTGTTCTGTTACTTGCAATAGTTTGGAGGATTCAGTTGCTCCAGAATTACCAACACAAAACTTCCCACTTACGGTAACACTGTATTTTCCCCTTTAAACTCCATGAAACGAGAACATAGATATAGACATTTACACAACATATACCAAAAAGTCATTAAAATGTGTGTAAAAAGTATGAGAGAGAAATTTCACAGATGCAGGGAGACAGACACATGTTAAGATATGTTAGGGGGGGAAGACACCTGCATTTCTAGATCGTCATAATTAGAGCCATGCAGGTATAAAAGTAACGAGACATATCATTGATTATTTTCCATTTAACTCACACACTTGAGCGTTTTCATCCACCCACTCACTCACTGCCTTAGGGGAGGTTATAATATTTATCTAAAAAAAATAATTAAAACGAAATACTCATGGATAGTAAGTATAACTCGTGATACATAATTTCTAACCAGAGTGTAATTAAGGAGCAGAAAGCTTTGACTCGCCTCTCATTTCCCCACCCAGTACTGTACACCTATAGAGGCTGAGTTCGAATGCAGGGTATGTGTGGTGCCTGCCGTTCGTCTCTGGTCAGAAATTACGCATCACGACTGTACACCCAAGCTGCAGTGTTTACAGCGCTCCCTTACCCAGGCGAGAACCACAAAGTTTGGTCCGTGACACACATCTGAAGCACTCACTAGTAAGAGAGAGATGGGAATAGGGGTTGGCAGGCTTGTATGCTTAGTGAAACGAATGACAATGAAATAATAATTATCTGTATGTATGGCCCTCACAGCAGTGGAGCCGACTGTACATTGGAGCGCCTTGATTCCTCCATAGTATGCCAGGAAACAGTCTGAACCAGATGAACAAAAACCCAAGGTGTTCTATATATTGCTTGGCATAATTTGTAGGAATCAGTTGCTCCAGATTTACCAACACTGTATTATACCCAGAGACAGACTAGCTGACACACAGTTTATAACAAAGAGGTACAATGGAAGAGAGGAAAGAAGGGATTGGCTAGGGTCCGAAGTGGCATCCAAACCATTAAAATATTACCCATGCACATCTTTTGCAGCATAATGATACCTGCTGCATGACTTAGTACGACCACCTTCTTTTCTCTTTTCTACAGTACTGCGGAGATGAATGGTATGAGGGAGGTTATGAGGAGGGAGGTTTAGCCAAGCATGTATTTGAGAGTTGATATGAGGTAACTAACTGCCTTGATAAGCATACATATACACTATCTCAACCTAGGCTACTACAAGACAGATGCTATAATACACAGTAGGCTGCAGGCTAGGCTATACTATTCTCCAACAGGGCTGCATCCTTGGTGGGACTAGCCTATACTGAATTGACATAAACCCACAATTGGTTCGGTCAGCAAATATACTGTGTGTGTGGTATTATACTTAAGGAAGTATGGTAATATACTTTTGGTACATTAGAGTGCCTTGATTCCTCCAAAGCATGCCAACAAACAGGACCAGATTAACAAAGATAATGGTAGCCTGTTGCTTGGAATGGTTGAGAAGAATCAGTTGCATGCTCCAAATTTACCAACACTCTATACTACCCCCTTAAGAACCTCTTGATCGTGTATAATTATAAGTAATGAATAAATAAAGGCTTCTGATTCCTCCTAACTATGCCACTTAAGGGGGAAGTTTTGTGTTGGTAATTCTGGACCAACTGAATCCTCCAAACTATTCTAAGCAACAGAACATCATTATTTTTGCCCCTCTGGTCCTGTTTCCTAGCATACTTTGGAGGAATCAAGGCACTTTAATGTACCAAAAAAGAATTACCACCTTAACACGCTCCTTTAATTTGGTTGATGCTTCGTGACATTAATTGTTTGAAGGATTCGTTAATCTCCAATTTTCTAACTAGTATATATACAATTTTGGCTTCCTTAATTAATATTCACAATTAAGATGTTTGTTTCCTGTTCCTTCTCTACTACTATAGCCAGCCAGACAGCCAGTCATGATGTGAGGCCGTGATAGATTAGTGCAATTGGTGACGTGTGCAGCCAGTGGCGTGAAAATATGCTCACCAGGTGATGACGTCTGCACCAAATGGTTCTTGCGTCATGGCTATCGATGCAACAACGGCCTCATGATAATGTAAAAAGAAGAAATAGAGAAGACAAGATAAAAGGAAAAGAAGAACTAGGAAAAGTTTATCGATCAGTAATTTATACACAGTAGGCTATATATACGTCTTTTAATTAAACTTCTTGCGCCTGGGTTTATACTCCCCGTTAGTTAATGCTAATCTATTTATTTGTTGTTGTTTTTTCTACACGAGTTGTCCGTTGATGTAAATATAATATAAAATAAGGAGGGTAGAAGAGAACCGGTGTTTGAGAGAGTGTCAAGTGGATGTGGAGGGAGAGAAAGGTGCATGCATGGTGGGTGAGTGAGCGAGTGGTGGAAAGAAAGGTGAATTTTTAGACGCAGTAATGGAGAGAGAGAGAGAGAGAGAGAGAGAGAGAGAGAGAGAGAGATGAACCTGAACAAGTACTAAAAGAGAGAGAGATGAACCTGAACAAGTACTAAAAGAGATAGAGATGAACCTGAACAAGTACTAAAAGAGAGAGAGAGAGAGAGAGAGAGAGTAGAACCTGAACACGTAATACAGTGAGTGGTGTTGTAGACTGGGATGCATGCAGTGGTGACTATGGATGGTTTGTAAACACTTGTGCCGGGCGTGTGGATCCTTATAACACCTTCACCTCCTCACAATACCACACCTACTACTACTACTTGCACCATATCACCTCACAACACAATACCACTCCTAGCACCACCACATCACAACACAATACCACATCTACTACTACTTGCACCATCACCTCACACCTCCTCACAATACCACACCTACCACCACCAACCACATCACCTTACAACACAATACCACACCTACCACCACCACATCACAATAAAATACCACACCTACTGCCCCATCACCTCACAACACAATAACACACTTACCACCACCACATCACCTCACAACACAATACCACACCTACTACCATCACTTCACAACACAATACCACACCTGCTACCACCACATCACCTCACAACACAATACCACACCTACTACCATCACTTCACAACACAATACCACACCTGCTACCACCACATCACCTCACAACACAATACCACACCTACTGCCCCATCACCTCACAACACAATAACACACTTACCACCACCACATCACCTCACAACACAATACCACACCTACTACTATCACTTCACAATACCACACCAGTTTTCCTTCCCATTATCACCACAATGACCATCTCCCAACACCACACCAGTTCTACCATTATCACCACCACCATCATATAAATTCTACACCAGTTTTCTTTCCTATTATCACCACCACGCCTCCTGCCAGACACCACCACCACTACCACACAACACCACACCGGTTTTCCTTCCCATTATCACCACCAGCACCATCCCTCATCTCATTAACACCATACACACACAGCCTTTCACTCCTAACACCACCACCACATTATGACATCATCACCATCTCATATCAAAACTCATTAAATTACCACCTCCTGCATCATAATAATTATATACCTCACTCTGGAGATCGATAACACACACACATTCACACACAAATCAAACTCTTCACACACACACACACACACACATCAAAGTCTCAAACAAAGTATTGCCCACATCACCTCAGGCTACTCTGCCCTACTGAGTTGCTATACATGGGAATATTATAGAGCTTTAATACCTATTCATGGAAGACCCTGTAGCAAGAAGGAGATAAAGAAGTGAGAAAGCTTATACCTCTGATTAGGAAGCGGTTATCAGACATTAATGCTGTCGCCACTGAAATAAATCTAGAAATCTCTATAATGGTGTCGACACGCTTGTTGCTCCATAAACACACACCCATGCTCTAAAGATTTTCAAATTATGTAGCATCCCAGTATAAACCCTCATTATTTACACAAGCGAACTGTCGGTAGAGAAAAGCCAATTTTGTCTCAGTTAGGTGGTGAATATTGACAAACGACACACCGCCATTGAATTCGGGGTAGTATTTAATTAATAAGGGGGTATATTAGAGTGCCTTGATTCCTCCAAAGTATGCCAGAAACAGGACCAGATGAAAAAAATAAAAAAAATAGTGGTGCATATCCTGTTGCTTGGAATAGTTTGGTGGAAGCAGTTATGATTTACCAACACTATTATAATAATCCCCTTTATAACTCACTAACTCTACTGCACATGTTGTCGCCCCTTATATCATTATTTGTTTGTATGTACGTGTGTTTGTCTATGTCCAAGTATTCAGTACTTATAATCAGGATAAAAACAACAAATACAATTACCTACAGGCAAAATATGTGGATTTGTAAACACAGTCGAGTTGTTGTGTCTTATGAAAACCTGTCCTAACACATTAAGATGACGCTGACTTGGATGGACAATTCATTATTATTATTATTATTATTATTATTATTATCATCAACCACTTGGTTCTTTCTCATTTTAAATTACATGAACTGAAACTTCATCAAATTTTCCCTCTGTAATTGCTGTTAACATCTTACATAATCCAAAATGCGACTGCAACTGCGATCATAAAATCGAACACGAGAAATTAAGCCAATCACTGGGAACCTCCAGAGAGCACAGATGTTTACTAACCCCAATTTAAAAAGAGTTATTTTTTTAATAGTGACTATATTTATACCTAGCGATCATAAAAGCCTGAAAGCATGCCATTTCTTAAAGTATTATTTGAAAATTAATAAAACTATCTTAAATACATGACCAGTATGGACAATATCGGTAGAATACATTTAATTAATAATTTTTTTTTAAATAATTCTACAATCCTAAACATCTCAGAAACTGATATTGGCGTTATCAGGTTAGTAGGAAAACTTTGTATCAAGTTTTCTTTTATTTCTTGGTCTGATTTATGTTAGTTATTTAATGAAAGGCATGTGTCATAAATTTGCGAGGTGATGGTAGATAAAGGCCCAGCTGGACACACGGGCGCTTTGTGGTCGCCACAGAAGGACGACACAAGTCGGTCTTTGACTATTCACCACTGAAGAGGACTGTATGGTAATAAATTTTTTGTCTACCATTGTGGGTTTTCTTCACCTTCACGTCCCCGCTACGGCGACCACAAAGCGCCAGTGTGTCCCAGGTCAAAGGAGGTAGTATATATATTACAGTACATTCGCTCAGCCTCAGTGTAAACTAATTTTTATTCAAATATGTCATTGGTGTAGCCTTCTATAAATCAAGTCTTCCTCTTTCAAGTAGCCTATTCTGCACCATCACCACGACTCGACTTGTCCCAAATAATGTCATCATATGAGAGAGAGATTACATATACCTTTATAACCCCGTTGCATGGTGACTCTATGCATTTACATCATGTTACTCATGTTGACGTCACACTGATGCAATTGTTCTCCACAGGGAAGATTAATTCTGGACACACAAGTGGTAAAGGTGATATTTATGTATGCTTTTAATTGGTTCTTTGGAGTGCCTATATGGAATATCTATAGATGCTTTGGTGGTAAAGTGACACCCATGCATATATTTAGTGCATAATCATCCCTAACAAACACAGTCAGCAAATGCCTACTTTCTTCGCCCTTTGCTAACCTGTGATTATGGTATAATATAGTACACAACACAGTAATGCTGTATGAGTATCAACACTATACATGTCCATATCAGTCAAATACTCAACAGCAATGTTGTTAAATTTTCATCGTACACAATAAAAATCGAAAGTACAGTACACCAACTGTATATTTGACTTTATACACAACACATTGACTCGCAACTTATCAGATGACATGGATGCCAGAGTGTTAGCATAAATAGAGGATGATTTGGGTTATTATCTTCCGGAAAGGTGCTTCAAGTCATTCAGTACAGTAACCCAGGCTAGACTATAATTATTAGCCACGTTATTGATTGGCCAATGTATAGTAAATATTCAATCTGGAGGAGAGTTGACTCTGGTGTGGACGTCGACAAGGAGAAGAAATCCCATAATGGTAGACGAAAACATATTATATTACCATACAGTTTCGTGGACAACTATCGTCCTTTTCAGTCATGGTTAAATAGAATACTCTCTTCAGTGGTGAAGAGAGCGACAGTCGTAGACGAAACTGTATTGTATTATATATTTTCGTCTATCATTATAAATATTCAATGTGTATGCGTACTTTCGGTGAATTTAGTGCACGAAGACATCGCAGTTGTTTTCTCATTCCCAAAAGAAAGTCTGGCAAACATAGGAGGAAATACAATTTTGGCCATTGAAACTCTGTTGGCGGTAAAGTTGTCTCTCTCTCTCTCTCTCTCTCTCTCTCTCTCTCTCTCTCACACACATGGTACATAGGACATATTCTTAAGGTAGTCATAGAGAATTAAGTGTCTTTTCAGAATAACACATAAAATGATGATGATGATAAGTTAGACATTTACACTTTTGAGAGAGAGAGAGAGAGAGAGAGAGAGAGAGAGAGAGAGAGAGAGAGAGAGAGAGAGAGAGAGAGAGAGAGATGTATCCATGTATCTATGCATGTATGTATGTGTGACTGTGGTTGGTAATTTATGCAGTCCAATTTTTATATCTGGCTAGTGTAAAAATAATATTCAGGAGTTTTTACTAAGTCCTATGACTAGGCCGTGGGCAGTGCTTGCTTCTCTCACTCTCTTCTCTTGGGCGAAAGTTTGCATGGTGTTTACGTTTATTTATACAAGGTTTCTGCAGTACATACACTTGTTTTGGTTTTATTATGTATTTATTCAGCATTCATGTTTACAAAGAGAGTAGTCATAAAGCACAAGCAATAATAACCCAATGGAAAAAATGGTAGGTGGCAACTGATGAATATGATGCAATAGCTAGGATCGTTGCCGTATTCGCTTCTCTGTTGATGGTGACGATGATAGTCATGATACTGATGTTATTTTTTGTATATATATTATCGTAGACGTATGATTAACCCCGATATGTGTGCTCCATGTAACCTACATTATAGTACATCGAATCCAGTTGATGTGTGTATGTTTGTATATATAATTAAGTTCGTAGAAAGATCAACATTATAATTATTATGTTCATGATAGACTCCTGCCTGCTGTTAGAGACTCACAGTACACCTGAGAGACGGTACTGACTGACTCTAGCCTAATATTTACATGCTGTTACTGTTGACTGACTGACTGACTGATTCGCTGGTTGACTGAACAATTTTTTAACTATACTTACTATTTGATATGATTTAGCATTTTACATGATCATATTACAACGAATTATGGTGATATTCTAGCTACTACAAAGAGGAGTCACCTTCGTTGCAGAGGATGTAGGCCAATCTACTGTAAAAATGCATCATTTTCTGAGTTAGAGGGTGAGTGTGGTATTCAAATTTTGGTATATTGGAGTGCCTTGATTCCTTCAGAGCATGTCCGGAAACGGAACCAATTATAATGGTATCCTGTGGCTTGGAATAGTTTGTAGGAATCAGTTGCTTCAGATCTACTACCAACGACACGTCTGTACTATACATATACCCCCTTATAAAACACAAGAAAACCCATTCAGGTCATCCAATAGTTATAACTATATATAGTGTTGACATTACCACAAAGAACAAACAAGGACACAAATGGGAGGGCCAACAAACATAATGGAATATGAAAGGAGGGACAGTTGAAGAAATGAAATGGATTGGCTGGGGCCGAAGGAGTGCCAAAAAACTTACAAGTAGCCAAGCTACTGCCCAAACCACAGCAGGCAATACGTACCCAATCAACCCTACTGGAATGCCACAGAAAAATTTGAGACGTCTAATAAAAGGAGTCAGCAGAATAGCAATAATTATGATCCACCTCCCACCCCCTTTCAGACTATTAATTAAGGGGTGGGGTGTCGTTTGTTGAGGGCATGTATTTGAGGTAGTCTAGCTGTCTTCTGCAATAATTTGGAGGAATCAATTATCAATCAATCAATTATTACTCGCCCAAAACATATACTTCCTATGGATGACCTACGTAGCTGTGTTATATCTATCACTTTCTGTCGTCAGTTGACCTACAGTGACCCCTGCTCTTCATGACCCAACATTAATAAAGGGGAGAGAGAGGTAGGAAAACAGAGTTACTTTACTTTCACTATAATTTGCAGAACATTGTAACGCTGTATATCTCCATGCTTTTCCTTGCTAACAAACAGCCGTCATATTCATCTTTAAAATGTATATTGGAGGAGGATATTTGATGGCTATAATATTAAGTTGTTCAAGCTTGTTGTCTATTTTACTGATCACTTATTTGGTCTGACCGATTGAGTGACAGAATGTTACGGTTTGGTTCTCAGTCGACAGTCACTTAATAATGACTGTCACTAGCCTCTGCCCAATACGTACAGTAAGTACTACCATTGGACAGGATAACTGCATGGCAGTAGGGCTGGTGGTAATCATAGCTGATATATTTTACTATGCATCTATTAGACTTCCTTAAAAAAACATATAGGTCTAAACACCCAATTTGTGCGGCAAAACAGTGTAGTAGATGTGTCCTCATACGTAAGGTTGCAGGTTAACATTTTTAGTTCAGCGCGGGCCTTTCAAATTATAAAGTAACACACACTGTAATGAACTGAACCAGCAGGAATCATTGCAGATATAATTCCCTGTCATCAACCATATATATTGTGCTAATGCAGCTTTCTGAACTGACAAGATCGAATAGCATATTCGTACACTTTGACCAACGTTATAATTTACTGCTATTTGAATACGTCCTCACACCAGTTACGCATGGTTTACGCATATTATTTCCTGCATCAGTTATCTTGGGTATATTAGTGGGGGACAATTTGCATGATTTTTTTAATATATTCCCTTCTCTATTACTCATTTAGATACTTGAATAACAAACATTATGTTAGTCATGTATTTGCATTAATACTTTAAATGTTGCCCAATCATATGAACTTCCGTAAATTAAGTTTCTTCTTGGAAATTACCATCAGTGCGGAATGGACGAATAGAATCACCATGTACTATCTTGTACGTACACCATGTTCAAAGTACTGTATTATATTACCTCACATCGTAGCGTTAACCACACTTATCCATGTAGTAGTGAATCTCAAGTGGGTACTAGAGTGGGTACTGCCAACACACGGGGAAGGGAGGGGAGGGCAGGGTAGTGTAGACAAGAAGAAGTGGAGGAGGGGAGTGTTGTCTATCAGCTGACCTCCTCCTTCTGCCATTGGTTAGTTGAGGACATACAACTCCGCCCATTATACGACACACCACAGAGCCCAGACGTGATTTTATATTGATTCGTTTGTATCAAATTATATCGTGTATTGTCTATCATCGGAGAATTACTGCCTAGAAAATTAATAGTAGGAAGGAAGATAATAAATGTAATTTGTATTAGAATACTAAGGAATAACACGGAATCTGTATTATGTTCTTACTGGACTGCAACAGTAACTTAGCTAATTATATCGAAAAGTAGCGATCAGTACAAGGAAAAGAACACACTACAAGGCTACACCCCTAGACAGAGGAATTGTGGGTAATTCCGCGCCTTTAAAAATGTGGAGTGAAGTCGTTATTCCACACAATAGAACAGAAAACGTCACGAGCACAGTGGTCAGAGGAGCCATAATAAAGTACCTCAAGTATACCACACAACAAATTTCCAACATCACTCTTCTATCATCAGCAGGCCCCTGTACGGAAAGAAAGAAGGAACACCAAGACCAAGTGCAAACAAACATCATCTAAACAGTGAATAAAAACCAAACCAAACCAAACCAACCAACCAGGCAAGATATCTGTACATCAGGAGAAGGAGAAAGAAGAAATTTGAAGTTGCCTCCCTCGACTACTACTGCCTGGGTGCGCACGGCTGCAGGTCACGTGACTCCCCCGGATTGATATATATATAGGGTTGGAGCGTCGTGTCTGCCTCTTTTCCAACTCAGCATTTACCAAGACGACACACTACGCCATGCCCGAGTCAGCATCCTCCCACACAAACGGCTACGGGGACACAGCGGGTAGCAAGGAATGTGAGGACTTGGAGACATTCCTATTCACCAGCGAGAGTGTTGGGGAAGGACATCCAGGTGAGAGAAAGAGAGAGAAACGAGAAGAAAATAACAACGATAACAAAAGATTGGTGGAGGGGTGGTAATAAATAAATGTCCCCCCTAATAAATACATAAATAAATAAGACAGACAGTGGTAGTGGTGGTGGTTGTGTTGCGTTGGGAATTAAAACTATAAATTGTGTACTATAAAACGTTTTGTTTATTTATAGTGTACGACAACAACAACGATGATAAAATTGTGGTGTTAATGGGAACGTTTAGTATCAAAAACATTTACTACACACTTTTTTATTTTTCCCTCCTACTGGTGTTCAAAAATATAATGAGAAAATTATATACGGCGTGGGTGTTACGTGATTGCCTGCCCCACCCCCCCCCTTGTGTGCCCCCGTGCCCTAACTAGTAGTAAAAAAAAAAAGACCCAATGGTGTTCCTGACTCACTAGTGTGCTAAAATTAAAACGAAATTGATCTGGTGGAGACAAACGTGTGTGAGTGTGTCTGTGTGTGTGTGTAGAAAACTTCGTACGTCAGACAGCAATGTGTAGTACAATCAACCAACATTATATTAGACCAAAAAAATATATCAATGGGCTAATAATATACGCAATAACACCCACCCTCACACATACATACATACATACATACATACATATTAGCAGAAAACCAAACAAACACACACACACATACACAATCATATAAACAGAAGTCAAAACAATGGGCTAAAAATATATGCAATAACACGTGCATTTCCCAATTTTTCCTTCTTCCACATAGGGCCATATACCTTAATTAGGCTTGTGGACTTAACTGATATGTGGAAAAAAATATAATGTGTGAAGTTGAATGACTCCTTGATGATGATGTGATATGGTATTGTTTGGGTCAGTGGACTGTATGTGTGTATGTGTATGTGTATGTGTGTGTGTGTGTGTGTGGAGTTAGGGGGGCTATTGATTGTGTGTGGTCTTATCTGAGGTAAATATATGGCTCTCTGAGGTGACGTGGTGATATTGCCTGAGGGGATATCATTGAGGTTTAGGAATGACTTGTGTGGATGATGGTGACAAGTTGGGATTTTGAGTTAGAATGTATATAGCCCAGTTTCAAAGGTAAACAAAACTTTTGTTGTGGTTAGTATATGGGTAGCAAGTGCGGCCTTAGTACTTACAGCTATTTGTGAATTTAGAATTAAATGGGATTGTACCGTACATTATAAAATAGCTACTTTGCCAATTAACTTGAAAACCATAGGTGAGAGGGACTCTTTAGCCTTTCTAACTATAGCCTAAAGATGTTATTAATACCAGCCTTAACCTTGTACCATTCCTTGAGGAGGAAGATGGTGGCTTGTGAAATGGCACAAATCTAGCTTAATCAGGCTAAAGGATCCATAACTACATAGACTAGCATAAATGAAAGCACATTAGCTGATTTGCAGCAGTGAGGTCCACTTATCCTCCTGTGTGTATTAGCTGTTGTTATGTCTGGTTTGATCTGAAATTTTAATATTGTTAATTAATATTTTCATAAGAATTTAATTATACAAACTTGACATGCTAGTCCAATAATTTAAGTTTGTGGCAGTACCTGAAGGTGAAATATGCATGGCTACAGGTGTGTTTTTTCTTTGTTTCCAGACAAAATTTGTGACCAAGTTAGTGATGCAGTGCTAGATGCTCACCTGAAGCAGGACCCAGAAGCTAAGGTAAGTAAATTATTAAGTGTAAAATTATGCTCATATTTTTAGCTTATAATGTACTTAGTCAAAACTAAAGTGGACAGTTGTACCGTACGTTAAAAATTAGATGATCCTGTATTGTTAACTTTGTGCTATTAACATGACAGATACTTATAAGAATTATAGGACTTCAGTCCCTGTTACTAACTGGGACGTCTAGCCAATTGATTAGAAAAGCCACAATAGCTGTACATCATGTCCCTGTGGATTGAAGCACCATATATAATTGTTGTAATTTGTGGGTTAACAGTAAACTGCATCTTGATATGTATTGCCTAGTTCATCACCCTAAAAAGTGCTTGTGGACTGAAGTAATTTTCTTTGGTTCAGGTGGCTTGCGAGACATGCACGAAAACTGGAATGATTTTATTATGTGGCGAAATTACTTCGAAGGCTACTGTTGACTACCAGAAAGTTGTTAGAGAGACCATCCAGCGCATTGGTTATGACGATTCAAACAAAGGTATGTGATGTCAATGCATTTTGTACAGTGGTTTAAGTGCAGATAATTGGCTTAATTTATAACGGAGAAAGTTTGAATGAAAATTCCACTTAATTACAAATTGGTGAGAAAAATTTGGATGGGATGAATCATTGCCAAAGTAAAAGAATTAGGGAATCCGATGGAAGCAGCATTTCTCAACATTGAATTTCCATGTACACTTTGAAGAAAGTTGGGTTGGGTCAACAGGTTTTGACTTCTACACGTGCAACCTGCTGGTGGCCCTGGAGCAGCAGTCAGCCAACATTGCAGACGGGGTGCATGTCAACAGGGAGGAGGAGGATGTGGGGGCGGGAGACCAGGTAGACCGGGAGGCGGGAGAATTATTTCACCTCGGGTGGAGGTTATGTTTGGGGGAAAATTGGTGGTACAGTACAAGTGATGGGCGTGATTGTATAAGTGTGCTTATTTCCTGTTTTTATTTATAAAATCTTCAATATAGGCAACAATCTTAAGATGTCCATATATCTTTTAAAAACTTGTAAGTAAATTGTAGCAATACTGGTAGTTCCCCAGTATTGTTTTTGTACTGTTACATGATGGAAAAAAAAAAAATATATCACAGCTATACCACATGCTAACCTGTGGAGCAAAAGTAGTTGCTAACAAATCAATGGCTTCCTTGAGTAAGCATGGACTCTTCCTCTTTGTGACATTTCTTATGAAAAAGTGTTACCATATCATCAGTTCAGTCTGTTCTCACTTGTATGATTGTACCATCAAATAAACCTATAAACCTTGCTTAGTTGACACAGCATGCAAGTCAAGGAAGCAAAGTATTAGGATTTAATGTATGGGCCTTTTCTTTTTTCTTTAGTAGGAAATACATGTGTGTTTGTATGGGTGATTTTCTCTTTACAGGCCACTTAGAAGGATCTGTGAGGTGACTTGAGTTTGGTGGGGAATTTGTATTTTCTGTATTGTACTTGTCTTGTGCATCTAGAACAGTCCATTTTAACTTTGTAAATTTTTGTTCTGTCTTCCTCTGTGTTGGTTCATCTGTGGGCAGGGTTTGACTACAAGACCTGCAATGTGCTGTTAGCCCTGGAGCAGCAATGTGTGGAGATAGCTAATGGTGTGCACATTGGCCGTGACGACGATGACATAGGAGCGGGTGATCAGGTAGTCATTTGTTTTTATGTCAGTTGTTTACCTGGGATGTTGTCAGCAGTAACTGCACTTCACAGGTGACGTTGAGAAAATATTTGTTTGGCATAATTTTTATCAAAAGTTACTACAGTATTGGTTAATGCTTATTCAACCTACCTGGGAATATAAGCAGTTACTGAACCAGTAACCCCCATTCTTACTTTATGGACAAGTATTATAATGGCATATTTCTAGTTTTCCTCCCTATGTAACCTCAATCCTTTGTTTGGCATTTTGTTGAATAGTGAAAATGCTTAGTTTGATGGTTAGTATGACCATATATTGTTGATCGTTGGTTTAGATAAATTTATTTTGTAGGCTTTGTAAGTGTTTGACAGCATATTGCTACACCTATACCTTGCAAACATTGCTTGTTCCTCTAGTCATTGATCCATTAATAATGGCTTAGATTTTCCCGCACTGAGGCTAGCCATTAGTTTTGTTTTATCCTGGCACACACATACAAGGTTTATACTTTCTATAGTAGGTATGCTTATTAGCATTGTTGAGTACTGTATTGTGTCAGATTTGAACTTGTGATTCTCTATTATCTTTAGTGCATGGGTTTGTGGAAGTATTGGTGATTGTGATATAAAATAAGGTGACTGGTGTTAATACAGTACTGTAAACCCTCACTGCGTCGGATACATATAAACCGGATATTGGATAACTCGGACATTGTCAGTGTCTTGGACACTTATGAATAACTCTGATATATTTCCTGCTTATGCGGAGATTTTCCTGTGCATCGCCACAAAGGCCTACAGCCTGAGAAGTGACACAAGTAAATTTAGTACAAAACTCTAATTACCATCTCTATACCATACATTTATACCCTATGTTGACTGACCATATAGTAATACTTTTACCATAACAGGTATCTTTAAGAAATTCAATGTTTTGAATTAATTTTATTGCATGAAAAATGGTGATGTACTTATATATAATTGGCTGCGTCACTGTCACTATCAAACGAGCCACAGAGTCCCATAAGCATCGTTCATGACAGTATCACCATGGTGACTCCACGTAGTGTTCCTTTATCCATTAACAAACTTGATCTTTACTGTGTTGTTGTAGTTGACTGCATAGGAGATGCATTTTTAATGTGAGATAAGATGCGCTCTTTGTCTATAACTATGGTGGCTATAGTTGTTTGGATCAACCCTAAAGCATGGCCAATTGCTGCCGCCTTTTCTCTTAACAGTATCGACATTTTCACGTAATGTGTTGATCTGTCTTTTCTTTGCATTGCTACTAATATAACTTGAAAGCTTTCTCTTCAGCGCCATTGAAAGGAGATTATTGTACGAGAAGTTAGCAAAAAAAAACGCGAGAATAATGTGTCCGTTGGCAACAAGTACGCCATGACTGACAAAGTGACCGATATCAGCTCTGCTGCTCTGATTCCCACACTTCTTCACCTACCACTGCACCACAATACCTTATTTCATGTTAATCTACGTTTAGATATATTTCTGCAGTTTTACATCCTCTTTTTTTTTTGTGTGTGTGTGTATGTGTGCAGCTGTGTATGGGAACCAGAGATACGAGTGAAAGCACCTATAGTTTTGAGGGCGAGTGTGCATGCGGCCAGTCATACGCATCAAAATTAAGCCTTCTGATATTTTGGTTCTTTGGACAACTCGACGTAGGTCTTCGAAGCCCCAATTGATCCGAGTTAGCGAGGGTTTACTTTACTGTATATAGTTTCTTTTTCAATTTGCTTTTCTCTAGAATGTAGAATTTTCTTAGACAGTGAACTTGTGCTTTTTTAAGGACACATACCAGCCAATGTAAACAGTATTAAATTTGTGATGTTAAATAATCAGAGTTAGATGTTTTTAATGCTACCCTTTATCCTATGAACATTTTTCACTAGGTTAAATGTTATGCATCACTCACTTAGCCATTGGTGTTTTAGAAAGCACAAATTCACAACATACCTTGCTTATCCCTGCAAATAATAACATTCTTTTCTATGAAACTGACAAGCAGCCAGATGGTAAAGAGGCTTTATTTATTAGGGCTTGGCAGGATAGATCCAAGTGTATGGTATGGTGGAAGCTTGAGATAAAATTGGCAGTGTAAATACAAATCAAAACTATCGTGTTCAGGTTGAAGTTGCAGTCACTTCATGTATACTAAGAGGAAATTCTGTTGAAAGATTAATGCAGATACAGGTATTTTAGTACTACAATCATGAGGTCCTGAGCTTGATAAAGCAACAAATTTCAGTTAAACGAGTGCTAATTTTTGTTTGTGAGCTTCACCAGTTATTATGTAAACCATGTCAAGTCTTGTAATGGCAGTGATACTGGAGAAATGCCATAATGTGGCACTTATTAGTGGGGACCTCCAAGTATCCCTTAACCTCTCCTTTGTCTCTACCAAACAAGATAATTGTTCATAGAATATGGCACAAACTAGCTGTGCTTCAGGTCACTGCATGAGGATACATGCACTTCCATGCATGTGAAAGCACTTTTTTGGTATGTATTGTTAATTATTTTGGTATCTACTTTTCTTTTGTATTACAGTATATTCTATTCTTCTATTTACAATTCCTGAACACCTGATCTGATGGTCAAGGTTCAAAAATTTGTGTTCCACTGGGTTCTTATCGTCATTGGTAAGCTCTCTTCTGATTGGCTGGCACAATCACCCAGGCTCCCGCTCCTGCCCCACCAAGGTTTGGTATATGTTTGTATATTATTTACTCAAGCTCTTCTCTTATTCAAGAAAAACAATTTTAGTTGATGCCTTACTCTCAGCAGTGCATGTAGAGTCCTGATATATTTGTCACAACTCTATAAAATAAGAACCAAAGAAGTTGACGAGTAAAAATGAACAAAGTAAATAATATACAAACATATACCACTGTGTGTGGTAACAGAGGATATTCACCTTGGTGGGGCAGGAGTGGATTGGGAGCCTGGGTGAGCGTACCACTCAATTAGGAGAGAGCTTACCAGTGACGATTAGAACCTAGTGGAACACAAATTTGTCGCAGTAGGTGACTATTAAAAAAGGGGTTCAGACATGGTGGCCCCCAGTCTGGTACTCTTTTACTAGAGAGAGCCAAGGTTGAGAGGAGAGTTTAAGATTTCTCAAAACACCTAACCCCATGAATGGGAGCCATTGATGTAAATTTAAAAATGGATAGTTGTAGTGGCATTATTTACAATCATATTGTTTGCTCCCTATGATTCAAACTTATGACCTATTACATTATAAACACCATTTTTATATCCTACTACAGTATGAAGACCTATTCAGAGATGTATGGGGGTTGTCTTTAGTATTGATCCAATTGTAATTGTTTATATTTTTCCCCTTTGTAACTGTTGTGTGTACCGGACAGGGTCTAATGTTTGGATATGCCACGGACGAAACTGATGTGTGCATGCCATTGACTGTGGTGCTGGCTCACCGCCTTAACCAGAAAATTGCTGAGCTGCGTCGTGATGGGACGTTCTGGTGGGCCCGCCCTGATAGCAAAACTCAAGTTACTTGTGAATACTCTTTTGAGTAAGTTCTCTACAAAAAAATTACAGTTTGAGTTGGTCTTTGGGTGTATCGCATGGATTCATTGGAGTAATATCTGGTCATTTCAGTGTTAAAATTCAGTTGTATAAAATGCATTCTTGGGCAGGTACCAGACCAAGTTCCTTAGGAATATTTTTAATAATTAAATTTAGGCAGTCCTCGCCTTAGGAAACTGAAGTTGAGGATGACATAAGAACAAATTAGCTTGTTCTAGAATGAAGTTGAAGCTAATAAATTGGGACAAGTGATTGGGACAGCAGCAGAAGGGATTGGCTACAAGGCACAGAAAGGGAGTGCATGGTGGGCATATAGAATAAAAGATGCAATAGAAAAGACGAGGAAGAGACTCGAGAAAACATGTCATGGGAATGTGACACAGAGGGTGAGTAAGTTAAATTTGGTCTATTTTGGAAAGTAATATTTCAGTTCTTGAGTGTGGAGAAGCATCAATATCAATTTTTAAGGAGATAAATACCTGGTAACAATATTGTATAAGCATTAGAGTATGGAAAGGGAGATGAGGGAGTAGTGCATTGTAAACAGGTCATAGGATCATTGGAGAGAATCCTAAAGGAAAGAAATAAGAGCATGGAAGGGGAGGTGAAAGAAAGAAAAATTTGTGGTAGTTAGAGAGTATCACAAAGGGTAGAAGAGTAAGCACGAGTCAAAAGGGCTACTGAGAAATGGTGTAGTTCTTCCAACACAGACATATGCATTGGAGTCATAGACAAGGGTAGCTAGAATAATTGTCAGAAATGAGCTACTAGTGGGAGCATGTGGCTTGACAAATGAGGGGGGATGTTGGGATAGTTAAAACTGGAGATTCTTCAGCCATGGCCACCCTCTTGGAGGAGTTGCTGGAGGAAGCAAGGAGTCTGATTGAGCTCTAAATGATAATGATAGATTAGAATTGATTATTGACTTAGTGTGAAAAAATGCATAATTTAAAATTTTTAAAGTAGTGATGGTTAATTAAGCATTTCTTTTTACAGGCAGGGTGCAGCAATTCCACGTCGTATCCATACTGTTGTTGTGTCTTTGCAACATTCAGAAAAAGTTAGCTTGGACACTTTGCATTCTGAGATAATGGAGAAGGCTGTAAAGACAGTCATCCCTGAGAAATACCTTGACAACGATACCAAATACCATATCAACCCATGTGGCGCCTTCATAATAGGTGGCCCCCAGGGTGATGCAGGGCTCACTGGACGCAAGATCATTGTTGACACGTATGGAGGGTGGGGAGCACATGGTGGAGGTGCTTTCTCTGGCAAGGATTACACTAAAGTTGACCGTTCAGCTGCATATGCTGCGCGATGGGTTGCCAAGTCACTGGTCAAGAGTGGAGTCTGCCGAAGGTGCCTTGTTCAGGTGAGGGTCTGCCAGTTTGCCTTCCATGTGATATATTAAAGTTTAAAGATCTATTCATTATCAGTTAACCATTAGTCATACACATGTGTGCCTCCCACATCACAGGTCAGTTATATTTAATATATTCTCTTGCCCATTAGGTTTCATATGCGATTGGTGTTGCTGAGCCAGTGAGCATTAGCATCTTCCACTATGGCACATCCAAATACACTTCCAAACAGCTTCTGAAGATTGTCAACCACAACTTTGACCTCAGGCCCGGACGTATTGTGAAGGAACTTGGCTTGAAAGCTCCCATCTACAGCGAAACTTCCTGCTATGGTCACTTTGGACGTGAACAATTCCCTTGGGAGCAGCCAAAGAAGTTGACCATTCCCAATCTTAGCTAAATGATTCATATGCCATGCCCATTCCTGAATAGCTTCATTCAAGATCTTTACAGTTTCACTATATTTTCATCTAGTTCCTTAATTATATTGCTTTCATTCAATATCCATCTTACCTTTCACATTAATGCTTAGTGTGTTTATTGTAATTCTAGGCACTGACTGTTGCACCTAATTTGCAAAGTTCTAGGGGATTGTTACTACTCCTATATTTTGCATACCTCGGGAACATGTGTTGTTGCATGGAGTTTTTATTTTATTTTCTTCACGGTGCCAGTTGACACCTTTAGGTAGGCAATCCCTTGGTGGGTAAATAGTGAGTGAGTGAGAAAAGAGCTAAGGTGTGGTCAGATGGACCAACTTCCCCTCTGGTTCCACCTTGCAAATTTCTTTCAACCTCTCTGCCTACCAGGAGATCTCACAGTAGTGTTCTTCATTCAGTGGTGCATTCGCACAACCTTATCTATGAGGTGATCACTCGGGCTTGCGTACTGTCGTTTAATTAGGCTGTAACCCAACCGTGAGGACCCCACGGGCTGACCACAGTGTTGGGGCAGTGCAGGCGATGGCTCTGACATCATCCCTCCCCTGCTCTGCCGTCCGACACTGCAAATGTGTAAGAAGAGCAAGATTTTCCTCTAGAGTTTTTTATAGAAGATCTACGCATTTGTGTTGTGTTTACGAAAATTCTAATGGAAAAGAGCATTTCCTTAAACACTCCGGCTGCCCCTTGGGTTTATAAATTACAACCTGTATTCCTCAAGAGTTGGGAAATTTGGGGTAAAAATATAGATTTTAATATCTATTATATATATATTGTATAGTATATAAAAAATTTGAAGTTTTTAACTAGTATGTATGCTGTATTTATTATGACCAAGAAGAGTGGATAGTCAGGTCTCCTATTATGAAAAAAAATAGAGAGATATCAAGGTTGTTTCATTTTTTTCCCAGGGATTTATTACTCATTTGACATAGGTGAATGTAACAGTGGTGGAATTGAACCAACTTAAAATGCTGTACATTCCGTTATCTAAACAGAAATACATGTGCTACTGATTCAGCACAGGTTAAGAACATTGGTTTCTCTTGCATCATCATACCTTTTTTTTTTGGGGGGGGGGGGATGTGATAGATACCTGCTGTATGAAAAAATAACCATTGAAATGTATGTACAGTTGCCAAAAGAGGAATTGCAACAAATCTTAATGGAACTTTAACCATAATAATATCCAAAACTATTTGTAGGGACTATAAGCATGTATAACAGAAGGAAACATACATATCCTTCTGTAATACATACTTATGATCCCTACAAACAACTATGGACATTATATTTAATGTTCTATCAATAGTTGTCGCAATGACTCTTGGCAACTGTACATGCCTCTAAAGGAAAGTGGAGAAACTTTATATAGTAAGTATTAGCCTACAATATTTGAGCTCGATCATATTTAGGAGAAAAAAATATCTTGGCACCATCATGTAACCTGCTCTTGCAGGAAGGGACACGTGGCTGGGCAAGTTGTTTGGTGAGTAGCGGGCATGATAGTGTGGAGTCTGCCAGGGACTGTTCCATCTGGTAACTACTAAATAAGCTCAGCAAAGTTGGTGGGCAGTGCCAGCTGGGCTCTGCATGATTGTGTGGACTGGGTCTTTCCAAATCCTGTTACAGTGCACAAGTTTGGTAGGTGGGTGGCAGGCACTCGAGACCCAATCGAGAATCTTTCTATAGGGTCTCTAGCAGGCATGATAGTGTGGAGCCTGTAAAAAACTGCTCCTTCAGGTACCACTGTTTAGAGAAATAACCAAGAGTCTAGTTACATCGGTACTTCTCATTCTGTAGCAGTGATAAATGTTTTAAACATTCTACCCGTTTTTGTTAAGTCTGAAAATGCAAATTGGCCTTAGGAGATCAAGAATGGGAAAAATAAGAACAAAAGTTTGATGTTAAGCTTAGTTACACGTAAATCAACAAACTGCAACTGTAATACTGTACTGGAAATTGTGACTACAGGTATTTATTATAATTATTACAAAATCCCACCTGCAAGACACCAGTGCAATGACTATAATTTTTATTAGGACTTTATATACCTGATATATATATATATACATATTATATAATTTTTTTTCATCCAAACCAGCTGCTGACACCAGTGTAATAAAAGTTTTAAAACTTGGGTTCTTCCCAAGAATTCCACCCTTCTCTCTCAGCAGTGCAATACAGATTAAAAGAGATTGTAGTTACGCTGCCACCACTTGGTCACCCTGATGAGAGGATGATAATAAACAGGTGAAATTCTTAGGGGGTAGCATATCTAATCCAACCAAAAGAGACTTGGACAATTACACTCTGGAACACAGCCTATTTATGAATTCAGTGGACAAAGACTAGGTAAGTTTATAAAAGAGGTTCACCTACACCATTAAACCAAAGTCCTCAAGATCAAGGACCACCTGGACATGAGAGGCATACAAACACTTGCTGCAGCCTCCACACCACCCACTACTCTACTTGGCAAAACACCCACACATGCCAAGGAACATCAAGTTAACACTCAGTACACGATACCATACACAAATACTATCATCTCTTACACCCTGCCCACCCCAAACCAGTCTGCAAAAACATATCCATACTCAAATCACTCGAGAACAACACTAAGCTGCATGCATGACCTGACATCCACCCATCTGAATCATCCTTTCCCCGTGAGGACAGAGTCCACCTGACCAGACTGCGATGTAGCCACCACCTGGCCCTTCTGACATATCAGAAGAACATGGATGGAGCCATTGTAGATGCCTGTCTTGGATACAACACAGCGCCCCACTCTATTAAACACATTATGGAAGACTGCAAAATGCACACAACCACACTTGCCAATAACACAACATACACTATCTGAGGGCACTGTGGGAAAGCCCGGTTCAAGCCATGGCCTTCCTCAGGGGTTCGGGGCTGCTCAGCCAGACAGATTGAGGAACTTCTACAACAACAAAAGAGGTTTTTATTCGACTAAAAAAAATGCTGCTTAGACTCGATCAGGTTGGACTGTACTCCGAACTAAGAAGTCAGCAGGAATGAAATAAACATGTACTGTATCAAATTCACAAAAGAAAATTGTATAATATATCCTCCCATTTTTTTCTGAATTCTTTCCTAATTTAAAAATTCTTACTCCAATTATGCCAAAATTTCCTGAACTAAAAATTACAGACAAGAAAATATTTCCTTAAATATTGATAATTACAAAAAAAATGTTATCCTAATGATGTTTCTCCTTATTTTTCACTTTAGAAATGGTTAATTGCCATACCTTGCAAACTAGATTATTTTCAATAAGTACCACATGGTATTATTTCCTACAGGGGACTCAAAAATTACGGATAACAACACAGCAGGGATATAGTAAAAACTATCGTGACGAGAAAAATCCTACAAGGCGGGAATTTAGAATGATTGACTGGAGGATTACCACAAACCTAAAGAATATACTGCCGTCATCACATAACGATGGTGTGGTACCGGTACGACAGCTCTATTGTTTTTCTATGGAGCCATCGTATACACCACCAATGTTCTTGAATATGGCCCAATTTAACTCCATAAACACTCACAGTAACTAGTGATGCTTGTACTTTTGTTGTTGTTGTAGATGGAAGGAAGGATGAACACAGTGGATAACAAACAATGAAGGTTATTAAGGCTTGTACAACTGCACTCCACAACTCTGTAACAAAATAAAAGCTAATTAATTTCTGGATGGCGCATTAATTAATTAGGGGGAGATTCTCTTGATGGTAAATTGGAGTGTTAGCAAATTCTCCAAACTATGACACAAAAACAACAGATCCCCTATTAGTAACACAAAGCCCGGGCATCTGTTTCCTGGCATAGTTTGGAGAAATCACAGACCTTCCAATTCACCAACAAGAGAATCTCCATTTAAGTTGGGTGGCAAAGAAGTGAGAAAATATTTGAGAAAAAATAATATACAGAATATAATTATGAATGCAATACTAGTACTGTACAGAAAAGATGTAAAACATGTCCATTACTATAATAACTATGAGGCTGTCTCTCTAAACTTGACTGTATGAGCCATAGGCAAGAATATTGGTGATGTTGACGCTGGTGTGGTAGTACTGGTATGATAAGTCTGTTGTGTCTCTATGGAGTCATAGTACCATTACAGTTGACTGATGAAGTTCGTTAAGCCTGGACTGTGTGTTTTTTCCAGTCACATGAAAAATATAATATAATGTAATGTTGGCACAGTTATAAGAGTGTTCAATATATTGCAAATACTGAACATAGCTTGACATTTCATAATCTACATTATTACAAAATCTGTGGCCCTACCCTGCATCCAGTCAGGTTTACCGAACTTTGTCATGCAACTGTACCACACCATCAATGCTCTTGCCTACAACCCTAAAACCTACTTCAAGTGGGAGGGATGGAGAAGAACTAAAGACTTAGTAAGGCTTGTATAAAATAAAGTAGGGATGGAGCAAGGTTTACAATTGACATAAGCCATTAAATATAGGTAAAATAATATACAGTAGACCCTCGATATACAAGGAATATATATTTGTATTCACCATCACTTCATTTTACACTCATTGAACACCAACACACAAATGTTTTCCCAGGCTAGTGTTATTCATTATCATACACACTAAATACCCTGAGACCTGTGTTTAAAGGATACTGTGTGTGCAGCATGTGTGTATGTGTGCTATATGTTTGTTATTGTGTGTGTGTGTTCCCAGGCTTGTGTTATTCATTACCATACACACTAACTACATGATTTACTTACCAGATGTTAAAACGATATATGTGCTAAATTCATTCATGCTATATTGAGGGCCTACTTATAATACACACATATGTATTGTGTGGGTCTAAATAAAATGCACATACATGTATATACTGTATTGTGTGTGTATAAATAATACTCACATATGTGTTGTGAGTGTCTGTGTCTAAAAATAATACTGTATTTTGACAAAAATAAATTACCAACACATGGGGAAAATGTACACAGTACATATTTAATTAACACTGATAATTGAAAACTTGTGCCTTTATTAACCCATCAATACAAGAAAGAACATGTAACATGGTGAATTCCTGTTATGTATAATAGGTAAAGGTAGTCAAAACATTAAATAATCCTGGTAAATGAAGCAATAAATGCAGCAAAAACATTAATTTTACATGTATGAACAGAGGCATCTCACTTCTGACTGCTATTTCCTACTGTATCATTTGCTCTTACTGTTTTCATTTTCAAACACAACATATTTTCAGAAACAATATTATACATTTGTGTAGTTAGGTGTATACACAAAACCCAAAGTTTTGACACCTCCATGACCAGTAGGTTGTTGAAGTCAGAGCTGCATACCAAAACGTTCACACAAACAACCGCCTCCCTACAAACATCCATGAAACTCATGCAGTCATGCCGTACGAAGCCGTGGATTGGGTTCTGCCCATGTTCACAGTAGCTTGTCATAATAATCATTCGTGTAATATGTTCCACAAATTATAGTGATGTCTATTTTATCAAGAAGTAAACCGTTTCATAATTTGCAATGAAAAATGTTTTCACGAGCTTGTATTTTCTATCAATGAGATGCAAAGTTGTGCAGTAAGAATACCACCAGAGCTTCAGTACAGGTCAAGATGAGTTATATCAGTCTGTCCAAATGATCAACCTGTCTATAGCCTTTGGCTTTGACATCCTAACAGCCATGAAAGTGTCAATACCTTGGATTGTGGGTACATACATACGATACATACATACACACACACATACAAATGGGAGCACAATAAACTATCTTCATCCAGATCATATGCTTTTCCAACATCTGACAAAATTTCACACTTTTAGGCACTTGTAGATAAATCTTTAAAAAATTATAGTATATGACGCATTGACATCGTGTTTTGCTTGGTACTGTTGGCATTCTATGATACAGTATTATATATTATATGCACTGTACACAGCAGCAGACTAAAGTTCTCTTATACCCCATAACAATTAACCGGGTTTATATAATTATCATAGGCATATATATTATTAAGGTTTGATGGTGCTAAATATTAATATGTATGTGTACAAACCAAATATGGCACACTCACAATTCTCATCAAATATAATCATCCCAAAAGTGTTTCAACTTACTGAAGCATCAAAAAAGGTGAAATATATAGACATTGCTGTACAATCACACTAGGAGTGATGTCACAGAATCCAGGGATTTTCATTGAAGAAGCAGTACAGTATTTTCATTATTAAAGTATCACAGAATGGTGTTTAATGTTCAAAGCAAGATACAAAACTAAAATCATTACTTGAAAATCTATTTATGACCCATTATTTTCAAGTAAAATGGTTGGTGGTTAGTGATAATTATAGGGCACAAAACTTTATTAAATATTAATCAAGTTACTGTTTATGGAGATTCAGAATTAAATTGCATAACAAAATATTATAGGGAAATAATTAAAGTACTCCTTGTATTTGTATGGTACAATAATAAAAATGTAATAGGAATCAATATAAAGATTAATTCTTTTTAACAATAATGACCACATTAATATACTGTATTAAAAAAATCACTAATACTGTACTGTTTGCTAATGCAATTATACCTGTTGATTTACTCTTCTACACAGTTCACCTTCATGAAGGCTTATGCTAAGTTAAATTCATTATCATTTTTGCTGGTGTTATCATTTAAAATTATTCCTTTGGGAAAAAGACAACATACAGTACAGGGTAAATCAAAAGATACTTCCTGCCCAAGGCATATCTTTGCTGGTAATGTAGAAAGTTACATCTTTCTCACTTTTTACAGTATGAAACCAACGAGATATATAATATATAAAGAGTTGCCTTAAAACGTTGCACTTGATAAGAACTATTGTATATTCTTACTTGTATGGCAGTGTGAACTAAATGACAGTACAATAAATGCTGTATAATGACAGTGCTATACAGTAACAACATATACAGTATACAGCATAACATTTCCTTCACAGGATGAGATCAAACCTGGAGGGAATATTTTTGCTCAATGAGAATACATTATCTATCTAAATCATCTTCACACAAAATCAGAAAGTTTATAGTTAAGCATACAACACCACAATGATTTCAAGTGAATCATAAACACACTCCACATTAGGCAAAACATTTACACATAAAGAAAAAGGTAATGTTGTGCATCAGTTTAAAGGGAGACTCCTTGTTGGCAAATTGAAGGGCAACTGATTTCTGAAAAAGTCTAATTCTTGGCATATTTTGGAGGAATCAGTAGTCCCCCAATTCAACAACACATTACTCTCCCCTTAATGTAAAATATCACTACACAGAACACAAACATAATTCCTCTTGGTTCACTGACCCTGCTCATAGTAACTGGTTAGGAAATGACTTCATGTGCCGCTGTATGACAATGTGTTATCATACTAAAGAATATTTTAAGGTAAAATTATGGGGTAGGCTATGACTTATTTAAGATATGGATAACTAAGTGTCAGATATTGTGAGGTATATATTATAATGGTGAACAGTTATAGTTTTTGGTCCACTGTGTCTCAATGTATGTCTGTGTTCTGTAGTCAGCTCTGCTTCATCTGGAATTATAATCTACGAGTACAATTCCATTCAGGTCCACATATACACTTCTTTTCTACCACTTTCCAAATACTGGGGATTGGCTTCTTTGGTTTCTTTGACAAGCTCTCTCCATCATCATCTGCATCCTCTTGCATCAGCCCTTCATTTCTCATGTTCCTTATCTTTCCATCTCAATCTCTTGCCGTTGTATTTGTGCTTAAACTACCTTATGAGAATATGAGATGGTGAGCAGTGACTACAGAAACACTACTGACTTAGGCACTGTGCTAGGATGAACTCCTCAGAATATTGGATCAGCAAGATAAAATTCTCCACCAATAAACCGAAAATGCTGAGCTACAGCAAACTGTGTTATTGTGGTTACCAGCACATTATAATGATAGTGACCGTGACTGACAGTGGAACTCACTTTTTTAATAAAGGGGAAAGGAAGTGGATGCAGCAGGTACAGGGAAACAATATAGTAGGTAAACTGGAGGCTAACAACAATTCCTCTAAATTCTGCAACAAAAGAGATCTCTTAAAACTGACTGAAACTCTTCAATTAATCAGGAACTCAAATCATTATCATGGGAATCACATATTCAACAATTTCCTAAAGCTCTTCAGTCACTTGACAAATTACATTCTTTTATCTACTAATTATAATATAGTCAATAAACCAGAATAAACAGATGGAGTTTAGTAACCAAACATCTGCATTGGGATTCCATCTTCAATGTCAAACTTCTCTTTTACCACTCAATGGGCTCTTGGCTTTTGGGTTCTCTGGAGTAATGGCTGGAAGTCAGGTACCCAACTTCATCAACTTCCTTAAGGATCTGAAAAAAAATCATAGTCAAGGATAAAAAAGTCATCAATACCCTATTTGCCAGGGTCAGGGATGGAAAAGTGAAATAATAAATGACCACATTGTATTAAGAGGTACACTAAACATTACCCAAGAGCTTTACCTTGTCCAGCATTTCCTTGGTATGTGCAGCAGATAGACAGAACCTCATGCGCCCTCCAGTGATCTTAGTGGCTGGGAAGCCCACACCTACACCCGCCACACCTCGCTTGGTCAGTTCACGCACAAACATTCTGCAACACCAACACACAGGATTAAGAATACAGTAATGCATGATCATTATTATTAAGTGTCACATTACTATTTCATACAATCAGCAAAGGCAATTCTTTTTAGCCACACACATTCTCTTTAGCCACATCATACTAGGCATTTAGTTCAGGCTCACACACAGTACATACCAACATTAGGTTTAGCCATAAGCAACCACTCCTCAAATAACATGGGTTTTCTTACATTCAATCTCTCTAGTGATGCTCATTCTGCAAATTCACATGATCTAATTCATTAATTTCATTATAGCCATCATGGTAACTATTTCACAGATGCAAAATACAGAGTGCTTTAGCACAATAAAGTTGCCACCAGAGAATATATTTTGAAGTAAAAAAAAGGACAACTTTCAAGGAATGGTGACCAGTACAGCTACAAAAACATTATAAGATATAAGTAAAATCATCAGCTATATAAAAAAAGAGGAGGAGGAGCAGACTCCCAGTCAGCTATTAAGATTGTAGTGAGGATGGGGAAAAAATAAAAAAGTGAATAATATTTACCTTGACTGACCAATGAAAACACAAAAATGGAATGTACTAAAATGATTTCCATAAACTGCTTTTCTTTATGTAAACTGATTAAACGAATGAAGCCAATGTGTCCCAAAAGGGTGGCTTGGAGGCTGTGGTCATGGCCAAACCTGCAGAGAATGTAATAACATGCAACACACTGATAACCTGATAATAAGAGGAACATAACTCTATTACTGTCCTACAGGTATATTTAGAAGCAACATTATGGACACATTTAACTGACAGAAAAATTGCGGATTTGGTTAACGGGGGAAACAAATGTTTGTTTTGGGCCACAGTTTTCAGTGGGCAAAACTCTAATTATACATTAAGTACTAGAATAACAAAGCTACCCAAAAGTTCCATCTTACTATAGTCCCAATTACTTTTTAAAACAGTAATTATTACAAAAGGTTTAGGCTGTTCATTCCTGTCTCCATCACAACAAAACTACTACTGTACTGTACACACACAGCATGTTTACTTAAATTATCTCATTCTCACACAATTCTTCAACAAGGCATCCACAACTACCAGGAGGCATCCAAGCTGTATGAAGAAATAAGAAACAGGATATAAAACTAAGATATTTGGCGCTTTGACTTAACTACTGACCACATCACTGCAATCATTCACTCGTGCAAAGAAGACTTGTGTCAAATTATTGTATATTATACTGCATCCCCTACGAGTGGTTGAGGTAAAGCAACTGAAATGGTTGATGTCGATGAATGACAGGAACTCACTGCAGAAGAGAAAGGAGTATGCAGAGAGTAAGAGGTATGTGAAAAGGTTAGTGAAAGAAAAGGAAAGTAAGTGAGGAACTGGGAAGGAAAATTAAAGAATATTTCAATGAAAACTGCACTGGAAAGAAGATTGGAAGTGTGAAGGACAGGAACAGAGTTATTTTGAAGGGTGGAGAAGATGGGGAAGACCAAGGAAAAGATGGCATGATATGGCGAGTGATTGTGTAAGAAAATGTGGAATAAATATGAATGAAGCAAAAGAACTGGTATATGATATACAAGAGAGGAAAATTTCACATGGAAGTGTGGACATTAGGGTTGGCAACCCAGTTTTAACTTGAAAGTCAACGGAATAACTCCTTTCACTAAGGCTAAGTGAAGGGACTTACATAGTGGATGCAACAACTTGTGGGGGGGGGGGGGAGCTTAGAATTTAGTTGTCTTGAAAGGGAAAGCGATTTGTGTGTGACTCATTTCACTGGGTATTCAAACCTTTCTTTCTGTATTTTTGCATCATTTTTCTACCTCTGGCACTAGAGCCTCCCCACCCCTTGAAGAAAGGGAAATGGGGTATTGATGATGATGATACTGTAATATTTACTGACCTCATATTGCTCATGGAATTCTATACATAGATGTGGACTACAAGTTATATACAGTATACTGGTAAATTATGAGGTGATACTAAGAAAATTTTGAAGCTGTAGTGACATAATGAGTTACAATATATCATTAAATACAAAATTAATATGAACAAACAGCAGTACTCACTCCTTTCTTCCCTCAAGCAGAGTATAAAGGATCAAATATAGGGAGGATTAAGGCAGAGGACTCGGGTGTAAAGGGAGGGTTAACAAAGGGTGTGGCCATTTTGCTTGAGCCAGGACAGAAATCTTGGAAGCTCTAAGTTGTGGTTACCCCTTTGGTGTTAGATTCTGTATTAACTGTACAGATGGAACACACTACGTTATCTACATCTGATATATGAATATAGAAGATTGACTGATTGCAACACTGAACAATGAGTAATAAAAAAGTGTACAACTGTACTATACACAACATTAAACCAAGAATGGATGGGTAATTATACATGTACTACATACACTGCATGAGATGTTTAACTTTAAATAAATCATCTTACAATTCACACTAAATACTTAGTTTCTGAAAGTAAGAAGTTATATTTTACACATATATATACCCAATATATACACATACTGTATATACCCAAGAATTAATAAGCACAAAAAAAATATATACCGTAGTAAATAAACAATGAAAATTTCACACACACTGGCTTGCATTTCAGAGAGCAGTTTTCCACTAAGTCACACAATCAAAAGAGCAGCACAGCAGGCATGTCAACATTACCATTCAATAAATACCACCAGTAGAACTGGGATTTAAAGTTATGTCAGGCTGAGTACAGTATATATAATGTATATGTTGTACTGTACAAGCATTGTAATAATAATAATAATAATATTAATAATAAAAATAATAATATAATAAGGCAAGGGATGGAAAATGTTCTGAAGAGAAATTGAAATGGAAAACAGACTGAAAAATAAAACCCTCAATTGCCTGATCTTTGAATTGCCTACATTCTTGACAGCTCCATATGGGAGGACAACAGTGAAGACATTTTCCAATCAATCACCTTACATAAAACAGGGTACAGTTCCACATGATGACAAGTACCAGTATTCACATGGCATGGGTTTAAATCACAGCTCTAGTGGTGAAACTTATTCTTCAGCAATTTATCAGTGTAGTACTGTACATTCAACCAACAAAGTCCTGCACTTTCTGAATGATATCAGGTGTTCTGTAGCATATATTATATTGCAAACTTCTATTATTGTTGCTGTATAACTACTTAGAATGCGTAGAGATAAATTTTGTGTACAGGAAAACAAATATTCACCCATCATTCAAATGCTTCAAAAAACACTCATCATATTACAGTAGATTACTATTCATGCACAATGAGCCAAAAGAAAAAATGAAGGGTCAAATACAATAATATATCTGGGCAGGACTTGTATGGTCGAGCTTACAGTAACCACACTTCAACATATCATGGGCTAAATATGTGACATCCAAGTTTACAGTATATTTCATTCATATTGTTATACTGTATCTAGCTACCTCTCAGGTAGGAATAACTCAGGATAAACAAGCAAGAAAAAAATTAAGAATCACTTATTTAGCATGCAAAGAGTACTGTTCAACCCTACCTGCAGCAGCCAACACAATCACATGCTGCCTTGCCATTGCTCTGAGGGGATGTTATACCGTACTTGTCATGCTCACCTGAGAGAAATTTATTCCATGGACAACAGATGCTCGTCTCTAACCTAAAACTGCCAATCATTACTGTACATTTGTACAGTATTTCAAGTACAGTACCAACTGTATACTTTGAATGGCTTAGAACACTGTTTATGAGTTACAATGTACGTACTGTACGGAGAATTTGAAAATGTTTTTACGAGTAATCGTCAGTAAGAAAGAGAGAAAATCCCCATTGTCTAAGGGTTAAGCACTGTGGTGTAGCAAATTCCAGACTTGGAAACAGCTTTCTGTTGTCTTGGATTGCTTTGTACAGAACATTTACTACAGAATTATTATTGTGCCTACAGAGGATTATCAACATCAGTTCAGAAACATAATATGGAAGTCTTGTAGTAGCTAATGTTCATGTGTTGCCTTAGTTATATATCTGCTAAAGTCTGCTGATGCTATTGGAATAATTTATATATAAATAAAAATGTAAAACAGCACTAACACTATATTTAGTATGTCAATTAGATAACTCATAATTGAAGACAGCAACTGTTCTCAGAGCATCTCTCCCTGACTCTTGGGTGATACATATTACTTACGAAATCTTTGGAATGAGGTACAAGAGCATCGGAACGACCGGAGAGTCATCGTGGCCATATACTATGAACCCCATCTGCCTGAGTCGTTGACGGAAATACTTCACATTCCTTGACAGCTGTTGGATGCGTCTGCGACCTAAGAAATCAGGGGTGGGAAATAACCAATCACAAATCTCCTCATGACCCTACTGTAGGAGGGACTGAAGGAAGGAGGAGGAAGCAGCAGTGGTGATGGAAGCAGTCATCACAGCAGCAGCTCAACCAGGACATGACAAAAGAGAGAAACATTGAAAAAAAGATTCCACTGACTTACCGTTTCTTAGTTTGTAATGGATTAAAACCTAGATACATTATAATAATTATCATGATGCTTTGGTAGTAGCAATAATGGAGGCTGGAAGACTATCTTCGAAAGACACACGAGCCAAAGCTGAAGAACTGAGAGGAAATGGAAAAAATCTATAAGACATTTCTATTCCTTTTTTCATTTATATTCATTTTATACATTCCAAAGAAATAAAATCTGTATCATCAGTTCAAGATGGTAGAAAATAAAATAAAGTGTTGGTGATGATGTTTGTAAAATAATATTAGAGAAAGGTGAAAATCTAAACCCTCCAAAATGATCACATTGGTCTAAGATATATACTGTACATTCATTACCAAAAGTCTTCCTGTCTCCCCATATGTCTGATGGGAAACTCTGGAGATCCATCACATTATATAGTAGACCTACAGTATTAAACCACAGTATTTTGCTGGTCTCTCAACCCCAAGATCAGGAACCTGAAGACATTTCTGTCTATATGCAACAAAATGAATCTCATAATTCACCATCATATAATAACAGGAGACATATGCTTTGATTACAAATGTACTTCCAAATACAGATCCAATCCATAATATTCAGTCTACTCAAGAGGGATGAAGTGCTGTTGCCACAAACTGTTGTATTTGTATGATTATTTACGATGCTATTTCCAGGTCAACTTTCATGATTAAAGTACACATTACTCTGTACCATAGGAAACCATTATGCAAAGAAATTCATTAGCTCCATTCTGGGTAAGCCAGAAATTATAGATTGCAGCTGTACCCCGGGCCAATATAGTACTATACTACACTACAATAGGTCTGTAATAAACCGATATGGAGCAATTTGTACCTTACTGATTCCTGTAGCAACTTGTAAATACAATACCTGAGACCTCTCACTTATTCTTATCCTCAACTGTTTCAGCAATTACCCGTGCTTCAGCACCTTCATATTTGACAGCCTAGTGTACATCTTGTTGTTTCAAATTTAAAACTAACAGTTTCAATTCATGATAAAAACAACATTTCCTCAGGACATCACAACACCTTCTGGAACTCTGAACAAGAAAACCTTTACTGACTTGATGCTGCTTCTTGAGACACATAGCAGATTGGTAAACAGACAATTTCCCCCAAGACAGACCATTTCTTCACTCTGTGCAGAGGACAGATACACTTGGCAAGTGTTGTACAGTACTGTACTTGCATACTAGATGCGTAGATAGTCCATCCTGGATATTGTACCAGCTTTATCTGGTAATATTTGGTAAAGAAAAGTTTTATGTACAGTTGGCTTCAGGAATTTGTACACGGAGCATAGGTTAAGAGGGGTCTTTTTTCTGCACATAACGTAGGGATTGTTTTGCTGACTGATTCAAATATTAGCCATATAACATTACTAGAAAGTTTTGGTGGTAGGAAATTCATGTACAGGTACTGAATTCTCTAGTTCCCTTGATGTCTCAGTGGTGTAAACGAATACCTGAGGCCGACTGTACCTGGTATAGTGTTTGGTGGATCTGTTGAGTTGTACCAGACCCAGATATCATAGTCCCTCATTCATAAAACCTTAGTATTGTATAAGAACTACCTGGAGTAAGTTGGAGAACTAAAGTCAGGTTGGACCATATGGAATGTTCACCAGCTTTACAGATGTGACCCCAAACACTTAAGACAATGGATGTATATATAACACATACATTTCCCCCTCAAGTGATACAGCAAGTGTATTACAAAATCTAACACATGTAGGTGCAGCATTGTGAGTTAAAACCAGTCTTAGCCATTTATTAACACACTAAAGTTCTGATGAACTCGGTAAACTGAAGTATACAGTATATTATTCACAATTACGACTTTTCTGGATCTATACAGTGGAACATCAAGAATCTGTCATCATTAGAGCAATACAAAACTCATTACTACCTTTTTGTTCCTTTGTTAAGGGTTTGTACTGTCCTTACATCCTGCTGAGTGAACATGATAATAAAGTACAGTACTGTACTAGAAAATGTAATTATTTTATAAGGTATCCCCTTAAACTATCTTACATAATCACTAGTGGGTTGCCATAAACACTATCTCTAAAGTGCCATTTCCTCTGCTAATGTTCATCCTTCTCTCCAGCTCATGCTCTGATTGTGGAAGAGAAACTAGCCTAATGGAGTGGAGTTTGAGTGGAGCAAAAGCTTGATTATGTCAAGAGTGAGTGTTTCAACAGGAATAGCTGTTATTTTCTGCCACTGTCACCTCATTGAGTGAATGAGGCACCACAGTTATGGATATTGTAGAAAGACAGTTATGTTGATAAAATGCTAATTACATAAAAATGACAAAACATTAGTTTCTATGACTGATTTAAATGTTCCACTGTTTGTGTTTTGTTCTGATGCAGCATTCAAAATATCTGCTTCATGTTATCCAATCATTCAAATTATACTGTAAACTGCTGTAAATTGTTGGTTAAATAACTGCACTTATATGACTGCATACAAGCATTTCTCTGAAGAAAAAAATTCACCAACAATATAAAGGGGTGGGACAGTTTAACTCCTTAAATCATGAACCCAACAAAACATGATGAACAATTAATAATAAGGAGAACGTGACACTATAGATCATCAAGCATCCAAAAATCATTCACAAAACGATACTTAAAGCAAAACTGAAAGCATCTACAAATACTTTCTTACACTGCTCATGGCATCATGTGTGAAGCCTGTACAGTATTTCTGTAGATGGTGGTAAATGACCACAGCTGATATCAATACCTTGTGTCTGACTGGCTAATTTGTAACTCCTAACACCTGGGTGGTGAGCTTTGACCAATCCCAGTTAGCCTTACAACTTCAGTTGTAGAAATTTACCATCAACTACAGAAAAACAGACCATAACAGAGGACTGAACTGTAAATAACCAGGCCGTCAGGAAGGAGGTACTCACGACGTGACAGCAGGGAGGTACAACATTACAGGTACCACTGGGGAATCCTCATTGCCGTACACAATGAACCCCATTTGTTTTACCATGCGACGGAAGTATTTCGTATTCCTAGCAAGCAGTTTAATCCTCCGTTCACCTAAGCAGAGTGAAGGAATAAATGAGGGCTGAGTTGGTTACATTTGTTACTATCAGTTAGTGGGCTACTTGATCCTATGTCATTGGCCAAGCCTATAACAGGAATGAGAAGTTGTTCACAAAAGAAAGGCAACTGATTCCTCCAAAAATGTGAAACAAAACAGACAATCTAATCTGGAGGTAGTCTGTTTCTTGGTGCAGCAAGGAGGAATAAGTAGCTTCCGATGCATTGATATCATTTTCCCTCTATTATCATGCAGTAAATTTTTACAAAGGTAAATTTCATTCAGAATTACAGTCTCACCCAAAACAACTACAGTTGTTGTTTTGGGTGAGACTGTAATCCTCACTGTCGACATGTAAGATGGATGGGAGTTCTATAGATACTGTAATATGAAAGATATAATCAATGGCTGTACACTATTCATTGACCATTATATAATAATAATAATGAAGCCGTCATTCTGGTAGTTGGTCATCATCTTGTCCACAAGCTTTCTTGAATACAGACCTATAAACTGCACTCTGAATCTAAAACACATTAGTTGTGTAAATCTGATAGAAAAAAAAAAAAAAGATGAAAGGTAAAAAAAGTGAAAAATAATTAATATATTGTACAAATGGCTTGGAAACATATTACAGTACATAAAAAAACTAAGAGTATCTGCATCAATGCTGTGGTTCCAAACTTGGAGACCTAACATTGTAACAAGAAAGAAGAAACATTATAATATTGTGAAAGCACACTTCTGTGTATGTGTGTGTGCTTAAAAAAAAATAAGCTCCTTGGAATCTGTTGGGATCCATCCATACGAGTCTTCCTTGGGTAGATGGCTAAGGGTATATCACCTAGAACAAATCACCCTCTGAAAAAGAAACTCTATTGACTAAGCTTGATTCATGCTTCTTAAAAGGAATGAATATTTTAGTTACAGCCATTTGGACCTAGGCCTTCACAGGGCTAAAATTTCCTTAACTGTAAGTCTCAACTTGCTCAGTCACAATTTATTCAACGTCACGATTTACTCAATGGCTAAATTTACCCACTGTCTATAGTTACACAATGTCTCAATTTACACAAGATTTAATAGGTATATTGGAAGCTACTAATTCCTCCAAAACTGTGCCTATAAACAGACTATTTCAGGCAAAGTAAACTATTTTCTTGTTGCACTGTTTGGTAAATTCACTACCAATAATTTCAATAACCTTAAACTCACTGACACCGTCCCACTTTTCCTGTCAACAAGAAAAAATAGTAAAACATAAACTGAAGAAAATACATTAATAAATGAAGTATAAAGAGACACAAAATGACTCAGCACTGACCTTCTGTTGACCCATCCTTGCCCATTATTATGACCATGGAAGTGATGATCTGTTGGGCTACTGGGGGTGACATAGAGGATGCATATACCTGAGCGTGGCTTGTCACTCGTAGGTGGTTTATCAGGTCCTGTACACAAACCAAACACTTTTTAACTCATCTGCTCACTCTCTATGTGTGACAGAATAAATATACAGTATGTAGTTTTAGTTGCTAGTCTGACATAATGAAGAATACATGTATGGTATACTTATGTAGTAAATGAAGCATACTGTACTGCAATGAACCTTCACAAGCATATGTACTGTATTAAAGTTGTACACTGAGATGTACTTCATTTACATACCGGATAGTCTGTTGTATGGTCGTAAGGGGTAAAAAAAAAAAAAAGGGGATCTTGAGAACCTATTAGGAAATAACCACTATGTTCTTGATGGTTTTGATGATACAGAATGCAGTACTGAAGTACATTATTGGATAACAGATCATACCTTAGAGCCAGCAATGTAGCCGCCAGCAGCCCCAAAGCTCTTGGTGAAGGTGCCCATGTGTATGTCCACCTCCTTAGGGTCCACACCATAGTAGTCCACCACACCACCACCATGAGAACCCAGGGCACCTATACTGTGAGCCTCATCTACATACAGGTATGCCTGAAACCCACCACGGTCAGGTTAAATGATGCCCACTACAGTCAGGTTATTTAATGAAAGTTCTTTTTTCAGTCAAGCTAAACTTTAGTGCTAAATTCACAATATGAATATGTTTTGTTAACTTGAAACAAGTATTTGCAAAATACAGATAATATACTATTCCTGTAAATGTTTGGTACAATTTGGTGGAGGGAAGCTGAAAATTTTGTGGGCTTGAAAGGGGGAGTGAATGTAAATTTGGTCCATTTCACAGAGTAATCTGTCTCTTTGAGTGTTGTCTAATTTTCCCTTTCTATCCCTAGGTCTGGAGCACCCCAGTCCCTTGAAAAAGAGGAAATGGGGTTTTCATAATGATGCAAAACCAAAGCAACTCTCCACCATCCACATATTGGACTTATTCAGATGATCACTTTCAAGTTACATTTAAGCTTTATCCCCAATAATGTTAACATGTCTGAGGAAACCTGCCTTGTACTTGTTCTTGATCCTGACAAGGTTGGGAAGGTCACAAATGCTGCCTTCCATGGAGTAGATGCCTTCCACCACAATGACCGCCTTCTTCCATGGCCTACGGGTCCTGGAATGACCATAAACAATGGCCTCCCGCAGCTTCTTCTCCAGGTCTTCTGGGTTATTGTGCTGGAACACCTGTACCAGAATATACACTTTTAAAATATAGTTACAGCCAGTTGTAAAACGAATAACTTCTGGGTAGTGGAGCTTCAGCAAATCACAGTTAGCCATGCTATATTTATTTGACCTTGATCATTTACCATCAGTTAAGAAAATACAAGCCTTGCATACTGTCTATTATCATACCTTCACTGTGGCACCAGAGAGACGGAGACCGAGGATGAGAGAAGCATGATTGAACTCATCAGATAACACCAAGCAACCAGGACCCAGAAGTGATGGCAGGTTCAACACATTGGTGGCAAAACCCATACCAAATGTGATGGCATCCTCCACACCTAGGAACTCTGCCACGAGTGACTCTAGTTTGCGATGAATTTCCATTGTGCCTGTGAAAGTAAGAGCATTAAAATATAAATAATCCCTAAAGACCGTAATTCCATAACTCTGCCAGTCCTTCCCACTAGCCACAATGCAGAGTTATATTTTCAACCAGCACCAAAGCAAACTTCATGATTGTAAATTTAAGAAGCTTGATTTTACACACCAGAAAATGTATGTATTAGTGTACTATGTCAAATATTTACCCCAATGTAGCATCAAAGTAAAAAAATGTAATGCCGTAATTATCCCTGATTTACATGATGGCTCGTCTTGACTCCTTTGGTACAAAGTGTCCAGGAGGGACCGAATGTCCAACCAGAGATCACTCCTGAGACTATTATCTTAACTATACATGTATTGAGGCAATGTGTTTCTAGACATGTTTCTAAGGACTCAACAGTGTCTAAATCACCAATTTACCCTATCCCCTGAAGTTACTTACCCAGTTCCCAACGAGGGCTGCTGGTGGTGATGCCAACTTCCCTTGTGACCTCCTCAGCAGCATCATGGCAGGGACCTTTGTTCTCAGCAAATCCCAGGTAGTTGTATGACCCAACATTTATACATCTTATGGTTTTCCCTGTGTGTCTGCAATGAGGAGAACAAGACCAAGCTTATCACTAAAAGTAGAGACACATTTTTATAGTACAGTACAGCACAGTACAGTCCATAGACATCTCAGCAGTACAATAAATATAATTATGTGAATAAAGAAGACAAGGTTTTCCACTATACTCACTTGATGGTCCAACCATAGTCAGGAGTATAGCGCTCCATGAGGTCAATCTCTGCCCCAGGAACACTACAGATGGCTCTGTTCCAACAATCCTGGATTCGTCGGTACACATTTCGGGTGTAGAAGCTTTCAAAGCCAATGTATAGTGGGACGTACCCCTGCACGAAAGAACATTAGCCTAGTTTAGTTTTCCTCAAAGTGTCTGTAAACATGCCCTGACATTTTGTAAATGGTGAGAATACACCAAACCCTCGATTTAAGGGACTCCATATTCTATCTGACAAATGGACAGGACCACTGAAAAATATCTGCTGCTTGAAACATCTGTCTGCTAGGTGGCAAAGTTATCTGTGGTAGGTGGTTACATTTCCTGGCCAAGTTCCCACCAAACCAAGCATGTGTCAAGCATTGTTGACCTCCCAACCTAGCTGCACAGTGTTGTTGTGTCTGTGATTATTTCTCTTATTTTTTCCTATTTTCCAAAACAAAATTCCTTCCCAGGTCGAGGAGGAATACTATAGTAGGAACCTTAATGGCATGCAGACACTAGAATACTTTCGAAAATTTTATAAAACAATGGATATTTTCAAGTAAGGGACAAGTTTATTCCCCAATGAGTCCCTTAAATCGAAGTGTGTGTGTACTAAAACATACTCTGTTTTGGTTGAAGCTTGGGTAAAGTTGTAGTAAAGTGTTCTTAACCACTCTGATGACATAAAGTAGCAAATTTGAGTCTGAATGCATCACAAATTCAGCAAGTGGAGTCAGCAATTATTTATCTGTCAATAGTTATTATCTGGAACTGATATAGTCATGATCCATGCATAAGTTTCTTGCACCCCTGATCAAAGTTAGAGTACTGATAAAGCCAAGGTTAAAAATACTGCTTCATATATATGCTCATTCAATTAAAGAAGTGAGAATCTCTGTCAATATCCAACTACTGTACAATACTTTACTGTACTTGACTTCCATTTGTTTATTCACCCTGCACTCTTTCAACTTCTGCTTCTATGGAATCTCTCGAGCCATAGTGGTAAAGATGTTGTGGATCGAGACTGTACTACTGACATCAGAAATGTATTACTGTTGTATTTGTTCCTTGGGGCTAAAATGAACCTTGACACTGCAATGGAATGGAGTCCAGTAATACCAAAAGTTGCCATTATAGTTATTTCTACCAAGGAGCAAAAGCCAAAGTAATGAATTTCTCAATCCTAGTCTAGGTGTGCATGGTAGAGGTAAAATACTGCCAGATATTGGAGGTTTCTGATTCCTCCAAGCTGAACCAAGAAAAAAAAAAGATAACTTCAGAGTAGACAGTATTCTTAATGAAATATCTTGAGAGATTCAGAGCCTCCTACTCATCAAAACATCTTCTCCATTTTTCTTTATATGCATTGTAAAACTGCATTGGCATCAGGTTGGTCAACACATCCCTCACCACAACTGCTCAAAGTGACACACACGAGTTCAAGGTCCCATACTCTGTACTCAAACACTGCACTACACTGAACAAAATCACCCACAGTACATGAGACAATGTAAAGAACAATAAATCACAGTGCAAAAGATGTACACAGGAAAAAAATAACTTTGCAATCCCATACAGACCAGTAGTGCTAAATATAAGCATAAATCAAACGTAAAAGAAAGGGAGTTGAGCTGAGTGGAAGATAAAGGAAAGAAATATAAAGAAGTATTATCTGCCATGACAATATTCTGAATGACAACATACCCCAGCTGACTAGCTGTTTCTCTGGCTGGAACACTGAAAATCCGAAGAAGGTCAGAGAGCCTGGCTTACCCTAGTTTTGACCTTATAATATTTATTCATTTACTGCATATATATTAAGGGTTAAATTATCTTTTCCCATTGGTACACCTTACAAAATTACAGCTTAAGAAACAGTTGAAGTAAATGGGTATAGTTATTAGTTATGACAACTAAAATAATGAAATAGTTAGATGCTGATACTTGTAAGGAGTGAATAAAGACATTTTAGTCAAAGTCGTTATTAGGGGTAATTAAGGTGTTCCCATGAAAGGAATAATGTTAACCCCTATTAACTCTACCTCTCTGTTTTTTTCTTTCGTTGATGGTGGGTAGAAGAACTCTTTGACGTATCCCACGAAGAAGAGGACTCCATAGGACAGATAGATGGTGAAGTTGGTGAACGGTGAACACAGCTCGACCTCCTTTTTAAGTGTGGTAAAAAATTTAATTCCCTTTAAGTTTTAGGACAAGGCACAAGCTCCAAGGGGAAGAGGAGACAAAAATGGACAAGATAAGTAATTCTGAACCCACATAACAGACACTGTACCACCACCATCTGCATCAGCTGTACTACAATAATTCTACAGGCAGGGACACTCTCTGGTGCTTAACAATAAAAAATGAACTGCCACCTTCTAGAGAAGTTCCAGCATTATGGAAATGATCACTTGTGTCTTGAAAAATGTATGGCATGTCTCGAGGTAAAGATTTGTCAAAAATACATTTGGCCACACAAGAAACTGGTACACCTTGTTTAATAAAATGTGGAAAATTTACAATATACTTATAATTTTAAGTATACCAATAATGCACTCACTATTATAAGTCTGGCTAACATCAGCACTTAGGTATCAGGAAAGGTCATTAAACAAAGTTGCACTGAACTCAATCTCATTTCTTATGCCCTGACACAAGAATCAAAGTGTGCCAGATTCAGATATGGTTAATTTACCACTGGAGAAATAAGTTATATAAGATTTATAGGCAGCTACAAACTGCTTGGTATACATACACTATATTGCTTTGTTAGAAGTTAAACTGTATTAAAATGGATATTCCTGCATAATGATCAAACCACATGAGAGTCGATGAGACAAAAACCTTAGGGAAAAATAGGGAGTTAACGTATGATCAACTGTTTTATAGACATTACTTAAATGTAAATCTTCTTATAGCTGGTATTTGGATATACTCGGAAGGCAGCACTTCAATTTAAAAGGCAGGAAATACAAGTATTATTCCATAAGTAGACATAAGCATATTGTATACAGTAAATCTCTTTCCCTACATCAAGATCAGTGATACAGTGGGATCTCGCATCTAGTGAGTTCTCAACTTGCGAATTCGTATCTGGCGACACCATACAACCTCTACCCATATTCGTTTCTAGCGAACAAAATTCCCATCTGGCAAAATAAATATGTAAGAAAATTTAAAAATAATAATAATAAATTCGAGGGTGGCAGATTTACCGTCACGGCGGCTACCTGTATTTTGTTTATCGTGTGACGTCACGTCACCACCTACGCGGCCAGTCGGCCACTCCTAGTCCTTCCCCAATTTAAAAACTGTCTCCGTCTTTGTCGTGCACGTGCGAGACCTCTCTTGACCCGCTCCGACCTTAAGTGTGAGGAGGAGAATGCAGATGAAAGAATTACAAAATTAATTCAAGCATCAAGAGAGGCGGGAGAGAGTGGTGGTGATCGGGAGACAAGTGAGGAGGGAGGCTGTGGCACGCTGCACTAGCCTGTCCCTTCGCCTCAGATACCAGCAGTTCGTCACTTCATTCATTACTCACGAGTAAATAGTGAATCCTATATTTAATTATTTCTTCTTGAATTCATGTTGTGTATCACTTTGTGTACAACATAATGAAAATTATGCGATATCATAGACAAAAGTATATAAAATATAGATAATAAATTAAAAAAAAAATTCCCATTTGGCAGGCGAGAGAGCGTGAACAGTGGTTAGGAGGGCGAGGGTGGTGGTGGTAACATGGACAAGGGAGGAGGGGAGGGGAAGGGAGAGGTTTCTTGAGTGAGGAGGTGGCTGCCAGTCCGTCCATCCCTCCACCAAATGGACATTCGTCACACTTACACACTTTATCACTCAAATTACAATACCACTCATAATTTTTTCTTTGTTATATATTGTGCATCACTTTGTGTTTATTTAAATGGAAATTAAAATGTTATAGGCGAATATAAAGTAAATAAAATGAAGATCGGCAATTTTCACCTCACCTATTATAATTTTCCTCATTAGTTTATGTATTCGCATCTAGCGAATTCACATCTAGCGCCGTTTTTTTGGCACCAATTACTCGCTAGATGCGAGATCCCACTGTATACTGTAAAGTACAAGTGAATACTGGTGAATTATCTGATTACTCTATCACTGGGAATGTTCTACACATATACATACATTATACTGTATACACAAATACACTTGAACAGAATTCAATCTTTGCACAGTACAGTCATCTTTATATTAAATGAGCCCTTTCATCAGTAATCTTTTTTCTTACATCCGTATTTACAGTAAACCCACGCTAACTCGGATCAATTGGGGGAAGACCCATATCGAGTTATCCGAAGATGCATACGACTAGCAGCATGCACATACGCCCTCAAAACTATGTGTGCTTTTACTTGTATCTCTGGTTCCCGTACACAGCTGCGCACAAACAAAAACATGACAATTTCACAAAAAAAAAAAAAAAAAAAAAAAAAAAAAAAAGGATAAAATACTGCAGAACTGTAGCTAATAATGTATAACATGAAATACACAGTACAATGTGAACATTGTATCTGTAACTCAAGTTATTGGGTGCTCAGACACCAACACTTCACCTTTATACATAGGTCAGATGGTGCTGTTTAGAGTGCTTTCAGATACACCATATGATGTAGGGAAATTACTGCCACTTTTACACATTTCAACAGGAGTGGATTGATCGTACCCTCGTGGAAATGGTGCTAACCAAATTTACAAGTGATAAGACTCAGGGATGTAAACAAGACAACTCATGAACTTATCAATGTTCATCAACCAGTATGATGACTCAATATAATATTATTAATACATTTTACTGGTTGATACTCACTGAAAAGCCCATAATCATCCTTGTACATAGTCTTTTTACTCTACCTTCAACAATGCCTACTTAATGGTGTAGTGCATAGAACATGCAAAATATAATGCAGAAGTTTGTACAGTGATGAAGATTGAATAACTCAAACAATTTAATGATATGGTTCTATGATTAATAATATTCAATCTACGTACAGTATAATGTTATCTGCACTGTGTGTACAGAATTCTTGTCCATTTTTTCTCTAATAATTTACGTTTATTTCAAAGCAACATGGAAGTCTCAATATCAGCCTGATCACTCCCAGCAAATATGAGCATATCTGTTTGATGAATACAATAATCATTACTAGCCAGAAATATTTATATTAAGGACTAGAAAGACGATGGCTGGGAAGATGAACCATAGACTTTGAGTTACTACACTGGTTATTGTCATCACCTACATTAGCCATACCTATTCTTCCATATAACCCTTATTAACCTATGAAAATATCAATAAAGAAACCAAACCCAGATCACATAGGAGTACAATAACTAAACTGTCTGAGCAACACTGTCAAGAAAATGGGAAAATCGCAATTTCTAAACAAAATATAAGAACATCATACCCGAGTAGAGAATCTTAATTCTTGTTAAAAACAAGGAATGATGAAATGATAAAGAAAAATAATCAAAATGTCTCCTAAAACTGGGAATGATCAGCCTAACATGACATCCTTCAGGTTCAGCAGTCTTATTGCATTGCACTTCTTACCTTTTGTTATAACATGGTAGTTCTCACTGTCTCGCACTGAATCTAACTAAAGTCACTACAAAAGCTGTAGGCTACAGAAATTTATATACTATAATCCAACAAACAATTACTGTACTGTACAGTACAGTACTGCAGTTGTAATATGACTTGCTTTCAATTACAAAATGACATGAGTAGCCAAAGTTCATTCAAAACTATCATTTAGCATAATATTGTACATACAATTATTTTCTAGTGGACAGAGCAGCTGCCTAGCAACCTTAATGTCAGTAAAATGTGTGTCCAAGATTATGCTAATTAAAATATGACTAGTATATAGTACATATCATATAAAACAAAGTCAGTAATGCCTGGCAAAAACTGAGCATACTGCAAACCTTCAATCATATTCCTCAATATTAATAACAATTTTGTTTCTCTAATTTAATCTTTGTGTATGAAAGCCTAAATGATTTCCTAAATGTTCTAATGACTCTGATATTCCAATTATGGTACAGCACATAGTTCTACAAGCTCTCATTCCAATTTGACACATAGAATACCATACAGTGTGCCAATTCTGAAAGTGTATACAACAGCACCCCATGCTATTAAACACATTATGGAAGACTGCAATGTACACAACCACAATCGCCAAGAACACAACATACACTCTCTGAGGGCACTGTGGGAAAGCCCGGTTCAGGCCATGACCTTCCCCAGAAGCTCGGGGCTGCTCGGCCAGACAGCTTGAGGAACTTCAACAACAACAACTGTACCAGGTGGTGGTGTGGGCAATTAACCACATTATTTCATAGTCCTAATAATCCTCACCCATGTTGCAAATATTTCTTGAATAAAAAGTTGAAGACACAAACAGTAGTAGCACATAAGTAGAGCAATACAATACAGTAGATTGTTTTAATTACATACTTTTCAATTACTATACAGCAAAGGTAGGAACAGTCTCACCCAACAGTTCCTGAAATTTTCCAACCACCTGCTACTGCATTAGGCAACCTGTTTACAATTTCATTTCAACATAGTGATTGAATGATAATGCTTCATAATATTAACATTGTCTGGTCTTTCATTCATGAAAAGGACACTTGAATGCTACTGAGTAATGTAAACAGATACCAAACTCTCCAAGTATAGTTTGAGCTTATATTACCTCAATATCGTGAATAACAAAACATGATGATTATCACATGTGTACTGACAGAGCCAAAGAGTGTCAAAAATTGCATTGATGCCTTACAGCAGTTAGCAATGAATCACACATTCCAATTACTAAATCTGCATGTAATGCAGCAATAACAGGGTAAAGAGTTAACTCTCTTCTGCTCTCATTTATATGTACAGTACAAATTATGATGGAGTTTGGAGTTATAGGCACTAGTAAAAAGTGTATCCCTGGTTCCATACACCAACATTACCTTTTATAGAAAATATCTAGTCTTTCATACTTTCACTTTAAGCAAGGATTATATTCCCGACACTAATGAATTAAAGCCTGTATCTTGGGGAGACTCACTCATTAATACACTGGAAATTCCTAATCCCTAATCAAGGAAAAATTGCACTCTTCATCAGTGTTGTACAATTTTCATACGAGAATCTTTGTTCAGTTCTTCAGTATATTCCAGACGAAGCATTGTTCTTTTAGAAAATTATATACTCTTTGTTTCAAACCAAAGGTACAATAGCAGCATATAGTCCTTGATCAGGGTGCAAGGGGAAGTCTGGTCAAGGATTATGTGCCACGACTGTACAGCTAAAGACTTGTACAGTATATCTATGAATGCTATCATATCCATGCCTGTGCTTTTATGGCTTCTTGTAACCATTTTACTGTAAGGATTACACTAAAGTATATATAGGAAAATATAAAAAGTATCATGAAAAGTTTACGTACAGTGCATCAGTAACTATCACAGGTTAGATTTTAGAAATTATGAGACTTCTGGTCGACACTAAGGTAATCCAAATTTCATATTGAAGTAGCTGGTAATCACCACAACTCTCGAGTTTGTGACGCCAGGAAGTGTTATGGATACATCAAGGGTTGCAGATGGATGTTGGATTGCTGGGAAGTTTTTATAAGAACATGATTCAGGGGTTGCATGAGGTTCTATCTGATGCTTGGTAGACTGGTACCATACCATTTCCCCTGACTGGAAGTGTGGCCTGGTACACAAGAGGAAGCTCAGATCCTGGTTTATCTAGAATTCTAGATGAATAGGCCTAACAGCAGACAAATCAAATATGTACAAGTACCTGTACAGTATATTCGCACCAATTGCATACTAGTGTTTTTTCTATGGTGGCAAAAATGCAACAATTCCCTTCTATGTACTTTGACCTAGATACACATTGTGTACATTCCAAGATATATAAGTTGCAGGTAAGTATCTCGGCCTAGTTGTGTAAATTTTATTTGCAATTTGTCTTGAATTGCAAAGAATTTAATGAGGGAAAAGGTACACTTTTAACACGTTAAAAACTTAAAACAGATGGACTATGGTGCTGATACAGTACCAGTATTAATACATAAGAATATAATATACATGAGATGGATAGGAAATCCCTTTAACACTCTTATGCCTGGTTGATACAGTACTATTTGAAATTTGCTGGGACTGTATACAGAATAAAATTATTTGTCATTTCATACAGATAAAGTGCTACTTAAAGAATTACTGAAATTAATCACTATAATACAATAACTTTCTGTACCAAGAAACTGTACACATTATTTTGAAAAGCAAGATTTATTGTGAACTAGTATAGGACAAAGAGGGTACCGGGTAGGTTATTTCCAGTCCCCAATTTACTGAAGAAAAAAGTGATCCTTTCTAAATGTACACACGTATTCCTTTTGAAGTATATACATGAAAATACCTACATTACACACAGCAACCTTCTTATCAGCTGTTCACCCTTGAAGGCTGATCATCTTGTGTAAACAATTCCACTTGACACAATGCAGCATAACATAAAATAGCATCTACAAAGCAAGAAGCATCAACTATTCCATATACAATATCATATATATACAGCACAAGTACATTTTTCTAAGCATGGCTGAAAAAAATTACTATATTGAAGTAATTAGTTCTAACATTCAATCAGAAAAGCTTTTGATCAAAATACAAACAAGTCACAAAGGCTTTACTTGAAAAATGCTGTTCAGTTATAAACAGCTGAATTAGTTGAATATATATATACACAATCAAGAACTGCCGTACAATACGATTTATTCCTGTCAAGCAAAAATTAGCAAGAAAATTTTCAGAACTCAGTCATAAAAATAAAGTTTCAACTGTAGCCTAACCCAACTCTTGTAGCAAACAATAAATGATCATGTGGATCCCCTGGTAAAGTAACCCCACTGAAGGCATCTATGCAATCAAACACACAATATGTGTGCAAATCTCACCTCTCTGTCTTTCTCCTTCGTAGTGACTGGTACAAAAAACTCCTTGATGTATCCCACGAGGAGAAGTACGCCATAAGAGAGGAAGGTGAAGAAGGCCACGAAGAGGGAACAATCCTCTTCCTTGTAAGACTTCTTCTTTGGGTGTGGCACAGTACTCGAGCCAGCAATGGCAACATGATTGCTATTCTTGTGGCTAACTATCTCATTCTGAAATATTGTTAGTCTCATTAATCATTGTACAATGCTGATTCTCTGCTAATAATAAAATCACAATGCACATCCAAAGTATATACAGTACTGATAAAATGTCATAAAGCTGTATGAAGCTTCTTTCATGGTGTGGATAACCTTGACAAAAATAATAATCAGGGGTTAACCAGGGTGATGCCATTCAAAATACCGTACTGTAAAATGTTACTCATTAAACAAATGTTTAAGTATATAGTCCAACCACTCTTAAAATGTGGTTTGGGTGGGGACGTGTGGGAATTGTCACCGTTTACAGCGTCGCCACATTTCTTAAACTAGCGATTCGTAGCTTGTGTGATATAATGTAAAATACCCGAACACGTACCAAACAATTTTATAATATATACTTAAGTATATTGAAGTATGTCAATGACAAATAAATTTTATAATGCAAAGTCTTGATGTAATAATATAGAAATGTGGCATACACATTTCACAGTGGTGCTACGAATATGATGCTACTTTTATTTGACATTCGTCATAGTTCTAAGTTGGGTATGTAATGCAACAATTGTGTTTATAATACTTTATGAAGAAATGGAAGTGATATATATACTCGTTCCTTAATAAAAATAAATGTTAAAACTATCATGAGCGACAATACCCATCACTTCCAAAAACTGGAACACGGTACATATATATCTCCTGGGAGGAAATTAACAGGGCAGGGGAGTATTTAAACTTCTGTCAAGTGCTCCCACTGTTCATTTTCCATCTTGACTCACACGATGGCAGCTCAGCAATACGTGGAGTATAATGTAATGGAACTATTGTACTTAGGATGTAAAATTACATGAATCATATGAACGAGAGAGATTCATAAAGTAAAGAAATTAGAGTATACTGAGGAGAAAGTGAAAATATAGGTTACAGGAAAAAAGGAATGATTGACGAAGAGGGAGGCGGGGAAGGAAAATACGTGGTCACCAGTTGGCGTCTGGATGTGGTGTAGGGTTGGACCAGGATTAAAAGATTGTCCTGGGGCTGACATGAGGTGAAGGTATGTCAGGTCACCCTTCTGTCAGTCAGAGCTCAGAATTCGCGGCAACCCTGTACAGAGGGACAGGTCCCACACGTCCCCACCCAAACCACATTTTTAGAGTGGTCGGACTATAGCAGCAACAGTTGTGCTTAGTTTTGGTTCAACTGCACTTGCTTAAAAGACACAGCGTGAAGGGAGATCTATAGAGGTATTTAAATAGATGAAAGGGATTACCACAGGGGACATAATGTATTTAGAACGAGTAGCAAGAGAAATTCAATCTTAGACATGAAATAGAAAAAATGTAAGTAAAACAACAGGTTAAAATAGGAACACATTGGTTTAGAAATGAGTAGTGGATGAATGAAACAAGATTCCATAAGAAACAGTTAACAAAAAACACTGAATGGTTGTGCTGGAGTGGCTGTGTCAACATTGTGGGACCAATATCTAGAGACCATCAACAATGAGGACAACCATGGGGGCCAAACCGCTACAACCATCACCTGCCAATCAACGGGGGTAAGAGTCCCTAGCAGTGGCTTCGGTCACCCGGGTAGAATATAACAAAACAACACTGAATGGTTTTAAAATAGGATGGACAAGTAAATGGTTTCAATAGGAATGTGTCTATATACAGTATATAATTATCAGGAGCTGCCAAGAACTGCAGTTTCCTAAATTCCGATAGGTATTTATTGAAAGAATTACCGTTTTGTAGCAGTGTTGCCAGATCCGGCTGAGTCCCAGTATTTTGCCCAAGTCATTTATTGTACTTTATCACGATTATTTCCGGGTAGTTTGCCCAGGTTAGGTTCCGGTAGTCTGCCCAGGTTAGGTCCCGGTAGTCTGATGCGGTCTAGGTTAGGTTAGGTTAGGTCAGGTCAGGTAAGGTCAGGCTAATTTCAAAGTGTCCCATTTGAATATGCCCTATTTTGGAAATGGGGCATTTGCAGAGGAAATGCCATAGAAGAAAATAGTCTTAGAAAGGTCTAAATAAGTGGGTAATGAAGGTAGAAAAACCTTACGCAATAACGGTAATTCATTCAATATTTACCTTCCGATATTCTGACTATGAAATCTTACTGTGGCAACTTGTAATAATTCATCATAATCCGTGACCTCCTTTACCTGTACTAACCTGCTGATTATCCCTTCTGATAACTCGCCTCTAGGAATTTCGTAATCTTTGCCGCTTACGTTATAATTATTATCACACTGGTTTCGGTTACAGAGTTGAAAAATCTGTCATGCAATATTCTCATGTTTACCCCACTCTCCTCTGTTTCGTGGTAAATAGTATCATAGATCGTTCAGTACAATAAAAAGTTGATGAACTCGATGGCCAATAATTTGTGATAGAGGCATGCGAACCCCGTGACCGATATAGTAGTGCCACGCCTACCTTATTAACTCATCTTAACAAATATTTCACTTTACCTGTTCACACAATACATCCGGACCTTTGCTACTGACACTCTCGGATCCTCTTGTTTCACTACATTCTCCTACAGTTAATATTTTTTCAGGAGAGACCTGTGGAGATACTTCTGTGTGTGCCACCATGTTTTGGTTTCTACCATCAAGTAGTGTTACCAGATACTATACATTACCTAACAATTTATCACGCCAAAATTACATGAAAACTCGCCCAAATTTACAAAAGCAATCTAAATTCGACACTTATTTTACATTGATTTTTTAATGCTAACCTCTAATACTCATAGGGTATTTTTCAAATGCATAGTTACGCAACATAGGTAGATAAAAATGGAGCCCAAGATATAGACGTACGATCTTGCTCATGTGAAAAGAAATAAAAAATGTACACTACATGACATTCAAAACATAACCCCCAACCACTGAGAGTAATGATGATATGGTTTTAAATACCAGTATTGGTACTTTAATAGGAAAACTTTAAAAATATTCATTATATAATTGATTTCGCCATGCCATGAGAAATCGCCCAGGAATGGCGAAACTCCCCATATCTGGGAATACTGTCACTACTTATTGGTGTACCTGCCTGAGACGCCCACCTCGGAAGGGGATTGGTTAGTCCAAATGGCCCGCCTCCTTACCACCAATCACAAGGCACGATAACATTCCAGTTCTTAGTTTTTCCTTTACTTTTTATGCAAATTAACTTAATAAAAACAATAATAATTGCGTGGATTTGAACATTTGTGTATTTTTTAATCTATTCGAAGGCATTTTCTTGCAGTGTGTTTTCCCAGAATGTTTCATCTAACTAATCTAGCAATCGGTGAACACAGCTGGTCAGGCCGAGGCACTACAGAAAACATTGGTGGTCTGTGTGGCTGTGTCCTGGTGGTGTGTTGGGAGCGGGCTGCTGACACTTGTTCTGCATACGTATACCGTGTTCACTTGCTGTGATAAACTGTGGCCGATCTTGTGACTTAGTAAGAGCGCAATGTCTGATTTTGGTGATATTCCTAGTATGCCTAAAACAGGTCTGGCTGACCCCACCCTATCAAGCCAAGACCCTGCTCCTGTTTCCACTGGATCGAATCGAGACTCTTTGAATCTGGATGATTTTGAAAAGGTTGAGGCAGATCAGTTGCCTCCTTCGGTAAGTCAAAGTGCCCGAGTGACTACTGATCTCATGGACGACATCATGGCTCAAGTGTCCCACGCCGGTCAACAACAACAAGATCTCCTTGCTGGCCTGACGTCTGGAACAACAAAGCCTCAAGTTTCCCCTGATCTTACTTCATTCTCCACTTCTGATCCCTTCAAGCGCAGTGATGATGAAGAACGATTTGATCCCTACAGCTCAGGAGACATGATGTTTACAGGAGGATCGTCAATTAGCACTACTGGTGGTGCACCTGCAGAAGTGGACCTCTTAGCCTCTGCCCCTCCTCCTCCCACTGGTGATTTTAGAGATGACAGTCCTCCCCTGGACAAGCCCAACTTTGATCCCTATTCTACAACCAACACCTCCGTTGGAATGACTGGTCAGCAGGGAGATTCATTCAATGATTTCATGTCTGCTGATCCCCAGGCCCAGCAGAAGCCAACAAGTACAACTGTTAGTGAATCTCTGTTTGATCCTTATTCGGCCTCTGACGATTTTCTAGGAGGAGGAACCGGTATGTCATCGCAATTCGTGGAGGAAATTAAGCAAACGTCTGCCCCAGTCACCCACGCTGCACGAGACCCAAGCCCTGAACCCATATTCAAGCGTGAACCTAGCCCTGAACCCATTTTCAAACGTGAACCTACCCCACCATTCCGTGAGCCTACCCCTCCTCTCCGTGAACCCACACCGCCCCTCCGTCAACCCAGTCCAGCACGCGAACCCACTCCTCCTCTCAGGGAACCCACCCCTGAGTTCACCATGCCAACGCAACGCCCACGTCAACCCACGCCCCCAAGGGAGCCCACCCCACCACCACGTGAGCCCACCCCTCCACCACGCCAACCAACCCCACCACGTGAACCTACACCCCCACCACGCGAACCCACTCCTCCACCACGTCAACCTACCCCACCACCACGTCAACCTACCCCACCACGTGAACCCACCCCTCCACCACGTGAGCCCACCCCACCAACACCTGTTTTCGTACCCACCCCTAAGAAGGCACCCATCCAGGAACCCCACGTCACACCTGGGAAAACCTACCACGTCTCAGATGCCACTAAAGCTTCATTTGCTGTCTTCAATCCACGTGAGTATTATTACGTGTGTATGTGTGTGTGTGTGAGGGAAACCATTTATTTTTAATGCAGGTGTGCAGAAGAGTGCTGTATGTGGTAGCGCGTGGATTGTTTGATAATCTTGCATGAATAACCTCTTTCTTTCACCTATATGACAACGGTTGTTTTTACCATCATTGCTGTTATTGTGAGATTCTGAAAAAGTTATCGTTAATACTAATATGTGCGTCCTTATCATCAGAATAATGTGCAGTTGTGACATTTATGGTTATAAGAGGCTATAAGGGTTAGAAACTATAGGTCTTGATGAAGCTGCGATTTTATTAAGATCCATGATAATTATAGACTTGCTACTACACGGAAAGAAATGTTTGAAAACGATAGTGGAATATATGCCAGGTAATATTATGGTCTCGTCTAGTTTGGAACAATACTTTAGTCGCAACTATAAGTCATTGGATATTGATTTTATAGCTGACATCATTATGATGCAATAGTGCAGGGAAGCAGTTAGGCTAAATGTTTTTAAAACCAATGCTTTACTGTACGTAGATACAATTAGAAATTAAATTATTGATCCTATTGTAATGGATATTCTACTTGTTAGTAAAACAAACTTTAAATGCATCATTTATACCTGTACTACTGTACCCACCATGTAATCTTTTAGGACAGGTAGAGCGTTCAAATTAAGATAAGGGTTTTTCTGTCGTAGAAATAACAAACTTCCACAGTTCTTTTATGGTAGGTCTACTGACGATTGTAATAAATATGGTTCGAAGAAATTCTCTACAATATTCAATCTTAATAATTGCGACCAATCACTGCAAATTTTTATTTTGCACTACTGATTACTGTAGGTGGAATCTCATAGGCGTTTTTTTTACTACTAATAAAATACCGGTATTTTTTATAAGATGAGGACGCGGTAATCCCTGAAGGTGGTGAGATAAAATAAATCAAGTTAAACTGGAGATGGTTGTGTGCTTAGTTACTTTAGCCAATTATGTCTTTGCACGATTATAGTATAAACTCATGCCAGATGATGTATGTGATCCCAAAGCAACTTAAATGAAACTTAATGGTTAAGTTCAGAAAAAAAAAATTTTTCATAGGTTTTTTATAAAAGGTTACGTGGTAGAGAGAAAGATGAGTCGGGGAAAAGATACAAAGAGGAGGTGCTGTACACTACACAGTACACAGACACACTGGCCGCTCCCTTCTCGTGCACTCTCCCTATTGGCTGACTCACTGTCCCAGGCCTTGTTGTTGTAGCTGGAGTTTAGGCTACACACACACCAAGACTGCTTCGGTTCATAACTGGGATTTCTTCGTCCTTGTGGATTTTCTGGAAATGGGTCAAATTATGAGCAAATGTGTGTCAGTAAAGGGGAAGTATGGGAACACTAATCTCAACTTGAAATGGACCAGTCTCCCTTGGTTTGGATAGATAAATAGGGTTGTGTGAGATATATATTGTACCTGTTAGATAATATATTCATTGTTCATGAAGGATCAGCTCGTTCTCGTTCATTATGTACCGATAATTCACCTTTCTTACTTTGATACGTGTAAAATAATATGCCATATACCGGTAAACATTCACTGGAATTTCCTGTGTACGGGGATTTCAGAAGAACGCTCTGGAAGATCATATAGGACAAGGGAGAAGGAAACTGAAGGTGTGCCCAAACCCTAAAAGTAAAGTACCATACATAATTTGATTGAATCTTATGAACCAGTATTGCAAAGACCAACAGCTATAGATTCGGATAATTTTTCGAGGCCATCTCATTGGAAGGTGTTGCAGGACTATTGACCGTGACTGTACCTTATTGCAAGAACAAGGAAATGCTGTGGATATCAGGTAGCCGAGGCCGATAAACTCAGTAGGACAGTGGAATACGATCCTACTACGATTGAACCAAGGGCCGTGGATTGTCTACGAAAAGAAAGTGAGAAAAATCACCATTGGGGCTCTGCTGGGTAATAGTGGTACATTGGGTGTGGTGTTGTCGTAGTACTTTTCCTTGTTTTGTTAAGTACTGACCTATAGCGGCGCAGTGTGTGTGTGTGAGAGGAAGTAGTGGAGATAGGAAGATAGGACAGGGTATGACGTCAGTGCAGGGTGGGTGTGTTGGATGGGTCGCTTGCATAGGGTGGTGGTGGAGGCGCGACACACACTCTGAGAGGGTCATCTCTTGGGTACCACCAGCATTAGGCTACTGAGACCAACAGTTATAGTTTATCGCCATTTTTCGTTTCAATCGGAGATGCTGTGTAACTTTTGGGTGTAAATACTGTATACCTTTATTCTGGCTTATAGGTATGGAGAAACTATAGTAGACATTTACTCCAGTAATACATTAACATTATAGAGTCAGGTCCAGGAAACACAATTTGTGACATTATGTTGAGGTTGAAGGATTCGGGACCCCAATAATTCATATTTACATCATCTGTATTCAAAATGTTAAGTGGTTCGTTTTACCAGTCAATGGTAATCATATGCAAATCCGATTCCTGATAGTGAGTAGCAACTTCAGAGCCGAAGAGTGTTTACGAAAAAAGATTGATTGATTGATTGTGGATGAAAGAAGACCGCCTGAGCCCAAAAGACCATGTAGATACGGTATGACGAGGTAGAAGGTGATACAGAGGTGGACGAGAAAGGAAGTTACATCATCACCCTCTCCTCCCACCGACAAAGTATTGATTGATGAAAGTTTAATGTATTCTGGCAAGGACAGTGTTAAAATATGCCAATAAAAATTCGTACGGTACAGCTGCAGAGAAAAGGTCTGTCACGGTCACTGATCTATATAAAGCCAATGGTGATGATGATGCGGTAAATATTCATCAAGCAACACAGATGAGGTTAAGCAACATGACTTATTGTTATGACTAGTTAAAAGTATTTGAGGCAAGGAGTGTAGGCAAGCAGGCAGGCATCTCTGGTTGTAGTGATCGAGGATGTAGGTTATAGTGTGGAGGGGAGGATGTGCAACGTAAACATTGGCTGTAGTCTGACGTGCTACACAGACCCACACAGTGTTGCCATTCCTCTCTAATTCCACAGACCCAAACAGTTGCCATTCCTCTCTAATTCCCACGGGCACGAACCTAAGACGCCCTTCCTTAATTAAATCCTTGAAAAATAGCGACGAATACCACAAATTCAGTCGTAATTCGTCCACGTGAGAGTCGTGTTTTGTAGGGCACTGACACCCGGCCCAAACGACTAGAAATACGACCGAGAGAGCGTCTGCTGTGACAGAGAGAAGTACTGTTGCATAACGCTGGAGAGGGAGAGAGTAGGGAGAGTGAGGTACTGGGTGTGAGAGAATCTGATAAAGGAGAGGGAGTGGTGAGGGAGTTGGAGGTGGGAGGGTACAGAAAAAAGGATGGGTGGGAGAGGGCACACATGGTCTAGCCTAGCTGGGAACACAGACGACATCAAGTTATATAATCTAGAGCGAGAACAATCTAGTTTGGAGTGAAAAATCCTCCATGCTCGTTCCCTTTGTCGACCCTGCTGCAGACGTGTGTACAGTCACGAGCCATAATAAATAACCAGCTGGTCTGCTTCGGATAGCCTGATAGAAAATTAAATAAACGTACTCCAGCAAATATGAGATACGGGAAGATTTATAATTGGTTCACTGGTATGTCAGATAATTAAAAACTTTCCAAAAAGACCTGGATAATTATTACGGCTGGTGACTGTATACTTCTGAATAGCCTAGTGAAGATCAGATAACGGTGTACAAGGTGATGGGGATCGTTTGTTGTTGGCAGATATGGAGTTTACGTAACCCTCTCTGAACACGTCAACAACACATACGTAACCCTCTCTGAACACGTCAACAACACATATCCATCCCCTAGCGACTCATACGCTGATGTGTGTATGTGTGTATGTGTGATGTGTGTATGTATGTATGTGTGTGTGTGTGATGTGTGTATGTATGTGTGTGTGTGATGTATGTGTGTGTGTGATGTGTGTATGTATGTGTGATGTGTGTGTATGTGTGTGTGTGTATGTGTGTGTGTGATGTGTGTATGTATGTGTGTGTGTGTGTGATGTGTGTATGTATGTGTGTGTGTGATATGTGTATGTATGTGTGATGTGTATATGTGTGTGTGTATGTGTGTGTGTGTGATATATGTGTGTATGTATGTATGTGAGTAACAGGTGTAGTAATATAACATCTGTAAGACCAGTAAGCGTAGTGGTATGTTGTGGGAGGTTTGCTGAGGGGGAAGGGGGACTTGGGGAAGGCTAACGTCAGGGCTCAGCAGACAGGAATCTAGCCACTTCCGTCTGCCATCTCACCTTCTCTTGCTTCACACACACACACACCACTATAGCGATGATGGAGTGTGAGTCATGGCTTCCAAACCTTCCCAGTATCTTGGTGGTAGAGGCGCATCTAATAGTTTTATTTCTCCCTTGAAGCGTGTGTGTGTGTGTGTGTGTGATCCATGAGTGGTGTTTATGATGAAGTAACGCATGACATGATGATGATGATAAGTAGAAATACAGATTGTGCTTGGCCCAAAAAGACCTTGTAGTCAAACTGAGGAAGGCGACAGAGAGGAAGGACAACAACAAGCACGAAGAAAAAATAAAAAATAAAAGAGGGACAGACAGTTCAAGGGAGGAATGCATGGGAACTGCTTTGATCCGATGGGACACCAAACAAACCCCTTAATTATAATGCTTCGGTTGTAATCCATATTCATAAACAGATCCACTGGCCAAAGGTTTGATCGGTATTCCAAGGGTTGTGTACGAAACTCGATTTAGGTACCGGTAGCTATCTGTTGGCCAGTTATGTAAGCCGAGGTATATTGTGTTTTTTTTTTTTACCTGCATGTAGCCTAGTCAGTAGCAGGTTTGTGATATTTTTTTACCTGTAGTCAGTACCAGGTTTGTGATTTTTCTGTACCATACCATAATTATACGGTAACTAGTTTAATCATGGAGTCATTTCACTGATGATTACCTCACCTTTTAACTCTAATAAAATGTTGTTGTGGTGGTCTGTGGAAACCGAACAGGTATATTATTCCGAATGAATTAGAAAGTACCGGAATTATGGTGTTATGATAATTATTACCTACTATTACTGATTTGATCACGGTGTGCATGGAGGAATCATTAGCTCCACTGGTTGACAGGGTGTAGCCAAACCTAAACACATATTGGAGAGAGAGAGAGAGAGAGAGAGAGAGAGAGAGAGAGAGAGAGAGAGAGATATCCTATAGAGTTTACGTTTGTTCTACACCATCCCTTACCTGTCATTTACCTGTCATTTACCTGTCACTTCCATTGCTAATACACCTACCGGTATCTTTTCACGCCCACTACAGTATAGGACACAATATAATGACCTTCCTTTCCTTCCTTCCTTCCCTTCCCTTCCTTCCTTCCTTCCTTCCCTTCCACATTCCACATTCCACACAACTCTCCTTCCTAGAGGTTGTCTGTCTAATCTGGTCACCCCTAAGCTAACCCTAACCAACTAACTAACCAACTTGGGCATTTGTGTTTTCTCGCTATTTACATCCAGACTGAGAAGAAACCACTGGCTGTCAAAGAACTTATTTAATTTAAGGGGAGTTGCTTTGCAGTTTATTTGATTATAATCTGCTAATTCTAGGCGATTTATTCAGCAGAAGAAAGCTACCGTACTAACATTTTGGAGACAGGTAATATAGAAACTGGTAATGATTTATATTTAAACTTGTGAGGAAGAATAAAAAAAAGGTGAAAACGGTGTTGAACTCAGACATGACTAAATATGGGTTATGGTCAGCTGTCTAAAATATAACAACAACAACAATATAAAACTTTAAAGTGAGAGATGTGGAAGGACGAAAAAAGGGCCAAGGAAGGAAGGGTATCGTGAGTGAGTGAGGGAGAGGAGATTTTTTTTAGATTTAGATTTAGATTTTATTTTGGCCTTCAAGTATACAATGTGTAGTAGATTTTATACATTTTAGGATGGGAAAAGGGTGTGTGTGTGTGTGTGGATGTCGGGAGTTTAGGGAGGGCGTGGAGAGGATGGGAAAAGGGTGTGTGTGTGGATGTCGGGAGTTTAGGGAGGGCGTGGAGAGGATGGGAAAATGGTGTGTGTGGAATGTTACAGTAGGCTACAGTAGGTGTGAGATGATTGATGTCGATAGTTACATGAATACAAATGACCTTTAAACAGAACGGTAACCTAATAGACTTCATGGTTCTTCATATAAGGATGTGGGAAGATTTTTTTTAAGGGTTCTGATGCCCCTTCGGACCCTAGTCAATTCCAGGGGAGAGAGAGAGAGACAGAGAGAGGAAGGAAGAGAGAGGCTAGACTCTAGAGTGACTCATCCTGCCGGCTCAGTCCATGGCGCCTTCTCTTTTCTCTTTCTCTCTCTCCTCTGTTCACATCCTACTACACTCACACTCCCTTCATGTCTTTAATCCTACACTCATTCTCACAATATATTCATCCTACACACTTATTCACAGCATACTCATCCTACACACTCATTCACATCTCATTCTACACACTCATTGACATCTACTCATCCCACACACTCATTCACAACATACTAATTTTACACACTCATTCACAACCTACTCATCCTACACACTCATTGACATCTACTCATTCTACACACTCATTCACAATCTACTCATCCTACACACTCATTCACAACATACTCATCCTACACACTCATTCACAACATATTCATCCCACACACTCATTGACATCTACTCATTCTACACACTCATTCACAACATATATACTCATCCTACACACTCATTCACAGTCTACTTAACTCACACCATTATTCACAACCCACTCATGTCACACACCAATTCACAACCAACTCATGTCACACACCAATTCACAACCAACCCTATTTTTCCATTCATTCACAGTGTAGCCAACTCAAACTTATATCTTACAAATACATAACCATCTGTCAGACTCTCTCTCGTATTATCTTTCACCTCCCCTTTTATCTCGTCTTTCTCTTCACCCCCTTTTAACACACACACACACACACGTCATCACCTTCCACTATACTCACATCATACTCTCTCTCTCTCTCTCTCTCTCTCTCTCTCTCTCTCTCTCTCTCTCTTGTTGGTTGGTTGGTTGGTTGGTGGAGTCAGTAACCTGGTTCAGCACGACTGCCTCCATCCACTGCGGGCCTCAGCAACACACCAATCGACCCTTTGCAAATCATCATCATCATCACTACTTCCTGATGCCAACACACAAATCAGAAACTCTACCTAATACTGTAAAGTTATATAGATAGCCTATACTCCGATATACTAAGATACAGTCACGAGCACTAATAACTATACAGCTTTGGTTGAAGGTTTTGAACAGACCACCAATTCACCAACGAAGTAATTCCAATGGAGATCTTATTGACCATATATTATTTGCTGTCTCTAAGTATTCGAAGCACAGCTGAATACTTTTTAGTGCTCGTGACTGTACCCTGGTCAGATTAGGCTACACACTGCATCTCGATTTTCTATTAAAAGTGACTCATCGAACTTAATGATTATAGTCCACAGGTGATCTAGATTTTACCTTTAACACACACACACACACACACACACACACACACAGAGTCTATAAGTCAGCTTGTCTACACGCTTTCACATAATGTTTTCCGGTGCTGCAGTGAGAGGCGTGAGTGAAAACTTATTTGTACATACGTTATTACCGGTATATTATATTCTCACATTGCACATCTTTTCGTTCACTTTCACCCCTCGGTATACAGTATAAGGATCAGAGGCACATTAGAGGTGAACTTTTATTGACGTAAGGGGAGAATATCATGTTGGTAAATTAGGAGGGCTGACTGATTTCTCCCCAAGTGCCTTTCAATTTACACTATCTCATAATACTTGATCTGATATAATTGAAGAAATGTGTATATATTTGTACATACATCTAGCTGACTAGGCTAATTATACATACATATATACAAGTAAATGAAATACTCCCAAACACAGATGAGGTAAAAGTGAATATTATACAGTACTGAAAGGGTAGCACTGACACCATGCACATCGTACTTGTAAGTTTGGTTAGCTATATTTTCCAAGCCCCCCATCATGACTTCAAAACGGCAAACAGGTACACATTAAATATTGATCACACATACATAGCCACCCAGCCAGACATACTTTGAAGGTTGGAACACACACACACACACACACACACACACACACACACAGGCAGACATACTTTGAAGGTTGGAACACACACACACACACACAGCCAGACTGATTCCGAAGGTTAGGGGGCCATTCACCTCCAACAACCAGTCGTATTATTATAACCTCCCTCATGATGTTATGAATGAATACGTATGAATCCTAAACAGACATTATTATCAATCCTTTCATAAAATTATAACAAGTTAGAGCTATGAATCAGTCATATGAATGAATATGTTATGAATGAATACGTATGAATCCTAAGCAGACATTATTATCAAGCCTTTCATAAAATTATAACAAGTTAAAAGCTATGAATCAGTCATATATACACAACAGTTAGCTAGAGAGAACACTTGTTGTTATGCAGTCTGCTGAACTAACTGTAGCCTACCCGATTTGAAACTTCGTCGAGTGGATAAAAATAACAATGTTTGTGTCCCGTTGTGGTTGTAGGTTGTTGTTGTTGTTGTAATGAATGTGTACAGCCCGTGTCGTGTATGGGGTGGGTTTCTGAGTGTATGGGTGGGTTCCTGAGTGTACGGGGTGAGTTTCTGAGTGTATGGGGTGGGTTTCTGAGTGTATGGGTGGGTTTCTGAGTGTATGGGTGGGTTTCTGAGTGTATGGGTGGGTTTCTGTTTGTATGGGTGGGTTTCTGAGTGCATGGGTGGGTTTCTGAGTGTATGGGTGGGTTTCTGAGTGTATGGGTGGGTTTCTGAGTGTGGGTGGGTTTCTGAGTGTATGGGGTGGGTTTCTGAGTGTGTGGGTGGGTTTCTGAGTGTATGGGTGGGTTTCTGTTTGTATGGGTGGGTTTCTGAGTGTATGGGTGGGTTCCTGAGTGTGTGGGTGGGTTCCTGAGTGTATGGGTGGGTTTCTGAGTGTATGGGGTGGGTTTCTGAGTGTGTGGGTGGGTTTCTGAGTGTATGGGGTGGGTTTCTGAGTGTATGGGTGGGTTTCTGAGTGTATGGGGTGGGTTCCTGAGTGTATGGGTGGATTTCTGAGTGTATGGGGTGGGTTTCTGAGTGTGTGGGTGGGTTTCTGAGTGTATGGGTGGGTTTCTGTTTGTATGGGTGAGTTTCTGAGTGTATGGGTGGGTTCCTGAGTGTGTGGGTGGGTTCCTGAGTGTATGGGTGGGTTCCTGAGTGTATGGGTGGGTTCCTGAGTGTATGGGTGGGTTTCTGAGTGTATGGGTGGGTTTCTGAGTGTATGGGGTGGGTTCCTGAGTGTATGGGGTGGGTTCCTGAGTGTATGGGGTGGGTTTCTGAGTGTATGTGTGGGTTCCTGAGTGTATGGGGTGGGTTCCTGAGTGTATGGGTGGGTTCCTGAGTGTATGGGTGGGTTTCTGAGCCTGTGACAACCAAGGATAAGATACAGTGACAACCAGGGGTGGGTTATTGTTCTGTATAGACCAACCAGCTATAAGTGTGAGTCATTCTTTACTGGTCCATAACCCCAACACACTCTCTCATTACCACACCCCAATTCTGTCTCACTGTCTTGCCACCACCACGCCCACACACTGTCTGACTACCACCACCACCACGCCCACACACTGTCTGACTATCACCACCACGCCCACACACTGTCTGACTACCACCACCACGCCCACACACTGTCTGACTATCACCACCACGCCCACACACTGTCCCAATACTACACCCACATACTGTCTTACCACTACGCCCACACACTGTCTGACTACCACACCCAAACACTGTTCCACTACCACGCCCACACACTGTCTGACTATCACCACCACCACGCCCACACACTGTCTGACTATTACCACCACGCCCACACACTGTCTGACTATCACCACCACCACACCCACACACTGTTCCACTACCACGCCCACACACTGTCTGACTATCACCACCACCACGCCCACACACTGTCTGACTACCACCACCACCACCACGCCCACACACTGTCTGACTACCACCACCACCACCACGCCCACACACTATCTTACCACCACACCCACACACTATCTTACCACTACGCACACACACACTTTCTTACCACCACACCCACACACTATCTTACCACCACACCCACACACTATCTTACCACTACACACACACACACACACACACACACACACACACACCAGTCACCACACCCACACACTTTCTTACCACTACACACACACACACACACACTGTCTTGTACAACTCCACCCTTCCCTTTAACACCCTCTATAGCCTTTGCCTGTTCTGTTCTGCTCCACCCTGTCCTAATACCACACCCACCCACCCACCCTGGCTGCCTCACTGTGTCCCATCCCATCTCACCTTTACTCTGTTCACTCTTCAGCCTAACTCCATTATTATTTCATTCCGAGGAAGGTGAGGACTGAAGGCAAGAACCCTGGTAAATTTATGTCTTTACCTGTTACATATAAAGCAAGGAAGGTCCAAAATCATTCCAAATCATGTCCCTGCAGAGTCTTTTGAGAAACTAATAAAACCTCTCTTTAATTGATATGCTTCCTGCCATGCACAGTTTGAGGGACATGCAGCCAGCCAGCCTCATATCACAGCAGCTTCCTTATCTCACCACAAACAATTAACAAAGGCACAGGGGAATATTATTATCAGTAAATGAGGAAGGGAGGCTCTGGGACCCCAACATGAGTCAGGGTGATAAGTAGAGTATTCAGGCTATACAGGAGAGAGGAAGTAAGGGAGGGGTGTAACGGGAGGGATGGGGTCTCGAGAGCATATTATTAAAAACAATACGGTGATAAGTAGAGTATACAGGAGAGAGGAACTAAGGGAGGGGTGTAAAGGGAGGGATGGGGTCTCGAGAGCATAATATTAAAAACAATACGGTGATAGGTAGAGTAGGTTATACAGGAGAGAGGAAGTAAGGGAGGGGTGTAACGGGAGGGATGGGGTCTCGAGAGCATATAGATCACAGGTCTCATGTTGCATCACTCTGGGGGTCACCGTCTTGTGTTTCCATGGCAACCAACCCAACCCGACTCTGGCAGGGAACTGTTGCAAGGTTGAACACGTTTCTACATCTCGGTGGTAGAATGGTAACATCACACACAGATCATGGATGAATGCACTGTCGATCCTGGCCATTCACACCCTGTAAAACTCAACCCGGACCTGGGTAGCAAAACACAGTACACCACAATGTTTAGGCTACATGTGATTGAGTGCATTAAAAATATATACACAATGAAAAACATGTTTATTAAACCTGTCTACCGTTTTTACAAGTGACTCACGACCAGTACTTTGTTGTAGGAAAACTAGAATAGGATGTATTCATGAATAACCTATTATGTTAAAATTATACCCCCATTTTAATATTCTCAGCCAACTATAATCATATCTCCTCCATGGTCTGTATTTCTAGGGTGGATATATTACCAAAGTTTGTGGCTGAAGTTCGTATACATAATTATGCTGTATAGGCCTGGCTTAGTAACTGTGATCACTAACCTAACTATTCCTAATGCATCCAGATATTCACACACACACACTACCTTCTTAAATGCCCATGAGATTACCATGACAATTCTTGGCAGTGTGTGGACATCTTGGTATTCTGTCGGCATCTCGCCATGACCTTCCTGTACCAGAACTAGTGAACTGAAAATAAACTCTGATCTAACTTAATCTCCGGATGCCTGATAACCTTAAACCTAGATTAAACGCTCGTCTGATAAAACCCCAGGGACTACGTGTTGGTTACCATGCTATATAGACTACTGCTGAACTAGTCTCATACCACACCTCTTTTTCCCTACCCACCTAAATAATTATATAGTTCCGTGAAAATATATATATAGGCTATACAATATATTAGCAACTTACCCCAGTGGCATGTATGGTTTAGTTGTGGGTATAATTGCTGGTCTATAGGGTTCGATTCCCGAGTGCATGGAGTAAGTAACTTGCTCACATGCACCTCCTTCTTTAAACACCTCTCCTCATCCTTCCTTTTGTTTACACCGGTCAGGTTTCTTGTGTCAGCATCTTGACTACCTCATTCCCTTTCTGGCAAAAGTGATCCTGCTGGCTCTCTCCCTCCCTCCTTCCTTCCTTCCTTCCTTCACGTTCCAGATTACTACCAGCCCCTTCGATTATAGGTTCCTCCCTCCTCCCACCCCTCCTTCTTCTCACTCCCCCCATCCCCTATTCGTTTTCTGGTCCCTCCCTCCCCCTTCTCCCTCCTTTTATCCCTTATTCGTTTTCAGGTTCCTCCCTCCTCCTTCTTCTCCCTCCATCCCCCATTCTATAGCATCATCTTTATTATCGTATGTGTTTCCCTTCCTTCATCTATATATTAGTGCATGTGTACCCAGACCATACAGGTAACAGTTCCTATATAGCACTTTCATCACCTTTCTGACACACCTATATTTGTCACACACACACACAGGGGCTCACCAATTTACATACATAGCTCACCCACCACCATCACCATCATCATCCACGTCCTCACCCATCATCCATATCGCCTCTCTACACACACACACACACACACACACACACCCAGAATGAGAGAGAGAAAAAAAAAAACACACACACACCTGACCCTGTACTTAAATCCACATGGGTATATGAGGCATGTGTGAGGTTTAGGGCTGACTATGAGGGTTTGTTTAGATGGGAGATTATTTTGAGGGTATGAGTGTTTGATCAGGTGGCCTTCCTTCCTCCCTCACCACCCACCCAGGGCCTCACTCACTCAACATCCATTTCCCGTTCCTCACTTATGGGGAAATGGGAAATACTCCAAGTTGGGGACTGGGGACCGTATTTGGGGTCATATTAGGCTATGTGGGAAGGAAAATAAAGGACAAATTATAATACTACAAAATATGTCCCTTACAATATAGTAGCCTACTCTTGTATCCTGATATAATTTAGAGTTATCATCATTTGTCCTCCAATATTATGATCACAAAAGATGTCCCCTTGAATCATATTATGCAAGTACAAGTTTTTAGGCAACCATAATATCGGGTGGAATATTACTGTGATGATGCGATCGAGTGTGTAGCATCTAACACCCAACTCAGAGGTTCAGCTTTAAGGTTGCTCTCTCAGCCCAGGCATGGTTGGTTTGCAGAGATGTTCAAGGCAAGTGTTCTTTATTTACTTACCCTTCCTTGTGAGAAAAGCGAGTGTGTTTAGGGTCAGTTTTCATGGAAGGTGTTAGTTATCATTCTTTATCGATAAGTCAACTGTAATTAGGGATATATAGGCTATACAGTAATGGATATGGAGGTCACACATTCTCCTTTTGACTTTGTGGTTAATTATTGTCTGAAGGGGATAGTATAGTGTTGGTAAATCTGGAGCAACTGATCCCTCCAAACAATTTCAAGCAACTGGCCACCATTATTTGTGTTCATCTGATCCTGTTTCCTGGCATGCTTTGGAGGAATCAAGGTGCTCTAATGTACCCAAAGTATACTGACCCCTTAATGATCCTCGAGTAGTTATCAAAGGGAAGTTGAGATGAAGTAATGCTTTCTTAAATACTCATCTTTGATTTAGTAAACAAAGTAACGTTGAGGTTATATACGTATAGGATAATGTGAGTATATACTGACCTTGACGTCCTTATAACGTTAAGCCATAAATGTTGTTAATTACCTATAATATGTTATAAACTTTTAATTAACCCACATGTGCTCGTAGTCTCTTACTATTAATTCACATTCCCACACTATTAACGATCACAAATGGTGGATGACTGACTTCTCCAACAATAGGCTAATATATTGTCTAGTGTGGCCAAGTATATGTTTAAAAATCAAGCATTTGTTTATTGGATAAAATTAAAATAGTTACGGTATTAACCCTTCGACATCACTGTCGCTTCTTTCCAACTAGAAAAAATAACTTGGCATTATTCCAAAGTCTTCATTCATAATTTTTTAAACGTTCAAGAAATGTGTTCCCCCTTCTGGTGTGGTGGTGGTGGAGGTGGTGGAGGAGGTGACCGGTGTGGTGGTGGAGGAAGTGACCGGTGTGGTGGTGGAGGAAGTGACCGGTGTGGTGGTGGTGGAAGTGGAGGGACCGGTGTGGTGGTGGTGGAGGTGGAGGAAGTAACTGGTGTGGTGGTAGAGGTGGAGGAGGTGACCGGGGCTAACTGGGGTGAGTGTTGCTGGCCTGTAAACAAACGGGTCTTGTTACTTAACTTCTTACTCTTGGTGCTGATGTTGGTTGGTTGGTTGGCTGGTTGGCTGGTGAGTCTTTCACGGGTTGCTGGGCGCTCCCCCCCCTTACTTCCTCCCCCCCACCCCCCCCTCTTCCTACCCCGGCATCACAGGTTCTTTTACCCACGTGCGCACTTCCGTGTATGTGTGAGGGGGAGGGGGAGGAGGAGGGGGGAGACTAAGATAACAACTACTGCGTGCTTGGAAAGGAAAGAAAGGAGCTGCTGTAACTTGTAGAATATTCCTGCTTATGCTCTTTATATATATATACTGTATCTACACTTGGTTTTGTGTTTGCCTTAACCTCCCACAGCAATCATGGGAGGCTTGTTTGTTTGTTTGTTTGTTTGTGTCTTGCTTAACGTGTCTTCACATTTTATACACGTTTTTCTCATAGTAAGCTACATAAACTTTGATCAGTCATAGGGGAGTGAGTGTGACAGGGCAAGGGGGTGGGTGTAGAAGTTGGTAAGTTGCCAGGAAGGAAGGAGGCGAGGAAAGTTACGATGGTGAAAGGAAGGAAGGAAAGAAGGAAGGGGTGAATGGATGGAAAAGGGGCCAGCAAATACCCAGCCTGCAGACCCTTGGGAGTGGAGGAGGGGTGGGTGGGGGTTATGGTTTTATTTATATAGAAAGGGAAACTGGTGGTCCTTTGCATCTCATCCTCGTCTGACTTACTGTATGACCTAATTACCCTATTAGTAATATTAAGGGACAGTACACTTTTGATTTACTGGACTAACTTTATTCCTCCAAAGTATGTCAGGAACCAGGACCAGATTAAAAAAAAATAATGGTGGCCTGTTGCTTCGAATAGTTTGGATGAATCAGTTACTCCAAATTTACCAAAACTGTACTAACCCCCTTAAGTTGATTTTGTTTTTCCTGACACAGTTTACAGAGATCAGTAGACTTCCTATTTAACAACAATAAGTTCACCCTTTACTCAGTAACAAAAACAGTAACAGATTATTACTATATACCACAAAATATCACAATAATAATAATAATAACAACCTCAACAACACAGAAGAAGAAGCAGCGACAGGTCTTGGAAATTAAATGAGGCCATAATAACAACAGCCAGTAACAATAACAAGAACAATTATAACTACAACAAAATACCACAATAATAACAAACATCAACAACACAACACACAACACAGAAGAAGCAGCAGCAGCATGATTCAGGTCTTGGAAATAAAGGGCCTATGTTGCTACTAACTTTACCTGACTTGAGATCCTTTTAACCCTAACTTTGGAATGACTCGCCTAGCTCCGTCACAAGTTATATATCTCACCCTCAAGGAACCCTGTGATATTATAGTCAGAAAGAAATTGGAGGTAAATGAGTCCTTCAATCACTGCCAGGAAACACCATCTATTATATGGAAGGAGCTTGTTTCGTGGCATAGTCAGGAGGAATCAGAAGCCTCCAATTCTCATATACACGATCACAGGGCCCTTAATTCTTTCCATTCACTTTATCAAACATTTTTGTATTATTTTGACAGTGGTGGTGAATACAGAGGCATATAATACGAGTTTAAGGTGATGATAATGATGTTGATTATTGTTATTATTATTACTGTATTATTATTAGTATTACAGTTAGACAATAAACTCTCATAAACATAACAAAATATATGATGAATGAATACAATGAATGAATACAATGATAGGCTATAATAATGATGATGTTGACAGATGCAAGGGTGAAGGGAAGTGTAAATACCAGACACCATTTTTGGAGTGTAAATAGAGAGAGAGAGAGAGGGAGAGAGAAAGTAAGTGAATGTTCCATGCAGTCTCCAAACGTATAAGGAACTGCATGGAAAGAGAGGAGAGGAGAGAAGGAGAGAGAGAGAGAGTAGTGGTAGTGGTAGTGGCGAAAGTGGCAACGGTATCAGGGGAGTGGAGAAGAGGGAAGGGAGGAGATAAGAAGAGATGATGGTGGTAGTGGTAGTGTTGGTGGTGATGGTGTTAGCTAATGGGGATGATTATGATGATGGTGGTGAGGATAATAGAATGGAAATGAGAGAGAGAGAGAGAGAGAGAGAGAGAGAGAGAGGAGATTTAAATGAGAGAGTAAGGGTAAAATGAGGTGAGAGAGAGAGAGAGAGAGAGAGATTTAAATGAGAGAATAAGGGAAAAATGAGGTGAGAGAGAGAGAGGAGGGGGGGATAAAATGAGAGAAAAAGGAGGAAATAAAGTGAAAATGAGCCTGTATGTAAGTTATAAAATGTAAATAATAGGAATGTGAAAGTTGATATATGAGTTTGTTTACATTATCTGTGTATGTAATAAAAAAATATATATAGTACTGTAAATACAAGGAATATCTAGATGTCTATATAAAGGTACAAAGTGTGAAAGTATGAGTGAGAGAGAGAGAGAGAGAGAGTGAGAGAGTGAGTTGACACGTGAGGTCCATCCAGCATGTTGTAGGTTGATATTATAAGACAACCGGTTTGTTTTTGTTATTCAGTTTTGTTTCTTTTCGTTGCTCTATTCTTTCACCAACAGGCTTCTTTTATCTTAATCTTTTTTTTATATTTTATTCTTTGACATTCATATAATATTGATCGAGTTAGTTTTGTTTACACGTTTCTTACCATTTCTCTCTTTTTTTTTTACATCTCTCTCTCTCTCTCTCTCTCTCTCTCTCTCTCTCTCTCTCTCACACATTGTCTAGTCCCCCCCCCCCTCCCACACATCTTTCTACATTTGTCCTTCCCCTCCCTCCCCTCCCACATCTCTTCCACATTTGTCCCTGCCCTACACAACTTCTCTTCCCTTGTCCCTTCCCCTTCCCCTCCCCTCCTCTCCTCTCCTCTCCTCTCCCTCCCCTCCTCCTCTCCTCTCCCTCCCCTCCCCTCCCTACCTCTTATCCATCAAAGGTTTCTCCTCCCATTTTCACCCTCTTTCCTACATCTCCCTAACCTATATATACGTTGTCCTTTTATCCCCTCCCTGACACACACACACACACACACACACACACACACACATATCCCTCCCCTCGTCCACCCCTAAAAAAAAAAATCCTTCCTTTTTTTTTTTTTTTTTACTCCTCCACGTCCCTTGTTCATATCTTTCCTTGCCCTCTTTCTTTCCTCCACTTCCCTCAGTCTAACACCTAACCCTCCCTTCCTTCCCTTCCCTTTCCCATCTTTCCCTTTCCATCCCCTTCGTTAATTTCTTTCCTCCACTTCCCCTCAGTCTAACACCTAACCCTCCCTTCCCTTTCCCTTCTTTTCCTCCTTTCCTTGCCCTCTTACTTTCCTCCACTTCCCCTCAGTCTAACACCTAACCCACCCTTCCCTTCCTTCCCTTTCCCATCTTTCCCTTTCCACCCCTTTCGTTCATTTCTTTCCTCCACTTCCCCTCAGTCTAACACCTAACCCTCCGTTCCCTTCCATTTCCTTTCCCATCTTTCCCCTCCTCGTCCTTCGTTAATTTCTTTCCTCCACTTCCCCTCAGTCTAACACCTAACCCTCCCTTCCCTTCCCTTTCCCATCTTTCCCCTCCTCGTCCTTTTTGGTTTGGTGTTTATTTCCGGCATCGCTTTGCAAGTCCGCCTTATACATGGTGTTCTCTGGGGGAGTTGGGAGGGGAGGGAGAAGGAGGAAAGGAGGAAAAGGAATGGAGAGTGGATAGGGGAGGGGAAGGAAGAAAGGAGGAAAAGGAATGGAGAGTGGATAGGGGAGGGAGAAGGTAGAAAGGAGGAAAAGGAATGGATAGTGGATAGGGGAGGGTGAAGTTAGAAAGGAGGAAAAGGAATGGAGAGTGGAGTGGATAGGGTAGGGGAAGGAAGAAGGAATTAAAAGGAATGGAGAGTGGATAGGGGAGGGAAAGGAAGAAAGGAGGAAAAGGAATGGAGAGTGGAGTGGATAGGGGAGGGGAAGGAAGAAGGAAATAAAAGGGATGTGGAGTGGATAAGGGAGGGAGAAGGAAGAAAGGAGGGAAAGGAATGGAGAGTGGATAGGGGAGGAAAAGGAAGAAAGGAGGAAAAGGAATGGAGAGTTGGGAGGGGAGGGAGAAGGAAAAGGAATGGAGAGTGGAGTGGATAGGGGAGGGGAAGGAAGAAAGGAGGAAAAGAAATGGAGAGTGGGAGGGGAGGGAGAAGGAAGAAAGGAGGAAAAGGAATGGATAGTGGATAGGGGAGGGAGAAGGAAGAAGGAATTAAAAGGATTGGAGAGTGGATAGGGAAGGGAGAAGGAAGAAAGGAGGGAAAGGGTTAGGGATTAGTGAGTTTAGGAGAGAATAGGGAAACAATAAAGGAGTTACCATCAGTATTATTATTATTATTATTATTATTATTATTATTATTATTATTTAAGCAGGTAGTGAGTGAGTTAACATAGAGTGGAGACTGTGTGTGTTAGGTTATAATGTAGAGTGGTAAATGATAAGTGATGATTTGATATCTTGTACAAACAAATAAGTTGGTAGTGATGACAATAGCTTATGGAATGTAAAGTGGAAACACACACACACACACACACACACACAGACAGCACGTGAGTGGCTGGACTGGCTGGCTGGCTGGCTGGCTGGCTGGCCTACTTGGGTGTCAATCAATACTGGCACACACACACACACACACACACACACACACACAACTTTGCTCATGTCCTAATGCTTCCCTTTTCGTTCTCTCTGCTTTTTTATATGTTCTTTATTTTCTCTTTCCTCTTCCTTACTGTATATAATTCCTCCTCTTGCCTTGTCCAGTCTTCTATATTTTGTTTTCTCTCTTGTGTTCTTCCGCTTTTCTTCTTTCTCCTTTCTTGCCTCGTCTACTTTTGTCCCTTCTTTCTTATTACCTGTCCTTTATTACCCTACCCTTAATTCTCTTCCCTGCCCTACCCTTCTCTTCCCTGCCTTGCCCTATATATCTTTCCACAGTGTGTCTTCTTGTCCTGCTCCTTCCTTGCCTTGCCCTGCCTAACCTATACCCCTCCTCTGCCTTTCTTCCTGCCTTGGTGGTGTCAGAACTGTGCACCTTCAATATATCCCCACTATTAATAATTTCTCACAGGGACTCCTCGCTTCTTCCCACCACAGAACCGCCCCATTTCCTTCCTCTCTTGGCTGGCTACTGTTGTCTTTGGAAGTTATCACGGTAAACTTCCCCTGAACTCGACCCTGGTATACTGGATGTGAATGAGGGAGGAATGATGATGGTGTTGGTGTGAGGGAGGGAGGGAGGGAGAGTAGGAGGAGTGGTGGTGATAGTTGTGGTGATGTGAGGGAGGAAGGATGGTTGGTGAAGACTCTGAATGTTGATGAAGATAATGATGATGATGATGGAGTTGTTGGTGTTGTTGTTGGTGTTGGTGGTGGTGAGAATGAATGAGGGAGAGTGCAGGAGGACTGATGTTGGTGAGTGAGTGAGGCTAGAGGGAAGGAAGGAAGGAAGGTTAATACTGTAGTAGGCTAGACGTGCCAGGGCTTTATCACTAACATTCATGGCTCCCTATATAACATGACACAACACTCAACCCTGGACCATCACATCACCTTCCCTCGCTGCCACACCCTAACTATACCATCACCACCACAACCACCATTACCACTCTCTCTCTCACACCATGATTGTCTTACACCCTACACCACCACCACCACCACTACTACCACTACACCACCACCACCACCATTACTACACCCTACACCACCACCACCATTACTACACCCTACACCACCACCACTACTACACCCTACACCACCACCACTACTACACCCTACACCACCACCACCAATACTACACCACCACCACTACTACTACACCCTACACCATCACCACCACCACTACTACACCCAACACCATCACCACCACCATTACTATCTCACCCTATGATTGTCCTAAATACTACACCACTCCTACACCCTACACCACCACTCCTACACCCTACACCACCACCATCACCACCACCACTACACCCACCATCACCACCATTACTCTCCCAACCCTATACTTGTCCATAACTTCACCTTATTATATTCCTTAACTAAGACACTGTGTTCAGATTTCCTAAGACGAACACACCATATAAGATAAACGTAAATTATTTGTTTGACGATTAACAAGTGGAGGTGTGTGTGTGTGTGTGTGTGTGTGTGTGTGTGTGTGTGTGTGTGTGTTATTTTAAATTGTCTGGGATAAGACCTAGATTACTCATTGTTTGTTTAGAGTTTAGACATTAATTAATTTTCTGTAACATTTTGATCATATGATTAAAAATATCCTGAACTCAAGAGCTACATAAACAAAAGTTGCCAACTATTATTTATGGGTTAAGGAGAGATCTAAAAATATGTCTGACCAAAAAAAATCCTAGAAGCCTCTGGAATCCTTTTATGGGCCACCTGTTGGGAGCTCCTGACTGACTGACTCCTCATCATAACTGATTTCCCTCTGACCTTCCTTCCCTGTACATCTGTCCATCCCTGCTTTCCCTGTCCATCTGTCCATCCCTGCCTTCCTTCCCTGTCCATCTGTTCATCCCTGCCTTCCTTCCCTGTCCATTTGTCCCTGCCTTCCCTGTCCATCTGTGTTTTCCTTCTCTGTCCATCTGTCCCTGCCTTCCCTGTCCATCTGTCCTTTCCTTCCATGTCCATCTGTCCCTTCCCTGTCCATCCTTTCCTTCCCTGGCCATCTGTCCCTTCCCTGTCAATCCCTGCCTTCCATGTCCATCTGTCCATCCATGCCTTCCCTGTCCATCCCTGCCTTCCTTCCCTGTCCATCTGTCCTTCCTTCCCTGTCCATCTGTGTTTTTCTTCCCTGTTCATAAACCTCGGCTTATTATGTGTCTCAAACAATATACTTGAACCAACGTCAGTCGATTAGCCTAAGGGGGGAATATCTATCTTTTTGGTAAATTGGAGGTCTATCATGTCCTCCAAACTATTCCAGGAAACAAAACTACCTCATTGCTACACATTGTGGATCTGTTTCGTGTTAGAGCATATGGAGGATTCAGTAGCCCTCCAAATTTATAGTCAGAGGTGCATGTCTTCTGCCCATAAATATGACCCAGGAAAACTCTCTCTGTCTGTCCAAGAGGGTGTAGTAAGTAAGTAAGATGGGTGGGTGAGTGGGGGTACCTGCAGCCTATGTTGTCGACCCTCTGCCTCCCACCACAAACACAACTACCAACCAACACAACTATCAACACAACCAACCAACCAACACAACCAACACAACCAACAACACAACACAACACAACACAACCAACACAGCTACCAACACTACCAACCAGACACCCAAACCAACACAACACAACTCAACCAACCAACCAACCAACCAACCAACCAACCAACCAACACAACCAACACAACCAACACAACTTGCTCTATTAAAGTTGATCACCAGTATGGAGGGCAAGTTTTAAAGATGAGGGACCCACCCACCTTACCAGTTGTGTGTCACTCCCATAACTACACATATACCTTCAGCCTATAGACCCAGATATGTGTGTGTGTGTGTGTGTGTGTGTGTGTGTCATCCCCATCTACGCAGTGTGGGCTGGCATTACAACTTCCTCCTTGCACTCCATTACAGGATGTTGTGTATCTAGAATAAATATAAATATATCTCCTGCCTGATTCAACCATATATATAGTGTAGTGTATTATTTGTCTGTGTTAGGTATGTCTCATTATTTTGCGATTGGTGTTGTTTCAAGATGGGATATAAAAAAACAACACTATAGATTGAAATTATATAGGCCATAGTTTCTTTTCTCTCTTTCCACGTGCCTCCCCAGCCCCCCTTCTCTCTCTCTCTCTCTCTCTCTCTCTCTCTCTCTCTCTCTCTCTCTCTCTCTCTCTCTCACACACACACGTTAAGTCCCCCTTGACCTCTCTCATAACTCCCCTCTCCCTCCCTCCCCTCTTCCCCTACATTCACGACCTCTTCCACCTTCATGCACTCATTTTAAAAATCCCCCTTTTCCCCTCTGCCTTTCCCTTCCCCTCCCTGTCCCCTCTTCTTCCTTTCTCTATTCACTTCATTCTCTCCTTTCCCCTTTTTTCTCTCCCTTCCCCTTTTTTCTCTCCCTTCCCCTCCCCCTTTCTCTCTCCTCCCTTCCTTCTTTCTCCTCTTCCCCTCACTTCGTCTCTCTCCTCCCCTTCCACCTTCCCTCTCCTTCTCTCTGGTCTCCCCTCTTTCCCCTTCCAGCAGTACGGTATTTAATCCTATTATCTTCTCTCCCTTTACTTTCTCTTCCCCTCCTGTTCCTCTCTCTCTCTCTTTCTCTCTCTCTCTCTGGCTTTCACTTCCTACTTTCGTTTGACCTTTTGCATGCTCTCTCTCTCTCTCTCTCTCTCTCTCTCTCTCTCTCTCTCTCTCTCTCTCTCTCTCTCTCTCTAGGGTCGTTGATTAATCTATCTTGTGATATTGATTCTTGCTTTAATTTATTATGTATTTACTCTCACGCTTCTTCCTTACACATGTTATTATTATTATTATTATTATTATTATTATTATTATTATTATTACGGTTCTACTACTATTATTATTATTATTATTATTATTATTATTATTATTATTACTGCTACTACTATTATTATTATTATTATTATTGTTATTATTATTTATTATTATTACTACTACTATTATTATTATTTATTATTATTATTATTATTTATTATTATTATTATTATTATTTATTATTATTATTATTATTATTACCCTCTTCATTTTGTCTTCCCCCCTTTATTCCTTTTCTTGCCCCCCCCCCTCCCCTCCCTGATTTCCCCCCCTCTCACTCTGCCACCCCCGCACCACCAGTATCTGCAGTGCGGCCTCTCTCTCTCTCTCTCTCTCTCTCTCTCTCTCTCTCTACACCTAACGTATCACACTTTCTCTCTCTCTAATGTATCACACTCTCTCTCTCTAACGTATCACACTCTTTCTCTATCTCCAACTAACGTATAACACATTCTCTCTCTCTCTATAACGTATCACACTCTCTCTCTCTCTTTATAACGTATCTCTCTCTCTCTCTCTCTCTCTCTCTCTCTCTCTCTCTCTCTCTCTCTCTCTCTCTCTCTCTCTCTCTCTCTCTCTCTCTCCACCTAACGTATCACTCTCTCTAACGTATCACACTCCCTCCCTCTCTCTCTCTCTCTCTCTCTCTCTCTCTCTGTGTGTGTGTGTGTGTGTGTGTATATACAGTACCTATCTATAACTTGGCCTAACCTAACCAATCCAATACCGTATAGTTCGTTAGTTAGCCTTCGTGACTGACCTACCTTCCCCCCCCTCCCCCTGACCCCCACACCCCCCCCCCCTACACCCCCAAAGTGCGTGCCTTCATCACCATAGTCATCACATGTTCGTGTTGATGTGCGTGCGCGCAGGAGGGCATGCACTCGTTCCTGCCTCTGTCGCCTCCAATAATCGATAAAAGAACCGAGGAAATTCCATGAAGTATTATAATGGGCTGTGGTGGAACTGACTGGTTGGTTGACTGGCTAGTTGGTTGACTGGTTGACTGGCTGGATGGGTAGTTGGCTGACTGGTTGACTGGTTGACTGACTGGTTGGCTAGTTGGCTGACTGTCTGGCTGGCTGGTTGACTGGCTGGATGGTTGACTGGCTGGTTGGATGGATGGTTGACTGGCTGGTTGACTGACTGGTTGGCTAGTTGGCTGACTGGTTGGCTAGTTGGCTGACTGTCTGGTTGGCTAGTTGACTGTCTGACTGGCTGTTTGACTGGTTGGCTGACTGACTGGCTGGGTGGCTAGTTGGTTGACTGTTTGCTGACTGGCTGGCTGGTTACCATAACAACCATAGCACAACCCTTCCCTCTACACCACCAACACAACCAACGCAGTCATACACTTTGTTTTTGTTTGGTTTTTCGTTTATTAAGGACCCTGTGATCGTGTATGAGAATTGGTGGCTTCTGATTCCTCCTGACTATGCCACGAAACAAGCTTCTTCCATATTGGCTACAGTAGTTGGGTGTTTCGTGGCAGTATTTGAAGGACTCGTTTACCTCCAATTTTCTGACGACGTCACAGGATCCCTTAAGGTGGTAATTCCTTTTTTGGAACATTGGAGTGCCTTGATTCCTCCAATGTATGCTAGGAAACAGGACCAGATGAACAACAATAATGGTGTTCTGTTGCTTGGAATAGTTTGGAGGATTCAGATGCTCCAGATTTACCAACACAAAACTTCCCCCTTAAGTTATCCTGCTACACCTTTATGTAGGTAATATAGGTAGGGACTTTTGCTACATTAAATAATAATAATTTGATTACTCCTAAGTATGTCAGGAAATAGGACTAGATATACAAAATTGATTTTATCATTATTATTATTATTATTTTTTTTTTTTTATTGTTATTATTATAATAATTATTATTATAATTATTATTATTATTATTTGTTTTATTATTGTTATTATCATTATTATTATTGTTATTATTATTATTATTATTATTATTATTATTATTATTATTATTATTATTACTATTTGTTTTATTATTGTATTAGAGGAGATATGAAAAAAGTGAGTAGATGAAAGAAATAGAAACACACATTGAAAAAGAATGAGTGCATGAAGGCAAGAAAGATGACCCGGTTGAAAGAAATGAGTGTATGAAAGAAAGAGAAACCCCGATTGAAAGAAGAGGAAACGGAAGACGGGAATATCAGCTCAGGACATGTTGAGGTGGGAAGGAAGGATGACCTCTTTGACCTGAAGCAAGTGGAGGAACAACAGGAAGTGAAGGAGGAGAAGGAGAGATTGAGAGGAGGAAGAGGAGGAGGAGGAGAAAGGGAGTAGGAGGAAGTGAAGGAGGAGGAGGAGAGATTTGAGAGGAGGAGGAGGAGGAGGAGAGATTGAGGATTGAGAGGAGGAGGAGGAGGAGGAATCGAGGAGAAAGGGAATAGGAGGAGGAATTGGGAGGAGAACGGGAAGAGGGGAAATGGAAGAGAAAGGGAGGAGGAGGAGGAATTGAGAAAAAGAGGAGTAGGAGGAGAATTGGGGAGAAGAGAATAGAAAGAGGAGGAATTGGGAGAGAAAGTGAGTAGCAGGAATTGGGAGAACGAGAAGAGGAGGAATTGGAAGAGAAAGTGAGTAGGAGTAATTTGGAAGAACGAGGAGAGGAGGAATTGGGAGAGAAATTGAGTAGGAGTAATTGGGGGTGAACGAGAAGAGGAGGAGGAGGAGGAGAGGAGGAGGGTGGAGGAGGAAAGAAAAGAGAGAGGCGCGCGTGGAGTCTGTGAGAGCGCGTGACCTCCAGACGACCACCTCAAGGTCATATTCCACCCCCATCCACCCCCCCCCTCCATCATGTCACTCACACACTATAACTTTACATCATACCCCAACCCTCACCTCCTCATATCATCACATACTCCCCACTGTCCTCACATACCACAACTCATACCACAACCCTCACCTCATATCACATACCCCCCCTACTCCTACCACACTACATTACATCATATCCCAACCCTCCCCTCCTCATATCATCACATACTTACTACTGTTCTCACACTCCTCAACTCATACCACAACTCATACCCAACCCCTCCCCTCCTCATATCATCACATACCCCCCACTCCCACCACATTACATTACATCATATCACAACCCTCATATCTCCTCATATCTCACACTCCACAACTCATACCACAACCCTCACATCCTCATATCATCACATACCCCCCACTCCCACAACACTACATTACATCATACCCTAACCCTCATATCTCCTCATATCTCACTGTCCTCACATCTCACACCACCACCACTCACAACCACCTCACTGTACTTTACCCTCACTCACCATCACACCCCAACTACCTCACTAGTCACTACAGTACACAACAAACACACACACACCACACACACACACACACACACACACACACACACACACACACACACACACACACACAGAAGAAGTGGTGTGTGCCAAAAACATACCTAACTTTAATAAAAAATATGATAATTGGGGTTTAAACTACGGGATATTACGAGCTTGACTCAATCCTGTAAAGATACAAATAGGTAAGAGCACACACACACACACACACACACACACACACACGCACACACACACACACACACACAAAGAAATCAGCATGGGTCTAGAGGCCACTGAGGCAATTTACATATAACTTGAAAGCCTTGTGTTGTCCCCTTCACTTCCACTGCCTCTGAAACACAACAAAAGAAGGTGAAGAAGAAATAGAAAGTCCGTCCCTCGGCCTGTCTGTCTGTCTGCCTGGAGGTGAAGTGTGTACAGTACATACATACAGTGATGGTTGTTGGTGTAGTTTCCCTCACCTCGACACCAATGTGGTTACAATATAGTGGTTGTGAGGACGTGGTGGTCGCATGAGCTACCTTTCTTCCTGGTGTGTAGGTAGTTCTGCTGTGAAAACCATAAGCACATGTAGTGACGTGGTATGATCAGATGGTATAGTGCCTTGTATCTCATCCTGTTGGCCATGCAGGGGTTCGATTCCAGAGTCTTGTAAACATGTACGTAAACAGTAACTGCGCCAGAAGAACAAATAAAGGGAAATTGAAAATGAGGAAAAAAAAAAAGAGTAGCAATAAAGGTAGAGAAAACGAGAAACAGTTCACATAAGTACAGTACAGTAATGAGAATGGAGGAAACAGTTAGGGAACGGAAAAACGTTATCAGGAAAGGAGAGGAGGGAGAACTCGACCCTCTTAAATCTAGTCAGGGGATACTTGTGTAGAGTCCCGTCGTGCCTAAGTATGTATGTACACTCGTGATACAAAATTTCTGACCAGAGTGTGAGGAGCAGAAAGCTTCGAATCGCCTGGTATTGCTCATTTCCCCACCCAGTACACCTATAGAGGCTGAGTTCGAATGCAGGGTATGTGTGTGTGTGTGTGTGGTGCCTGCCGTTCGTCTCTGGTCAGAAATTACGTATCACGAGTGTACAGTGCTGTAAATATGCCCTTAGTCAATTCTGGATTAAGACAGTATAAACAAGTACCGTACGTACATAGAATCCAAGGAACGACTGACGACTTTTACATTCTTTATCTGACGAAAATAAGACAGTTTCGGTTATTACAAAAATATCACTCCTGGCGTTAATGAGATAAATAAAAAGAAATAATTTAACCATGCAAATATGAACATGATATACTAACTACAACTATAACTACAAAAGGCATACGTTTGTAAAGAGAGTATAAATGGGTGAAGTACTTTATGTCAGAGAGAGAGAGAGAGAGAGAGATGAGAGAGAGAGAGAGAGAGAGAGAGAGGAGAGAGGAGAGAGAGAGAGAGAGAGAGAGAGAGAGAGAGAGAGAGAGAGAAAGGAAAAAAAAAGGTAGAGGTAGTTGGTTGGAGAGAGAGAGAAAATGGGTTGGTTGGTTGGTTGTTTGGTTAGCTACTGTAGAGAGAGAGAGAGAGAGAGAGAGGTAGTTGGTTGGAGAGAGAGAAAAAATGGGTTGGTTGGTTGTTTGGTTAGCTATTGTAGAGAGAGAGAGAGAGAGAGAGAGGAGAGAAGTAGTTGGTTGGAGAGAGAAAAAATTGGTTTGTTGTTTGGTTAGCTATTGTTGTGAGTATAGAGAAATACACCACCAGTTGGTTATCAGGCATCATATACCGTAACAAGAACGAGGCCATGATTACCTCAGAACTCTCCCACTTTCTCCTACAACATTGTAATATACTCCTTCCATACTGAGTGTCTTTGTTATTGTTGCTATGTCTTCCTCTCAGTGGCTGGAAGAAACACAGTATGGTTGTATATTTTGGACTTTGGTTTAGTAGTAAAATTAATTAGAATGGAAGTTGGTCAGAGTATATATTTTTTTCATCAATTGTTCACTTTATTTTTTTGATGATTTAGACCGGTGAATGTAAAGGAGAAACTCATCCCTGGTTGTTTAAATTTTATTATGAACTCGAACGAAAAAGAAGCCTAAAAGTAAATGTGACCATATATACAAGTTTTAATTAAAGGACAGTTCATTTTATCAAGGATTATGCTGGGAGTGTAGTAGAGGTTTCAGTGATGTTATGTCATTTTTCGTCAACAACAAATTATTTTCCCCTTAAATAATGGAAGACTCACATCGTTGTCTACCATAGAAAAATGCTTAAGGGGGTGCGGGAATAGGGGGACAGGCTTGGGGGGGGGTTAGGGGGGTGCGGGAGTAGGTGGACAGGCTTGGGGGTTGGGTTGGGGGGTGCCGGAGTAGGGGGATAGGCTTTCTACCCCCCCAAGCCTGTCCCCCTATTCCCGCACCCCCCCCCCCAAGCCTGTCCCCTACTCCCGCACCCCCTTAAGTGTCTATTCCTCCAAAGACTTCTATAGTAATGGAAATATATGTCCATCAAGTAAACAAACAGGAAACGTCATGGTGTTATGTTATCTGTATCCCTCTTGCATCATGTCCTCTCTCTCTCTCTCTCTCTCTCTCTCTCTCTCTCTCTCTCTCTCTCATATGACTCACGGCTTCCTTTCTTCTTCTCTCCTTTTCCTCCCATTTTCCATCTTATTACATTTTTCTCTTTGCTCTTTAATCTCTCTCTCTCTCTCTCTCTCTCTCTCTCCTCTCTCTCTCTCTCTCTCCTCTCTCTCTCTCTCTCTCTCTTTTCTTTAATGTTGCCTCATACGTATTCTCCCTCCCCCCTCTCCCCCTCCTCGCCCTCCCCCTCCCCCTCCCCCTCCCCTCCCAGTTTCCTAAGACTCAAGGACACACACACACACACACATACACACACACACACACATACACACACACACACATACACACACTGGGAACCCTGGTGACTGCTGGCATCCTGAATCACTATAATACTGCATCCCCCTGACTCATATACACACATACATACACACACAAGCCCCGTCCACACACACATATAATATACTTTTCTTCCACATGACTCGTTCATTGCTACTCGACTCATTGCATGCATCATCTGACTCACATTTGACTCTACATATACACCACATGAATTTTCCTTGACTCACTCCCTGTATTTCATCATCTCTCGTAACTCGCCAACAATTGGAACCTGTGTGAGTCATTTGCTAACTGGCGACTCTCCGTGACTCACACCTCTCCCTTCTGACTCACTTCTGCCCGCCTCCCTCACCTTTCAAGATCAATTCATGACTTCGCTCTCCAAAGAACATATTTTATATATAACAATTTATATATATATGCTACAGTACCCTTGCTCTCCTTTACTTTACTCTCCATGAATTTCCCCTCCTTTATTAACC
>JAWQEG010001126.1:0-53257 GCA_033782935.1 Petrolisthes cinctipes | reverse complement strand
CCTCCCTTCCTTTCCTCCTCTTCCCCTCCCTTCCTTTCCTCCTTCTTCCCCTCCCTTCATTTCCTCCTCTTCCCCTCCCTTCATTTCCTCTTCTTCCCCTCCCTTCCTTCATCTTCTTCCCCTTCTTCCTTTCCTCTTCTCCATCCCTTCATTTCCCCTCCGTTCCTTTCCTCTTCTTCCCCTTCCTTCCTTTCCTCTTCTTCCTCACACAGCCACCAACACGAGTCTAACCTTTTCCAAGTGGCGGTGTGTGTGTGTGTGTGGGCCAGAAAGACGACCCTAATACCCTCTATATACGTTTGTGGCAGGTGTGACCAAGTAAGGAGCAAACATCCCCACACCAAACCACACCAAACCAAACCACACAGTCCTTCGCAATGTTCGTTCCTCAGCCAGCCAAAGTATGACCCAATTCTCTTTGATTCGAAAGACAAAATACAGGTCACCATCTACCTTGTTTTTGCTGTTCTTGTTTTTGTTTTGTTTTTAAGATGAGGACCAAAGAACGAAAGTATGCTACTGTCCTCACCAGTTAAAATATAGTTAGAGTGGTCCAAAGAATTCTACCCTCTGTTGTTTAGTCGTTCGTATCACAGGTGCCTTAGTGATATTGTGGCTGGTATACAGGGGAAACGATTTTATTTTATTTTTAATGTTTTTATTATTTTTATTTTATTTGTTTGGGGGCATCATGGTACAAAAGGGACCACCAGATAGACTGACCCTATTCACCTCTCGTTTTTGTTTTTGGGGTGGAAATAAGTTTGTTTTTGAGGTGGAAGGTGGAGTACAAGTCTCATCATATTTTCTTAGTTGAGTATTCGTTTATTCATTCTTTTATTTATTTATTGTATATAGTTATCTATCCATTAACTTGTTTATAAGTTATTTACGTGCTAATGACAATGTAAGATGATATAAACTTACATAATACTCATAATAACAATTCTCAATGATAACCCTAACTACCACACTATCTCAAGTTGGCCCCTAATTATGTTACTGTATTATCCCATCAAAAGTATTCTATATTGTTCTCACTTTACCATCTCATTCGTCAGAGGTTGTTAGAAAGGTTGGTTGGTTGACATGAGGATTGAAACACCCATAAGAATTGTTGATGGAGATTTATTGCAACTTGTCAAGAACCTGCATGCACACTCTCTTACTTACTAACTTAATATATCTCCAGTTCTACTTACTTATTTACACCACTTACTTATAAACTTTACTTACACTGCTTACTTATACACTTTGCTTACACTCCCTATTTATACCCTTTATACTTATGCCCACATCCCTTGCCTGTTTACCTATGCCTACACCCTTTACTTACTGATGTTTACAACCCTTTCTTATGCCCTCACCCCATACTTACTACACCCCTTACTTATACCCAAACCCCTTACTTATACCCACACCCCTTATCTCTGCCTACACACCCTTATTTACCAATAACTACACCCCTTACTTTCATATGCCTAAGCCCTTACCTATGCATACACCTCTACTTACACCCCTTAATTAAATATGCCTACACCCCTTTCTTTCATATACATACACCCCTTATCTGTGCCTACACCCCTTCTCTACACCCCTCTGATGCCGTGGCAAAATACAACCTATATCGCAGACGAACCAAACACACACACACACACACATTCACACAAATACTGTACACACACACACACACACACACACACACACACACACACACACACACATTCACACAAATGCTGTACACGCACACACACACACACACACACACACACACACACACACACACACACACACACACACACAAATACACACACACACACATACACACACACACACACACACACACACATACACACACACACACACACATACACACACACACACACACACACACATACACACACACACACACACACACACATACACACACACACATACACACACACACATTGAACCGTAATGAAATGTAACTTAGAGCGACTAATGATACACTTCACTGGTAATTATGCCTTGACCAGGTAATTACTCGGTGTACCAATGTGTGTGTGTGTGTGTGTGTGAACAGCATTTGTGTGACTGTGTGTGTGTGTACAATATTTGTGTGACTGTGTGTGTGTGTACAGTAGGACCTATATGTATGTTTGTGTGTGTGTGTGTGTAGGTGTATGTGTAGTATGTGTGTGTGTGTGTGTGTGTGTGTGTGTGTGTGTGTGTGTGTGTGTGTGTGTGTGTGTGTGTGTGTGTAGAGTATTGTCCGTATAGTCAGATAATTGGAGGTAAATGAGTCCTTCAAATATTGCCACGGAAGGAGCGTGTTTCGTGGCATAGTCAGGAGGAATCAACAGAAGCCTTCAATTCCCACACACGATTACAGGGTTCTTAAGTAACGAGGCTGAAAGTTTTAGTGATCTAAGGAAAAACAAAAAGAAATAAATTAACATAATAGATCATTATTTTCATCCACGCCCCCCTGTCCCCCACGCCCCCCTGTCTCCCACGCCCCCTTGTCCCCCACGCCCCCCTGTCTCCCACGCCCCCCTGTCTCCCACGCCCCCCTGTCCCCCACGCCCCCCTGTCTCCCACGCCCCCCTGTCTCCCACGCCCCCCTGTCTCCCACGCCTTCTGTCTCCCACGCCCCCCTGTCTCCCACGCCCCCCTGTCTCCCACGCCCCCCTGTCTCCCACGCCCCCCTGTCTCCCACGCCCCCCTGTCCCCCATTCTGCTGCCTCCCACTCCCTGACAAGGATTTACACCTGCCCTTAATAATAATAATAATAATAATAATAATAATAATAATAACGCTACTATTACTCTATCTACTTATGCTTATATTTTTTACTTTTACATTTTGCTAGGACTGATCATCAATTAAAAAAGTTATTAATTCTACGAAGAAAAATAGTCCTATGGAAATTATTAGTGCGTTAAGGTAAGAAATATCATGCAACATGTTTGTAATTATTGACGGTATTCCTATTTATAATGTATATTGGAGATTATTCTGTTGTTGAATTGGAAGACAACTGATTCACTCCTAACTATGCCAGAAAACAGACATCCTCACTGGTACTACAAATAGGGGATCTGTTTCGTGGCATAATTTGGAGGAATCAGAGAACCTTCCAATTCACCAACAAAAGTATTTCCCCATAAAATCGCCACACTTAGCATAGTGATTAGTGCGTGACATAAAAGGCATTTTGTTTTTTTTTGTTTTCTGGACCCAATTAAAAGAATGGCTTTGTCGTTTTTCTCATCCTATTGAAGTTAAAATTTTTCCACAGGGACGAAATGTCTTTTTTTTTTTCTTTTTTTTTTTTTTTTTTGCTTATGTTTTATGGCAGTATATTTTGGTGGGAAGTATAAATGCCAGAACATGACTACAGTAGCTATAGACTCTAGAACATCTAACCTATACACAACCAGCTACTTATCCGAAACTTATTTGCTCTTTATTATACGCGAAATGCATATCAACCATCATATATACGGTAACTTAGTAAGGAATATGTGCATTCTCGCTACGATAATAAAATAAATGCAATATGGTAGGTGGAACTGTTTGTTGGGCTACGTTGTCTCTTGTATAAAGAAATAAAATAATAAAATAAATAATAAAAGAAAATTCCCCTATAGAGACTCAGCACAAAATAAACCCATTATGTATCACAGGTGAAGACAGGAAGTGAACTTTTTCTACTTTTTTTTTCACATGTATTCCTCAATATATGGAATAAAAGTAAGCGGCATCGACTTTAGACTTTATACTGTGATGATCTTTAGCCATCTCCTTTAATAATAATAATAATAATAATAATAATAATAATAATGAATTGTATCGAGGCATATAATAATTGTGATGACCTCTATTCCTCTTCTTCCAAAATATAGAGGAAATAAATTATGTATATAAAAATAAGTACCGAATAGAATCGGACGGGCTTTATGCAGTAATGATCTCTCTTCCTCTTTCTCATCACTATAGAAAAACAAAAACATAGGGAATCGAATGGGAGAGATACAGTCATGAACCATAATCCATGTGTTGTTGAAGTGTCGGATTATCTGTCCTACCAGGCAGTAAACCTATTATAAAGCTTATCTTGTCTTATATTTGCTGGGGCTCGTTCACTACCGTACTCCGAGACTCTCAGGTCATACGAAGTGAACCTGGATATTTATTATGGCTCGTTACTGTACTGTGCCGGACGAACCATTGGGATAGCTGGGGTGTTGAATCAGAGGCTTTATACTGTCATAATCTCAATTCATCTCCTTTTCCAATATAGAAATTGAAAATACTAGGGACTTTAAAAGGGAGAGAAAAGTTCTGTACAGGGATAGCCATTGGTGTAGCTGGGGAGAGGGTCGTGGCTTTATACTATGATCATCTCACTTCCTCTCTTTCATCAATAGAAAATTAAGATAAGGAATCAAACCGTAGAGGTCCTGTGCAGGGATATTCATTGGGTTAACGAGGAAGCAAAATGTTTTTATATGATAGAAAAAAAAAAGAAATATATAGTGTGAGTCAACGGGGTAGCGAAGAGATGAGGTTTTATACTGTGATAGAAAAAAAAGATAGAGAATAGAATGGTAGATGTAAGGTTGGCCACAGGAATTCTTACACAGGAAATATTATGTAAAAAGAGGTCATTATTGTGGAAGTACTACAATGAATGGTCTACCAAGTGACTCAGAGGCTGCAAAACAACAAACTTAATATTTATGTTGTATTGAAGTTACGTAGTCGTACATTTTTGATACGTTGTAAACCCTCGAAAACAACAACGTGTGTACGAATTTTTGTGGCCAATAGTACTATGCAGGTTGAGCCATTGGGTTAGTGAGGAGAGGGGAGGCTGGTGGTGAGGCTTTACTGTGATGGTCCGTGTAGTGGTGATGGCTGATTGGCTGGCCTTTAATGGTTCAGTTACTGTGGCTCTATGTGTCGTATATCTTCAAGTCTCTCTCTCTCTCTCTCTCTCTCTCTCTCTCTCTCTCTTCTCTCTCTCTCTCTCTCTTTGAATCGTGGCTAAATACTGGAAGCAGAGACTTCCTAGCAGAGTATAAAATTCCCGGCTATACAATATTTGAGAAAGGACGAACAAATAAAAGGGGAGGCAGAGTTCTATTATATATTAAAGATGACCTCAAACCGATCCTATTATCGATAACGTAGATACACTATATATACTCATTAGAAATAATTGCGGGATGAAACTTTTGTTAACTTTAATATACAGACCCCCAGCTCAACCAGTACAAACCGACCGTGATATCTATGAGCAAATTAACGAGATGAGTAACACGCATGAGGCCGTAATTCTTGGCGATTTTAATTTACCAGTAACAAAGTGGGGAGAACCATTATCAGCTCACTATGGCCAAGACCTTTATACTAACTTACAAGAGAGCTCCCTTATCCAGTTTGTTAATAGCCCAACTCGTGGAAATAACGTTCTTGACCTAGAATTTGCAACAAAAGAAGACTTGATAGGGAATATTAACGTGGGTGATGAGTTTACTAATAGCGACCACCGCATAATCATATTCAGTATAAATTTCAATAGAAGCGAAATAAATTACAGCTACAAAAAAATCCCCAACTTTAGAAAAGCTAATTTTCACCAACTCAGAGCGATACTAAAAGATACCGATTGGAAATGTCTGCGAGACACTATTGACATTAATACACAATGGAACTTTTCATTAATGTGTACACAAAAGCGGTCAAAGATATCATACCGATAAAAAACCGACGTTCAGCACAAAACTTAAAGCCCAAGTGGTGGAGTAAAGAGATAGCCGACTGTTTACGCACCAAAAAGAACGCCCACAATAGAGTAAAAATCACAGACGACAATGACGAGCAGGCCAAGTTTACAGACTTACGAAGAAAAGCTAAAAAGTTAATCAAACAGAGCAAAAAGACCATTGAAAAACACGTTGCAAACAAAAGTAAGACAAACCCGAAAGAGTTCTACAGTTATATTCGGCATAAGAAAGTACTCACGTCAACTATCGGACCACTACTTGATGAGAATGGGGACTTTACTACAGATGAAGAGCGAATGAGTGGTATCCTTAACACTTTCTTTGCATCAGTCTTTACTACAGAAAACCCGAACGATATACCAGCAGAAACAACAGTCCAAAATGAATACACCGAGCTATTAAGTAATATCAGCATAACAGAAAGTGACGTAATAAAATGTATCGATAAATTAAATGTAAATAAGTCACCTGGGCCAGACACTATCTCCCATCGCATATTAAAGGAAGCAAAAAGTGAAATAGTAAAACCTCTGACTCTGCTCTTTAACTATTCTTTACACACTAGAACAATACCTGACGAATGGAAGCTCGCTAACGTAACACCAATATTTAAAAAAGGCAGCAAATCTCTACCTAGCAACTATCGCCCTATCAGCCTAACCTCAGTCGTATGCAAAATGCTAGAGACAATCATACGAGATAAACTTACAAATCACTTAGAGGAAAACAACTTACTTAGAGACACTCAACATAATAATAAATGCTCTTGCCTAACGAACCTATTAGACTTTTTAAATGATATTTTCAACGAATATGATAAGAGTAAAGCAGTAGACATAATTTATCTAGATTTCCAAAAGGCCTTTGACAAAGTTCCCCATAAACGCTTAATATCTAAACTAAAATCACACAGAATCCAAGGCGATACCATAAGATGGATAGAGAACTGGCTAAGAAACCGAAAACAACGCGTGGTAATAAATGGAAAATCATCTAGTTGGACAGGCGTTACGAGCGGGGTGCCACAGGGGTCAGTTTTAGGGCCAAACCTATTCCTAGTTTACATAAACGACATAGACGATGGCCTCTCATGCATAATATCGAAGTTTGCCGATGACACTAAAATGGCAAATACAGTACTCACTAACGCACAGACTAAAGAAATGCAAGATAATCTCGATAAATTGGGAGAAAACTTGGCAAATGTCCTTCAATGCAGATAAATGTAAATTGCTCCACATCGGATATCGTAACATAGCACCAAACTACTCGTTAAATGGTAAGCAACTCAAAAGCGTGGATCGAGAGACAGACTTAGGGGTAACAGTATCAAGTAACCTAAAACCCATTCAGCAGTGTACGGAAGTAATTAAGAAAGCAAATAAAACTATCGGTTTTATTGGCAGAGCATTCGAGTATAAGTCTAAAGACACAATCCTCACTTTGTATAATTCATTGGTCCATCCCCTTATGGAATACTGTGTTCAAGCCTGGTGCCTGTAGTACAAGAAAGATATAGCAAAATTGGAACGAGTCCAACGTAGAGTTACCAAAATGATACCAAGTCTAAGAAACAAAGCGTATGAAGAGCTGCTAAGTGAACTAAATCTATTCCCATTGACACAACGTAGACTGAGAGGGGACTTAATCCAGGTATTTAAAATAATCAAAGGCATAGATAATATGGACTGCAACAAATATTTCACTATCGATCAATCAAACTACACGAGAGGAAACGGCTGCAAAATCATAGGTAAATCTTTTAATTCGCACGAATCCAAAAATTTCTTTTTTAACCGAGTCGTTAACTTATGGAATGGGCTTCCCCATAACGTAATTGACTGTAACACCGTAGACTGCTTCAAACGTCGCTTAGATAAACACCTTGCGCGTAATTCCCGATTTTCAATGTTTACTAATGAATCATTTTGCCCATTACAGGTGGCGAGTTAGCCAAATTTCACCTACTTTCTATATTTCCTATAAAATTTCCTTGTGGAGTATTTCTGCTAACCCCACAAGGTTCCCATTCTTGACATTATTTCCTGTAAGGCTCAGGCCGGAGGGAGTGGAGGGTGGGGAGAGAGCCTTCTACTTTGCTATCCTTATCTACGACTATCACTGGGGAGTAATTTATTCTCTACCAGTAACCTTCTAATCAGGTCACCTCGTGTGGACCGTAAGGTCTGTTGTGGTCTGTGTTTCTATGTAACTATGTAACTCTCTCTCTCTCTCTCTCTCTCTCTCTCTCTCTCTCTCTCTCTCTCTCTCTCTCTCTTTACTTTACTTTGCTATCCTTATCTACGACTATCACTGGGGAGTAATTCATTCTCTACCAGTAACCTTCAAATCAGGTCACCTCGTGTGGACCGTAAGTATCTGTTGTGGTCTGTGTTTCTATGTAACTCTATGTAACTCTTCCAAAGTATACCAGGAAACAGGACCAGATTAACAAAAATAATGGTGGCTTGTTGTGTGGAATAGTTTTGAGGAATCAGTTGCTTCAGATGTACCACCAACACTGTACCGTAATAGGCTACCCCCTTCAAAACAACCAATTACAGAGCCTCACCACACACCTGCCACACAGCCAAACAAGACAGACATCCACCAACCAACCATCCAACCAATCAGTCAGCCAGTCAGCCAGCCAACCACTGTAATGATCCCACCTTGCAAGAAAGGGTGATTAGAGAAGACACTGGTGTAATTACAATAGAACAAAGCATAATTAATGGCTTTGTATAATCAGAGGTGAAGCCTAAAAAATGGTAACGTCCAATTAGAGATACATGAAATCACCAAATTACTGCTGTGTTTGGAAGTTGTGAAGATGATGATGGTGGTGATGGTGGTGGTGGTGGTAGTGGTGGTGAAGATGATGGTTATGGTGGTGGTGGTGGTGGTGGTGGTGGTGGTAGTGGTGGTGAAGATGATGGTTGTGGTGGTGGTTGATGTTGTTGTTGTGGTGGTGGTGGTAGTAGTAGTAGTAGTGGTGGTGGTGGTGGTGGTAAAGATGATGGTGGTGTTGGTGGTGGTGGTGGTGGTGGTGGTGGTGGTGGTGTTGGTGGTGGTTGTGGTGGTGATGGTTGTGGTAGTAGTTGTGGTGGTGGTGGTTGTAGTGGTGGTGGTGGTAGTGGTAGTGGCAGAGGTGGTGGTGAAGATGATGGTGGTGGTAGTGGTGGTGGTAGTGGTAGTGGCAATGGTGAAGATGGTGGTGGTGGTGGTGGTGGTAGTGGCAGTTGATAGATGTGGTAATGATGGTGGTGGTATTGGAAGTGTGGTGGTGGTGGTGGTGATGGTTGTTGTGGTACTAGGGATTGTGTTAGCTACTGGTAGTTGTGGTGGTGGTGGTGTTGGTGGGGGTAGTGGTTTTAATAGTGTTGTTGTTATTTGTGGTGGTAGTGAGAGTGTTGGTGCTAGGGATGGTGGTGGTAATGATGGTAGTAGTGGTGGGAATGTTGTTGTTGTTGTTGTTGTTTGGTGGTTGTAGGGTGGTGATATTAGTAGTGGTGTTAATGGTGTTGTTGTGTTGGTAGTAGTTGTGATAGTGTTGTAGCCTAGTAGGTGATGGTGTTTGTGATGGTGGTATTATTACTCTTGTTACTAATATTGTTGTTGTTGTTGTTGGGGGTGGTGGTGTTGTTGTTAGTAGTGGAGATAATGGTATTGTTGTTGTTATCGTTGTTGTTTTTGTTGTTGTTGTTGTTGGTAGTAGTAGAGATAATGATATTGTTGTTGGTGGTGTTGGTGTTGTTGTTGGTAGTAGTGGAGATAATGGTATTGTTGTTGTTATCGTTGTTGTTTTTGTTGTTGTTGTTGGTAGTAGGGGAGATAATGGTGTTGTTGTTGTTGGTGTTGGTGTTGTTGTTGTTGATGGTGGTGGTGGTGTTATTTTTGTCTGTGTTTTTATGTTGTTTTCTTTCGAGTCTGTGATGAACCTGGAAGTGCTGATGTTATTAGCTTAGCATGTCGAGGCTAGTGTAATGAAATTATGCCCACGCGTGTGTGTGTGTGTGTGTGTGTGTGTGTGTGTGTGTGTGTGTGTGTGTGTGTGTGTATATGTCGGTGGGCGTTAGTGTGTGCGTTTTTTTGTGTGTGTTTGTGTACGTGTGTGTGTGAATATTTGTGTGATTGTTTGTTTGTTACTATGAGTGATTGTTTGTTTGATACTGTGTGTGTGTGTGTGTGTGTGTGTGTGTGTGTGTGTGTGTGTGTGTGTGTGTGTGTGTGTGTGTGTGTGTGTGTGTGTGTGTGTGTGTGTGTGTGTGTGTGTGTGTGTGTGTGTGTGTTTGAGTGTTTGTTACTATGTGTGCTTGTTTGTTTGTTACTGTGTGTGTGTGTGTGTGTTTGAGTAGATGTGTGTTTGTGTGTTTGCATCTGTGTGTGCTTGTTTGTTTGATACTGTGTGTGTGTGTGTGTGTGTGTGTGTACTTCTTTGACCGCTGCAGCACACACACCTCCTGAGATAAATTATTATGGTGTTATCATTGTGTAGCTGCTTGACATTGCCTGTGATCATGCATGCTCAATAAAAATGCACATACCAGCTCACTGTATGCATGCAAACAATAATTCATCCTCTTTGTGCATGTAGCCTACAGTTGGCCACATGAATTCTTACACAGGCTACAATTTTATGGAAAGAGAGGTTATTCATTATTCTAAAAGTACAACAATAAATGGTTTACCAAGTGACAGGATGATTGCAAAATAACAAACCTACTAATAATGCATTGCTGAAGCTACGTTTTCCTACATTTTCAATATGATGTAAACCCTCAAAACCAACAGCGTTTGTACGAATTCATATGGCCAAAAGTACAATCGCGGATCATAATTTCTTGCCCACCTGAGTCGATGCCCGAGATCTGGAGCAGGCTGTTTCTGTGGCTGTGGTCCAGAAATCACCTGCTGCAGATTTCGGGCTTCGAATCAGGTGGGCTAGAGATTAGGGTCCGCGATTGTACAGTCGTGGACATACGTTTCAATGCACACATGGATAAGTTGAACAAATTGCTGACTAACACTGATGTATTCACGTACTCATATGATATTATAATTTTGAATAGTGAGTGAGTAGCTGCTTGTAGTAAATTAGAAGATGCTGCTTAATTTAACCTATTTATCAGAAAGTTTCTCAGCTAACGAACAGAGGGAAGCTGTCAAACGATTACATGAGTCACCGCAATGTGGATGATTATTATTATTGACGTCAACTATGGTACTTTCAAAAGTATGCTCGTACCGCCACCTCCCCCCCCCCCGACATTCCACACATGCAGGGTAATCACACAACAAAGAATGTATACTGTCCATGTTGTCTTGCCACTCCACAAATACACCTGAGCCACGTATACGACAACTTATCATGATTTGGGAGAAGTGTGATGATTTGAACACACACACACACACACACACACACACACACACACACACACACACACACACAGACTGACTAACTAACTAACTAACTATATAATTTCTTTTCTTCCTTCCCTTTAACCCTTGTCTCCAACACATAAAATTCCCAGTAGCTCAGGATTCCAACATCTGACTCACTCCTGTTGACTGAATATTTCCAAACACTATAAATTTTGATACGGTACGGCTTATGTAAATAGGAAGACCCCTCTCCCCCCTCCTCCCCCCCTCAGAGAACTCAAACACCCACCAGGGCTATAAATATTATATGCAGTACAGTAAATAAAGGGAGGGTATATACTATTTGTACATTGGAGCGCCTCGATTCCTCCAAAGTATGCCAGGAAACAGGATCAGATTAGCAATAATAATGGATTGCATGGATTGGTTTAGAGGAATCACTTGCTCCTGATTTACCAACAGTGTTCTGTCCCATTAATAGTATTATATCTGATTCGTGTTGTACCAATACTTGTAAGGAAAATAAAAAAAAGATAATAATAATAATAATAATAATAATAATAATAATAATAATAATAATAATAATAATAATAATAATAATAACAATAATAATAATAATAATAAATATAATTATGCACTTCAAGTAAATATCAAGCCAAAGTTAAATCATTATATAATTATGAGGGTAGAACAGTGTTTGTAATTCTGAAGCTACTGATTCCTCCAAGCTATTACAAGTGACCATTATGAAGGTCAAGCTAGCCATGTTTCCTGGCATACATTGGAGGACAAATTTCGGAGCTCTAATGTACCCAACGCATATTATGACTTTAATTAAGGGGAGATGCTCTTGTTGGTGAATTGGAAGGTCTCTGATTCCTCCAAACTATGCCACGAAACAGAAGATCCCTTACTGGTACCATTGATCGTGTCTGTTTCCTGGTATAGTTAGGAGGAATGAGTAGCCTTCCAATTTATTAACTAGATAATCTCCCTTTAAGTAACGACTGACAATAATTTTCCCCTGACGAACTCAACACATATTTTATTTAAACTTTACTGTGGGTATTACAATTAGACTTTCAAAGGTCAAAGCTCTTCCAATTAAGGGAAGCAACCTTTTGTGGTCAATTTGGAGTCGATGTAGGCCTCCTAACTCAGCGATAAAACACATCCTTTGTATAATCTCATATGGAGGGGTTCTGTTTCCTGGCATAGTTTGGAGGAATCAGTAGTCTTTCGATTTCACATAAAGGTTACTTACAGTACTCCCCTTAACGCATAAATAACTATCCAGTCAGACTAAAAATATCGTGTGTAATAAATTTAGAGCCGTACCTCACCCCGGGGTTGGGTTGGGTTGGGTTACGATACGTTTGGTTAAATTGGATAGGATTTGATTTGGTTAAGTTAAGGTAAGTTGGGTTTGGTTAGGTTAAGTTAAGGTAAGTTGGGTTTGGTTAGGTTAAGTTAAGTTGGGTTTGGCTAGGTTAAGTTAAGTTAAGTTGGGTTTGGCTAGGTTAAGTTAAGTTAAGTTGGGTTTGGTTAGGTTAGGTTAAGTTAAGTTGGGTTTGGTTAGGTTAGGTTAAGTTAAGTTGGGTTTGGCTAGGTTAAGTTAAGCTGGGTTTGACTAGGTTAGGTTAAGTTAAGTTGGGTTTGGTTAGGTTAAGTTAAGCTGGGTTTGACTAGGTTAGGTTAGGTTACCTTAGCTTAGATTAGATTAGATTCGGTTGGGTTAGGTTAGATGGGAAGTACATAATTTTATTCTGAGTGTCCCGTTTCGTTTCCAGGGATAGAACACTAATCATAAGCATGTAGCTAACTGGACATTTCTTGCATTATAAGCCTAGATAACTGCTTACTTGTTGCACTATAAAGCATAAATTTCTTGCATTTTAAACATAGATGATTGGATATTTAAAACTGAATATTATTTGGATGATATGAAAAGACAGCTTGATATTTCTTCCATTATAAACATAGATAGCTGGGTTTCTTTCTCTGTTTTTTTTTTTTTTTTTTTCATTATAGGCATTGATAACTGGATATTTCTTTCACTGTGAGAACATATAATTTTTTCTCTCCTTGCATTACTGTATAAGTTTAGATAACTATTTTTCTTCCATAATAAGCATAGATACCAGTCGTTTTTTCTTGCATTAATAGCATAGACAACTGGGTATTTATTGCATCGAGAAGTGGACGGATTAATGGTAATGGTGTACTCTCAGTCTTTCACATAAACAGCTGGTCTTCACAACAACATTCACTCTACCTTCATTCATCTCTCTCTCTCTCTCTCTCTCTCTCTCTCTCTCTCTCTCTCTCTCTCTCTCTCTCTCTCTCTCTCTCTCTCTCTCTCTCTCTCTCGTACTACGACTGACTTGTACGGTACTCCTTTAAAAGCACTAGTAATTTTCAGTATCATACAGCCACCAATACGAGTCTAACCTTTTCCAAGTGGCTGTGTATATGTGTATATGTGACAGTATATAGCCTACACGATTATGGGTTACTCTCATTCCATGCTTCCTTCCATACTCAGTCTCCCTCCCTCCTTCTGTGTCCCTAACATACATTATAAACCTCAGCCTGCATACTGACCCTTAACAGATACACCTGCCACGATAAGAAGCACGATACAAATAAGAGAGAGCTCCTTGATCCCTCCAAAGTAGACCTATGCCAGGAAACAGGACTAGATTAGCACTAATAATAGGGGCTTGTTGCTTAAAAAAGTTTGCAGAAAGAATATGTTGCTCCAGATTTACCACCAACACAGTAATTCCCCCTTAAAGAAAGTGGCAGACAAATAGACGCCCATTACATCTACATAGTCCCACGGTTAAGGGGAGATGGGGAGGTATTTTTCGAGTGTGGGGCAAGGAAAGGGAAGAGGTGGTGGGCTCGTTCAAGAAACTAGTCGGAGTGATTCTCCCTCTTGTGTTTGGCGAGCGGGGATAATTTGTCAGAGAGAGAGAGAGAGAGAGAGAGAGAGAGAGAGAGAGAGAGAGAGAGAGAGAGAGAAGTGAGGATATATCATTATGTAGGTAGACTGATGTAAAGCAAAGAGAGAGAGAGAGAGAGAGAGAGAGAGAGAGAGAGAGAGAGAGAGAGAGAGAGAGAGAGAGAGAGGTGAGGGGATATCATAATTCAAAGTTAGACTGATGTTAAGCAACAGGAGAGAGAGAGAGAGAGAGAGAGAAGTGAGGATATATCATTATGTTGGTAGACTGATGTAAAGCAACGAGAGAGAGAGAGAGAGAGAGAGAGAGAGAGAGAGAGAGAGAGAGAGAGAGAGAGATTCAGATTCATCAGTGGAGAGGTATAGAGAGATATCATTACGTTGCTGGATTATATATAGATCAGTAGATTAGGGCACCTCATAATCATCAGGCCAATTAGGTCGAGTTATATTTGTATTAGTCCGAGATAAACAGACTTATGGGACAAAGGGGAAATATTCTTGTTGGTAAATTGGAAGGCTACTAATTCCTCCTACCTATCCCAGGAAACAGAAGACCTTTATATTACTTTAATGAAGGATCTGTTTCCATACATATTTTGGAGCAATCAGAGACCTTCCAATTCACCAACATGAGAATATCCACTTAATTAGCCTAAGAGGTTAATATACGTTTGTTACATTAGGACCAGATGAACATAAATAATAATAATAATGTTGGACTGTTTGCTGGGAACAGTTTGGAGGAATCATTAGCTTCAAAATAACCAACACTGTACTAGCCTACCCTACAAAAATAATTAATGTGCTTGGATTAGGCTACACAATATACTGTATATATATTTTTTTTACCCATTTAAAATCACTGACAATAACAATACACACACATACATACATACATACATACATGCAAACAAAATATCTATACCTGTCAATTCATTCTTATTTTTGTTTTTGTTTTTCAATATGACATACATAAATGCAAAAAAAAATATGTATATACTGCCAATTCATCTTTATTTTTCCATTTCTATTTTTTTCTTTTTCTGGAACCAGGTTGACACATTCGTTTTCACAATGCAACCAGTTCCCTGCCAAGTGGGGACTGGGAAGCCCACTATGAATGTAGGAAAATGTGGCTGAGGTAAAGAAAGTAAGTGAGTGAGTGAGTTTGGGGGAGGGAAAGTTTTGGAATTGGTAATGTACACATACATACACACACACACATATATATACAGACATACACATACATACATACATACACACACAGACAGATAAGGAAGTGGTCGCGGCGTCTAGTACTCCTGTGTGTGTGTGTGTGTGTGTGTGTGTGTGTGTGTGTGTGTGTGTGTGTGTGTAAATAAAAACTATAGTATTTCCTCTCTTCCTTCAAGTCATATTGCTTCAGTAAATTTCAGGAACAGAATATTGGCTGGCCCACTACTGTATTATCTAAGGAGGTAATACACTTTTGGTACATTGGAGCTCCTTAATTGATTCCTCCAAAGTATGCCAAGAAGTAGAATCAGATGGACAAAAATAATGGTGGCCTGTTGCTTGAAATAGTTTGGAGGAATCAGTTGTTTTAGATTTACCAACACTGTACTTCCTCCTTAATTAATGGGGGAACCTTATTTTCCTTCAAACTCACCCAGGAAACAAAATAATCGTCTCAGTGTTACGAATAGAGGATCTGTTTCGTGACTTAGTTTGGTGAATTCAATAGCCCTCCAATTTACCGTTATATGCATTTCTCACCTTAAGGGACCCTGTGGTGTAGTAACAAAATTGGAGATATACGAGTCCTTTAAATATTGCCACGAAACACCACCTATATGGAAGGAGATGGTTTCGTGGCATGGTCAGGAGGAAACAGAAGTCTCCAATTTTCATACACGATCACAGGGTCCTTAACACATGCACGTCGGTAATTCTTTACAACTAGTAAAAATTGTCTATGAAGTAAATGTTAGTTAAAATGTCAGACATTCGTCATTTGCGTGTCATTCGTTAATCTGTGTAAAAGTTGAACCACCAAGAAATACCTCGATGAAAGCAGTAATTTTCCCAGAGTTAAATATTTTGTTGTGTTTGATCTCGATAAATTAATTTGTTTCAGGATTCATGCTGTAAACGTCTTCCAATTCTTCAAGTACAATAGCCATTGACCCCCATTATAAATCAGTACAATAATTATATATATCATGTAATGTTCACAATAAATCCAACTATTCCCCCAAAAAAACAACTGTCAGCAGATGACAGAGGAAGGAAAAATATAACCAAAGAATTACAGTAAATATATGGTATAAAAATATAATACAGTATAAAGTTATTATGTATGGTGTTTATTAAACCTGTTTCTCTGAATTGGGTCATGGAAACAAAACTAGGTGTGTGTGTGTGTGTGTGTGTCATAGGCAAGAATATCAATTGATGGTGTTAACGATGGTGTGGTACAAGTATACGATGACTACATAGACAAACAACAGAGCCATTGTGAAGGTAAGCACCAAGGCATCGTCAACACAACCACGAATGTTGTTCTTGCTTACGACCCAGTGTGTGTGTGTGTGTGTGTGTGTGTGTGTGTGGAAACGTCTGAACTCGAGGGATGATGATGATTAGGAGGAGGGTTGGTGTGTGTACAGTTGGACGCATGAATTCGTACACACGCTGTTACAAGTACTTAGAAGATGTAAGACTACGTAACTGCAATACAGCATTAATATTATCAGATTTGTTGTTTTGCTAATCACAGTCACTAGGTAGACCGACCATTCATTTAGTACTTTCAGTATAGTGACTGCCCTCTCTTTCCATACAGCCTGTGTAAGAATTCCTGGGGCCAACCGTACGTACAGTTGGACACATGAATTCGTAGACGTGGTATGCCCAGGTGGAAGATGCTCAGCTCCTCCTCCCAGTATCAGGTTAAGGGGAGGGGTAAAGTTGTGGCATTTTTGTTGATAACGAATATCTTCCAAACTATTCCCAGCAACAGTCCACCATTATATTTGTTAATCTGGTCCTGTTTCGTGGCATACTTTGGAGGAATCAAGGCGCTTTAATGTACCAAAAATATACTTTGTCCTTAATTAAGTTACTCTAAGCCCAAAATAAGAGGCAGAAACCAAGATGTGTGATGGCAACGATAAGACAGTAAGTACCAGACATCAGTCACTAGAGAGGGACGAGCATCTTCCACTTGGACTGTACCGTGAATTCCTGTGACCAACTGTACGAGAGGAAGGATGAAGGCAGGACAGTGAATTGCAAGGCAAGACGTGTAGGTGTCGCCCAAATACCCAGCTTTAATGAAGGGGGTTATATACTTTTGATACATTGGAGTGCCTTGATTCCTCCAAAGTACAGTATGTATGCCAGGAAACAGGGCCAGATTAACAAAAATAATGGTGGCGTGTTACTTGGAATAGTTTGGTGGAATCAGTTGCTCCAGATTTAGGTTACCACTACTCTATGTATTTCCTCCTAAATTCGTTTCATTCTTCGGTTCCTGTTTGTCGTTATGGTTTTTATTTTTATTATTATGGTGTTGTTGCTATTTTTTTCAATATTATTAGTTTCGTTATTGTAATTACCATTATTATCATTTATCGTTATAAGGATTATCAGCATTATTACTCATTCTTGTTATAATTATCCTTATTATTATTATTGACATTTATTATTATTATTATTATTATTATTATTATTATTATCATTATCATTATCATTATTATTATTATTATCATTATTATTATTTGTATTATTATTATTATTATTATTATTACCTACATACTCTTACCAGATTGGTACAAACATATTCTGTCATAGGATATACAGCCATATGTGTCCCCTCCCAAAACAAAAGTATGTTAATTATCACAGCTAATATACGACGGAAAGACCTAAAACTTGATCCACATAATCCTAATTGTGTTTAACATTATACAGAGGAAACAACATTTACAACATTACCTTTTTGCCACCAATGATCTTGTTCACCTCATGATGGTTGGTGGTTCCTTAGAGTGTTCAGAAAAGAAGGAACACAGTTTTCGTTTGCCGTAAACAGTATATAGGCTATTCACTCGAGCTTCTGTCCACGGGAAAGGAGCACTCGAGTTTTGAGTCATATATATAAAAAACACACACTTCAGTTTCAGAAGTCTGATTTACTCACAGACCAGTTAAAATTTTCTGTATAATAATAATAACTCAAACGGTTGGATATTTAAGTGATATTTACTTTACGACAAGAAGAAACGAATCACTAACTATTTTTTCTTGCCATAAACGGGTGCCACCTTAAAGAAAGAAGACTTTTACTATAACAACTTTTCCAATGAACGGAACACACTCAGTTTTCGCCTCAAGAAGATATTTGGGTATTTCGTGACATAGTTCTCGCATCTTGAGTTTCTCGCCTCGACTTCCACACCTTCAGAATAAAAAGAAAAAAATATTACTGTCTGTATCACTTGCGACTCGACTTCCACACCTTCAGTAAACAGTATTATTTTTCTCCTTTGACTTTCTACTTCACTAAAACATTGTTGGTCTTGCCGCTGCTGCCATGACTCTGGTGGTTGATGTGTGTACTGAAACTGCAGCTAATAGTTTTCAGTGTTGTTAATTAATGTGGTGGAGTTATTACGTTGAAAGATTCGGGTATCCCAAGAAAAGAATTATTGTTCACTGTTTTCTGAAAGTTCTGCAAAGTTTATATGATGGGAAAACTTTTATTGGACTTTACTAAACGAACGCTTTCAGTACTTTATATGACTGAACATTAAAAACACACTTCGTAGTTCATAAACGAAGAGTCTGAGAGAAAAATGACGTATCACTTAAAACACTTAAATATTTTCGTAACTATCGCTGTAGCCTAAGTTACGATAATAAGAAATCTTGCCCACAAAACTGATCAAATCTTACAAAACGTTAACTTGATGTCAGCATGTTCTTGTATCGTCAGAACGTTTAGCACATGCCGTGGAAGCTTAGTGGCCGAGTGGCTAATGGAAGTTTATAGAGCACTAAGTGGTGGCGCGAAGTGAGGGAGGGGAGTGGGTCAGGTTCAGGCGACTCCACACACACGCACACACACACGCCCTCTCTCGACCGCGATCAGCCGACAACTGCAGCCTGCCTCGCCCTCACCCCGACCCTCACCTCCCCAGCCCTCCATCCCTCCCTCCCTTCCTTCTCTAGCTTGGCTCTCTTTGGCCCTTTCTAGCCCTCACGTACTGTACCAGACATGTCTCCCTACCTAGACCTCCTCACTCACCCTCATGACCCTCACACCCGACTCTCTCTCTCTCTCTCTCTCTCTCTCTCTCTCTCTCTCTCTCTCTCTCTCTCTCTCTCTCTCTCTCTCTCTCTCTCTCTCTCTCTCTCTCTCTCTCTCTCTCTCTCTCTCTCTCTCCACCGTCACCTCTTACTTCCTCATCACCGTACATATCCTCTTCCTCATCATCGGTTTCCTCCACTTCCTCATAATCGTATTTCTCCTCTTCCTCATCACCGTACATATCCTCTTCCTCATTATCGTATTTCTCCTCTTCCTCATTATCGTATTTCTCCTCTTCCTCATTATCGTATTTCTCCTCTTCCTCATTATCGTATTTCTCCTCTTCCTCATTATCGTATTTCTCCTCTTCCTCATTATTGTATTCCTCCATTTTCTCATCACCGTACATATCTTCTTCCTCATCACCGAACACCTCCTCTTCCTCATCATCGTATTTCTCCTCTTCCTCATCATCGTATTTCTCCACTTCCTCATCAACTTATTTCTTCTCTTCTTCATCATCGTATTCCTCTACTTCCTCATCATCGTATTCCTTCTCTTACTCATAAACTTATTACTCTCCTCCTCATTGTTCTTTCTCTCCTTTATTGGCCTTTTTTCCCTTCCCTACTTCAATATTTTCTCCTTTTATTTCTCCTCCTCCTATTCCTCCTCTTCCTTCTTTTCCTCTTATTCCCTCCTCCTCTTCCTCTTATTCCTCTTTCTTTCTCTTTCTTTTTTCATGATTTCCTCAAATATTGTGATGTGTAAAACAGATGAAAATTTTAAGAACCCTGAATTATCACAATTTATCGTTTAACCCGTAATAATAATAATAATAATAATAATAATAATAATTTCTAATCGTACTAACAGATCCATATCCAACGAAAACATTACATTTTTATTACATTATATTATTACCCGGAAATGTTTAAATGCAGTATTGAAATGTCAGTAATATCGCAGCATCTCTAAAGAAAATAAAGACCTTATTTTTCACTGTCTCAGATGTAGGTTATCACTCTTTTGCAATAATGTCCTTGGCAGTCTTTCTATCTTTCTATACACCATGATAATATATTCTCTGTTTTTTTGTTTTTTTTTTTTTAACCACCTTTGGCATGGGGGAATGATGGTGGGTAATATGAGCTGCCTTCCTTGTCATTCCTTTCCTTACACTAATTAATTGGACTCAGCCAAACTAACAGACTCCCATGACTCAGTATTGGTGTGTTGAATGCTTGCAGACCTTTGTGATTATCCCTCTCCTCTTCCTCCTCCTCCTCTTTCTTCTCTCCCTCCTCCTCATCCCCCTCTCCTCATCCCCCTCCTCCTCATCCCCCTCTCCTCATCCCCCTCCTCCTCATCCCCCTCTCCTCATCCCCCTCCTCCTCTTCCTTTTCTCCTCCTCCTCATATTCAAAGGTTTCAGTAATTTAAATGCCAGTAATTACTTAAGCATCGACAATAGAAATATTACCAGAAACAATGGGCTTAAGATCGTCGGGAAACGTTTTAACACGAATGAAGCGAAAATTTTCTTTTTTTTATCGTATCGTAAACATTTGGAACCGACTGCCCTCTGCTGTTATAAACTGTGCAACAATAGAGTCGTTCAAAAGTCACCTAGACAAGTATCTAGCAAATAACCCGAACCTCCAACTATTCACACTCGAATAAGATTAGCAACATAACCGCAGTTCACTTATTATATATACTCCGACAAGAGTAGAACTGTCACAGACTCACCACGTTAGTAGTATTGGTAGCATAGAGTGTAGGACCTAAGTAAGCCAGGTAGAGTTATCATCCACTGGTATGTTTAGCTAGCTAGTACTGTATTACGTGAATACTTTTCGTCATATATATATAAATGTACTGTATATTAAGACATAGTGTAAGAACCTTCCTGCTGTCCTAAATAAATTCCATGTTAATGTTTCCATACTACATGGTATCTTTTCATTTCCTGCCAGCTTCGGCTGGAGGGAGTGGTGGGTGGGGAGGAGCCTTCTTCTTTGCTATACTTTTCCTCACTCTTGTAGGTTAGATAGAATAGCAAAATCAAGCAGCCTCGTAAGGTCCAGTAGGTCTGTTGCTGTTTGAATGTCCTTTGTATTCCTTTGTATTCCTTCTCTCCTTCTCATCATAAATTTCTACCACCCTCCAGCCATTTTCTTCTTATTCTTCCTTCTCCTCCTTTTCCTCCTTTCTCTTCATAATCTTCTTCCACCCTCCAGCCCTTTCTTTCCCTTCTTCTTCCTCCTCCTCTTTCTTTTCCTCCTCCATCTCATTCTAATCCTCTCCTTTCCCTCATTATAATCATTTACCCCACCCTCCAGCCCTTTCCTTCCTTCGTTTCTCCTTCTTCCTTCTCCTCTTCCTTCTCCTAGTCCTTCTCCTTTTTCCTTCTTCTCTTCCCTTCTTCTCTTCCTTTTCCTAGTCCTCCTCTTCCTTCTCTACCACATTCCAATCCTCTCCTTTTCCTCATCATAATCATTTACCACTCTCCCACCCTTTATTTCTCTTCTTCCTCCTTTTCCTCTTGATTCTCCTCCGCCTCTTCCTTCATTTTTCCACCTCATTATCTTTCTCTCCTCTTCCTCATCATAACCCTTCTCCATGCTCCCTCCAATCCATTCCTTCCCTCCTTCTTCTTCTCCTCTTCCTCCTCTTTCTCCTCCTCCTCCTCTTTCTCCTCCTCCTCCTCTTTCTCCTCCTCCTCCTCTTTCTCCTCCTCCTCCTCTTTCTCCTCCTCCTCCTCTTTCTCCTCCTCCTCCTCTTTCTCCTCCTCCTCCTCCTCCTCCTCCTCCTCCTCCTCCTCCTCCTCTATCTCATTCCATTCCTCTCCTCTTCCTCATTATCATCTTCTACCACCCTCCAGTCTTTTCTTTACCTTCTTCCTCCTCTTTCTCATATCTCATTCTATTCCTCTCCTCTTTCTCTTCCTCTATCTCATTTCATTGCTTTCCTCTTCCTCATTATCATCTTCTACTTACCCTCCAGTCTTTTCTTTACCTTTTTCCTCCTCCTCCTCCTCCTTATTCCTCCTCCTCTATATCATTCCATTCCTCTCCTCTTCCTCCTCTTCTATCTCATTTCATTCCTCTCCTCGTCCTCCTCATCATCTTCTTCCTACCCTACAGTTTGTAAAGGCCAGAACGACACTTCTCTCATCATGGCACAAGGAATACCAAAAGAAACCCAGACATAATAACCATACATACATTTACAACAGGTAACACTTCACAACACTTCACAATTCCCGAGACTTCACATAAAATATTTAAGGACCCTGTGATCGTGTACGAAAATAGTGCATTTGTCGCGGCTTCTAGCCGCTTAAATTGTATTTATTGGTTTGTGAAACCAGTACAGCTGGTTGCTATAGAATAGGCCCCTTCACAAGCCCAGGCCCCGTGTAGGCATAATCTGGGTTGGAAGGGTCAATTCCGTGACGTTCATCAGAAGTAAATAAAATTCAAATCTGGCGCTGTACTGATAGTGGAGCCACCTGGTGGTGGTGAGGTGAGGTATTAAGCCCCTCCTCCGCTGAATACCGCTCGTCCACTCCAATGAGAAAGAAGTGAGTGCCTGCCGCATCGGGAGGTGGGTGGGACAGTAGAAGCTGTACTGGTTTCACAAACCAATAAATACAATTTAAGCGGCTAGAAGCCGCGACAAATGCACTATTATTGGTATAGTGAAACCAGTACAGCTGGTTGCTAAGCATGCGATGCGGTAGGTGGGAGGTGAGGTGGAGGCAATCACGTGCTAGTTAAGAGTGGTTGAGAGCGGAGGGCAGGAAAGGTAACCGAGCCCGGTGAGGCAGCAGCTAACGCCCCTCCCGACACTGGCTAGGTGAAAAGCCGTGGTGGGGGAGAAGTAGCTTATACCATATAACCGTAGACCATTCTGTTATAGACCAGAATTGTTACACATAAAGTCTTTATAGGTAGACTCGAGGGTTCGGGTCTAGGAGAGGAGGGGGGAGGTTCCCATGGATACTCCCCCCCCCCCTTTTCCTCCCCCCCCCATTCCCCCCCCCCCTTATTCAAGTCTTCTGAGTTAGGGCTATGGCCCTCGCTCAGGTAATGTGATCCCGAGGGGATGAAGGAGGACACTAGGATCCAGATATCCTGTGTAATAATATCTCCTGTCACTCATCGTAGTTAATAATTGTTTGGAAAATGAACACACAAGAATTCCGTAACAATGTAATTTATTATAGACTCTCTTTCACCATATGTACACGTGAAGAATGGGGATGAGTATGAAGCTGTACAAGATGTGGATGAGGTATGGGATGATGTGACGGGACTTAAATCACCCGACCTTTTCTCTTCGGGCGGCCCCTCCCTCCCATGTGTCTCCCGCGGGGACCCTGGGGAATAGGAGGTGGAGTACCCATAGCCACACAGGGGGTAGGGGAGAGCGAGTGGAACAGGTACCTCGTCCTGAAGGAGGAAGTGGACGCCCAGCCCCCTAAATCCCTGACCCTCTCCACCGAGTGAGTCCTGAGGAAGGCGAGGGAGGCGGCCACGCCCCTAACGCTGTGAGCCCTCGGGGCGTGTCCGGGATCCCCGTTCTCTATCACTCGGCAGAAAAGGCGAGCGATTGACCTAGGGAAGAGAGGATTACCGGACCTAGAGTTGTAGAAGAGGTGGTCCGGAGAAACCCCTCTCGTCGCCTCCACGTATGCAACAAAGGCGTGGACTGGGCAGAGGGGGTGGAAATTTCCATCCCTCAGAAACGAGGGTACTGCGAGAGGGCCAATTCTGTCGTCAGCCTGCTCGTTCTTAGCTAGAAAAGCAGGGGAGGGGGAAATTGTTAAGGAAGTAAGGTTAGGGGTTACTGAAGAAAAGGCTGTGTGACGGGTCAGGGCTGCCAACTGAGAAGCCCTGTAACCTGTAGCTAAGGCGAGCAGGAAGAGAGCTTTCTGGAGGAGGTGACAAACCTCCACAGGGACCCCCTCGAAGGTCAGGTAGGAAAGGACACGATGAAGGGACCAGGAGGGTGCCTGGGCCCGGTGAGGTGCGGTCCCCGCCCGAATCCCCATCCTCAGGAGAGAGAGAGGCCTCTCCGAAACCTTAATGTTAAAACCCAGGAGGAGGGGATCAGACAGGGCTGCGTGATGCGCAAGCACCGTCGCCGGGGCCCTGTTGGTGGAATCGGCGAGCCACGTGAGGAATTCCAGGACTGTGTCCTCCGAGATGACCCTGGAGGGGTGTCTTCGCAAGAAGTCCTGGAATCTTTTCCAGCATGATTCGTATTGTCGCACCGAAGACTGACGATGAGCCCTCAACATCTTGTCCACTGTCTCCTTAGTGAACCTTTTGCTGAGGACTCCCCGTAGAAACTCCAAGCGTGTAGTTTCAGTGACGCTTGGAGTGGTGCAGACAGGGTGCTGGAGAGGCACGCCGATCCCAACTGAAGGGGATGCGGGCACCACCGGGACAACTCTCCGAACCACGGCTGTGCTGGCCAGCGGGGGGCTATGAGGAGAACCCTCCCCCTGAAAGTGCGCAGCTTGAGGATCGCCTTCAGGAGGACTGAAGTGGCTGGGGGTGGGAAGAGGTAGAGATGACCCCACCTGTTCCAGTCCTCCGTGAAGGCGTCCGGGCCTCCCGCCTCTGTTCTGGATGAGAAAGTCAGGAACAGAGGGAGTAGGGCCGTGGATGGGGAGGCGAATAGGTCCACCTCCGGTGTCCCGTAGCGAAGGCAGAGAGACTCGAACACAAGGGGACGCAGTTGCCACTCAACTGACGTCCCCCTGAACCTGGATAGGGCGTCCGCCCAATCGTTCTCCCGCCCTGGCACGTAGCGGGCCGAGAGGTGGATGTCCCTCTTGGCCGCTATTGCGAAAATCTGTTCTGACAGGGACAGGAGAATTTCCGACCGTACTGTGCCCTGTTTCTGTAGGCACTGCACGGCCGCAACGTTGTCCATATCGAAGCGGACGCCTATCCTGGCAAACTGAGGGTGTCTGTTGAGCCATTCCTTCGCTACCATCAACTCCCGGGCGTTGATGTGCAGTAGCCTTTCCCCTTCCTTCCATCCCCCGCACCGTTGATGTCCCAGGCAAGACTGGTATCCCCAGCCTACGTCCGATGCGTCTGTCGCCACCGTAATCCCCGGGGGAGGGAACACCCAGGGGACCCGCTGACGCAGGGCACCGGGACGTAGCCAGGGGCGAAGGAGGCGGTGGAGAGAGGGGGACACTTGCCTGGGAAGGTCCCTGTGTGCGGGGGACAGGTGGAGGTTTACCTCCCGCGTCAGCCTCCTGTGTTTCAGTCGTCCCAGGGGCATTGCAGGGGCCGCGAAATTTAGGGACCCGAGCAATGATTCCCACTGGCGGCGAGAGAAAGTACGGGAAAAATGCGCCCGGCGGACGTGGCGGAGGGTCCGGCGGGCGTTGTCTGGAGCGAGAGAGAGGGTGGCCGAAAGAGAGTCCCACTCTATTCCTAGCCAACACAGCTTGCGAGTGGGGGTGAGAGAGGACTTGGGGATGTTCAACAGAAACCCCATTTCCTCTAGCACTCCCCTCGCTACCCGGACGTTGTTTGCTACCTGCTCCTTGGAAGGGGCGTGAAGCAACCAATCGTCCAGGTACATGAGGGTGGGGACACCCGCCTCTGCCAGACGGGATGCCACCACCCTCACGAGTTTTGTGAAGACTCGCGGAGCTAGAGAAAGACCGAAAGGGAGCCTGGTAAACTGGAACGTCTCGGTCCCCACCTGGAAGGCCAGAAAGCGGCGAAACCTGGGGTGGATCGGGACGTGCCAGTAAGCATCCTTGAGATCCAGGGATGCTAACCAGTCTCCCTTCCTCAGAACTGTGCGGACCTGAGCAACCGAAACCATCCTGAAATGTAAGGTTTTCACGAATTTGTTTAGCCTGCTCAGGTCCATCACCAATCTCGTTTTTCCCTGATCCTTTTTGGGGACCGTGAATAAACGAGAAAGAAAGACCCTTCCCGTCGCCCGCTCCACTACCCCTTTTTCCCGCATTTCCCGCACATGCGGGACGACCGAAAGTGACACTTTGGTTGAGGCAGGAGGTAGACGTAGTGGCTGTAACGGGAGAAGACAGGTGTCAGTGAGAGTACCGTTAATCCTAATCCCCCGGGGCCCGAGGGACCCGGGGTGGTTGGGGGGAGAATGACAGGAGAGGCAGAGATTTTGACCGCAAGGGAAAATCTGATTTTGACCTAACGGTAGCCCAAGGACGGGATTAGGCATAATTCATATGTCAGACAGTAAGGATGACAGTTACTCACCGGAACAGTAATCCAGGGCCATGACAGGCCCTGGCGAATTATCCTTGCTGCCCAGCCGTGGGTGGGCCAGGCTGCTGACCACCCTGTGAGGCAGCCCAGAGTGGGACCCTCAAGTGGCGCGGTCCTTCTGGGAGGGGTGGTTGAAGGAGGACTTGGGCTTCGAGAAGGGCTTGGAGACCTGTCCCCTTCCTCGAAAGGGCTGCTGGCCCCTCTGGGAGGGCCTGTTGTGTGCTCTCGGGGGAGTGGGATAGGAGGGCCTCGGTAGCCTGGAGGGCTGGGAGGGCCTCCGGGGCTGGTAGGCTGGTCTGGCTGGCTGTGGGGCACGTGGCCTACGGACAAACAGAATGATTAGGACCCAAAGTAGACCCGAAAATCCTTTCATTTCACCCCGTGACAACTCGGGTAAGACGAACACGAGAGGTACTTACTTGGAGGTGGAAGGCTTTGGTAAATTAATTACCGTTGGGAGGGAGGCGAAGATCGTGTCTGTCGCCGGTTGGTCAAAGAGGGCGGGGGACAAGGGGACAGCTCGTACCACTCCCCTCTGTGCCATTTCCGGCGCAGATTTAGCTGCCGCTTGGCGGGTTGCCAGTCTCGCCTCGGCGAACGCCTTCGCCTCCTCCCGCATGAAGTGGGTAGCCATTGCCGCCACGCCCTCCATCACGGTGGCCATGGAAGAGAGGGTGTCACTGTAAGGGGTAAACAAGGAAAAAACCGAGCGAACCCGGGGATAAGTACCCGGGAGTAACAGGGAGACCCTCTACCCAGCATCCCTACAAACATGATACACGAGAAAGGTACTCACGCTAGCTGTACACCCGACATCTCGTGGTAGGAGTTTGTTAGGGCGTTGAGGCAGTCCCTAATCAATGAGGCGGCTGCTCCCGTGGAGATGGTGTGGGCCAGCTCCAGACGGGTAGCAGACTCCGCCTGCCTCAACTTACCATCGGGCTCCTTCAGCTGATAGGGGACCGGGGGCTCCTTCTCCGTCTTCCACAGGCACTCCCTCAAGCCCGGGGGAGCCCGGGAATGAGGGAGGATGACGGGGAAAGACGGAGGAGGGGGCTTCCTGGGCGCGTTGTTCCTCTGGTGGTCCAGGGACTTAAGGAGAAGGGCTGGAATATCCAGGTCCCCTTCACTCTTATCCCCCGGGAAGTACGCGTCCGGGGAAAGGAGGAGAGCCGTGTTACCGTGGGAGCGGTCAATCCTCCAAGCCCCGGACAAGTGTAGCTGGCTGTACTCCACCAGGAAACCCATCGCGTCCAGGGTAGCCGCAGAGGACACCCTAGCTGAAGTGGGTAAGGGCGCTGAGATAGGACGGACCTTGTAGAAGGGAATAGCCTCGCCCTTCTCATCCGCCCCCCACTTCACCACGACGTCATCCCTCCGGATCCACACGTCTGGTTGAGCTGTGTCCGGAGACCAGGCCACCAGTCTGCCCTCCTCCGAAGAGTGGGTCCAAGCAGGAGGGAGGAGAGACCAAGAGTAGGGAAGGTATCCGTCTCCCGAAGGAGGGGGTGACGGGGACGGGGGTGCGGAGGTAACCAACTCCTCAGCTACGTCCCCCGACGGAGACTCGAGCCCTGGGGAAACGGGAGGCACGAAAAGGACTCCCACATCCCCGGGAGGACTCGAGCCCTCGACGGGAGCAGCAGCGGGAGGCGGGGGAACAGGAGCGGGTTCCGTAGCGACAGCCTGAGGTTGCGCGACGGAAGCCCCAGGAAAAGCGTGAGGAATAAGGGTGTGGAAGATCTTAACTATCTTCCTCGACGAGGGGCTGTCCCCCCCCCGCTTACCCCTGCGGGAATTGCGGGCGGGCGAAGGAGAGCTCCCCGACGACGAAGAAGAGGAAGAGGACGACGAAGACGAGGAGGAAGGAGAACGGCGACGAGCACGGGACTTCCTGGAGTGGCGGGACCTTTTAGCCGAACGCTTGCGTCCTCTAGAGAGGCCTGAGGAGCCAGCTCTAGCAGGAGGCGAAGCTGGGGGTTCCCTGCTGGGCCCTTGTACCGGTGAGGCAGTCGGGAGAACCAGCGCGACAGACTCGCTCGCTTCCCGGGGGGATAAGCCCCGAGAAGGAGTCGTAGTACCGCCTAGGGAAGCAGGCTCAATCTCTCGGGCCTCAGGAGGTTCTAGCCCCTGAGACTCCGAGAGACAGGAAGAAGGGTAACGGGTCCTGAATAAACCCAGGTCCGCTCCCAAAATCGGGTCCACCCACGCCAAAGAAGAACCGTCTCGTTTGTGGGCCATTCTCCTAGCCCTCGTCCACGCCATACGAAGAGAAGCAAGGGCAGGGAGCTTGGAGCGGGCAGAAGGGGAGGTAACCCGACACAACTCAGCCCAGGGGCGGCACACACCACACGCCAAAGGGTCGTAACCCAAGGGAGTGAAGCAGGGTGCGTGAGGAGAACAGTGCAGGTGTCCGTCAGGCGAGACCCGCACGGTACATCCTGAGGCAGCACAAAGGGCACGAGTAGGCTGGGGGAGAAAAGAATACACAAACATGGGTTAACACGTGCAAACACTGGAACACAAACCCATCCTCCCCGAAGGAAAGAAGCGCGGGACACGCCCGCTGAACCTGGGGACCAGAACACAATCCCCCACACTCGCGCAGCCGCCCAGGGAAAAACCCCGTAAAACCATAATCGTCCGCCACATGGAGCGGGTAAAAAAGGGCCCCCCCGGACCGATGAACCAGAAGGAGGGGTAGGAGGGGACCCGATAGCCTGAGAAGAAACACTCCAGGCTGAAAATAATGGAAAAACCCCAAAATAAAATAAAAAACCCCCGCCCGGGAGAGGAAGAGAGAACCAGGGCACAATTCTCACTCCCCCCTACCGAGAGGGGACACATAATAATCGGGGAAGGCAAGAGGAAGGGCTGCAAAGACCCCATGTGGTCACTACGTGGGGTGGGGAAGTCCCACGTGGCACCCACTAACCTCGCTAAAAACCCCAGAAAACCCCGATAAAATACACACGAAGAATGTACTAGTGGCAGGAGGGACAGTGAAATAGGGGACAGACGGAGAAAAACTCCGAAAACAGGGGCTGAAAAGCCCCCTTCGCTTAAGGAAAGAACTAAGTCCTAACGAAGAAAAAACCCCCATAAACACCTAAAAACCCTCCTAGAAAACACACATTATACATCTGCAAAGCAGGCCAGCCACTAGAACACAAAAGAAAAATTAGCAGGAACACGCGACACAATACCATAGCGTAGCAGCGAGGAGCGTAGATGTTGACAGGCGTGTGTTCCGCGACAGAGTGGACGAGCGGTATTCAGCGGAGGAGGGGCTTAATACCTCACCTCACCACCACCAGGTGGCTCCACTATCAGTACAGCGCCAGATTTGAATTTTATTTACTTCTGATGAACGTCACGGAATTGACCCTTCCAACCCAGATTATGCCTACACGGGGCCTGGGCTTGTGAAGGGGCCTATTCTATAGCAACCAGCTGTACTGGTTTCACTATACCAATAATTGGATGTTTCTGATTCCTTCTAACTATGCCACGAGACAAGCTCCTTCCATATAGGTAGTGTTTTGTAGCAATATTTGAGTGACTCGTTTGCCTCCAATTTTCGGACAACATCACAGGATCCCTTTAGGAATAACCATTGACCAAAACTATCATTATAAAAGTGAGGTGAACTGGCAGGATTAACATTCAACTATACTTTTGGCCACAAGAATTGGTACACACGCTGTTTGTCTTTGAAGGTTTACAACATATAGGAAATGTAAGAAGATGTAACTGCAACACAACATTATTATTAGGTTTGTTGTTTTGCTAATCACAGAGTCACTTGGTAGACCATTCATTGCAGTATTTCCAGAATAATGAATGACCTCTCTTTTCATATAGCGTGTGTAAGAATTCATGTGGCCAACCGGACAGTCACGAGCACTAATAAGTATACAGCTTTGGTTGAAGTTTTGTACTGTCCAATTCACCAACGAACTAATTCCAGTGGAGATCTTTTTGTGCAGTTATTTACTGTCTCTAGGTATTCGAAGCACACCTGAATACTTACTAGTGCTCGTGCCTGTACCTACATACATACACCTCTATACTCCAAAAGCCGGCTCCCTCCACGGCTATGAGTCTGGTTACTCAGGTATAAGTTCCCCTCTAAAGATTATTACAATTATTATAAATAGGTTGGCCCTTACACAGCCCTTTCATTCCCTTCTTCATGCTCCTTTTTCTCCTTCTCCTCCTCCTCTACCTCAATCCAATTTTCTCCTTCTCCTTATCATAATCTTCTACCACTCGCCAACCCTTTCCTTCCCTTCTTCCTTTTCCTCTTTCTTCTCCTTCTCCTTCCCCTCCTCCTTTTCCTTATCATAATCTTCTACCACCCTCCAGCCCTTTCCTCCTCCATCCTCCTCCTCCACAGACTCGATATATATCTAGAAGTGAATCCGCAACAAAGCTACTACAATATAATATTATATTTCCGAATGATTACGTTATAGTCATTAGCGGTCGGTATAATCCTCCTCTGTACACGGTTACAATCATGCTCCCGGGAAATTAATCTGAAGGGAACAAGAACGCATCGTAAGTCATTAATTAAGGGGAGAGTACACTTTTGGTAAATTGAAGTGTCGTGATTCTTCCAAAGTATGCCAGGAAACAGGAGAAGATGAACAAATATAATGGTGACCTGTTGCTTGGAATACTTTGGAGGAATCATTTGGTCCAGATTTACCAAAAGTTATCTGTTTCAAGATTTGGTAAGCAGTTGGAGTAGTTGTCATGTATTTTGATTGAATATAGTGTACATATGTGGCTTCTAAACTGCCCTACATACATTCCATGTTAGCTTTTCCATACTACGTGGTATCTCTTCCTTTCCTGCCAGCTGCGGCTGGAGGGAGTGGTGGGTAGGTAGGAGCCTTTCTCTTTACCATACTTTCCCTCACATCAGTAGACTAGATAGCTTAGTATAATCAAGCAGCCTCCCAAGGACTACTAGGTTTGTTGCTGTTTATAGATCCTTATATTCCTTTGTATTCAACCTCATTCCATTCCTTTCCTTTTCTTCATCAATATCATCTACCACCCTCCAGTCCTTTTCTTCTTTCTCCTCCAGGAATAAACTGGAAACTTCAGTCAGGCGACAACGAAGGAAAACGTCTGTTGAAAATCGTTCGTAAACTCTATTTAAATCAATTGGTACAGGACCCAACCCTAGATAATATCATCCTCGACCTTATTTTAACAACAGACCTTGATTTAATCAGCTCATTCGAAGTCGGTGAGCCTCTTGCAAAACAGTGATCACAGAATAATAAGATGTAACATAAACTGGAACACCAAGATCTGCGAAAATCGTTAGTTAGTACCTAACTATAAAAGAGCAAATTTTGATAATATTAGAAAATAACTAAAAGAAATAATCTGGACGGAATTGCTAAATCATGAAGATGTCGATACGATGTGTAATATATTTACAGAAAAACTCCTGTCAATTGAAAAGAAACATGTACCGAAAATAAAGAAACGAACTAACAACCGCAAATCAGTTTGGATGACGAATGAAATTCAGCGAACTATTAATAATAAGAGAAAGGTATATAAAATATATAAACGTACCGATTCACACATAGACTATAATAAATATGTAGATACAAAAGGTATGAGTGAAAGACAAATCAGACTTGCCAAGCGTAACTATGAGAAAAGTATTGCCCTCGAGTCCAAGACAAATCCGTAGAAATTTTACCATTAGCTTACATCAGAAATAATAAAAACGTGAAAGCAAGCATAGGGCGAGTACTAAACAAAAACAATGCCTTAGTTAATGGGAATAAAGATATTGCAACCGTACTAAATGAACATTTTAATTCAGTTTTTACAAAGGAAAGTGAAATTAATTTGTCAGAACCTCCAAACTTTTCACAGGTAGCAGACGGTAACAAACTAGAAATTAACGAATTAACAGATGAAGAACTCTTAAAGTATCTAAAAACACAAGATCCTTTTAAAAGTGTAGGATGTAATGAAGTGTCCCCCAGATTATTATGTGAATGTCATAGAGAAGTGTTACAACCTTTGAAAATAATATTCAATAAGTTGCGGAAGCATATTCTGCCCCACATTTTATTGGCATGTGGAGATATCTAACAACTCTCTCTGAATAGACAGCAGCTCATACGAACCCCAATGAATGAACCAGGTCACAAATCATATTCAGTATTTTCAATGATATTACACACTCTCTTCGTGACTGGAGTTCATTGGTGATTCAGTCATTGAGGTTCGTATGAGTTCATTGGTGGTTCAGTCACTGGGGTTCGTATGAGTTCATTGGTGATTCAGTCATTGGGGTTCGTATGAGTTCATTGGTGATTCAGTCATTGGGGTTCGTATGAGTTCATTGGTGGTTCAGTCACTGGGGTTCGTATGAGTTCATTGGTGGTTCATTCATTGGGGTTCGTATGAGCTGCTGTCTATTCAAAGAGAGTTGCCAGATATCTACACATGCCAATAAAATGTGGGGCAGAATATGCTTCCGCAACTGTAACTACTATATTTAAGAAAGGTAATAAAGTCATGCTGGAAACTACTGCCCAATAACTTTAACATCCCTTATAATAAAAATATTTGAAAACATTTTGAGAGATAAAATAGTATCACATCTAGATGAGTAAAACTTAATTTTGGACTCTCAACACGGTTTCCGTAACAACAGATCTTGTTTAACAAATTTACTCGAGTTTTTTAACTACATATATAATATAATATATATATAAGCTGTAATGCAGACGAAAAAGTGCCAACTGATATTATATATTTAGACTTTCAGAAAGTGTTTGACACAGTACCACATAAGCCACTACTATTGAAGTTAAAAGCACATGGCTTTGGGGAACAGTTGTACATATGGATTGGAGATTGGCTATCAAACCGCTGGCAACGAGTCGTAATTAATGGGGAAGCATCAGACTGGCTGGATGTTGTAAGTGGGGTGCCACAGGGATCAGTGTTAGGTCCAACACTATTTTTAATATATATCAACGACTTAGAATGCGTACTTATCACGAAAACATCTAAATGTGCAGATGATATAAAAATTGGCGGTACTGCAAAAAGCAACAAAGACTGTGAAGCCATTCAGAGGGACCTAAACACACTGTCTGAATGGAGCGATAAATGATTGTTGAGGTTTAATGCGGATAAATGTAAGGTGATGCATGTAGGTAATAACAACCTGAGACACAATTATAGATTACAAGGTAGAAATCTGGTAAAAGTAAAAGAGGAAAAGGATTTGAGTGTCATAATTATTAAGGTAGCTATCTAAAGACGAGTGCGCAGTGTTTGGCAGCAAGTAAAAAAGCTAATGTAGTTTTAGGCTTAATTGCTCGAAATTTTAAATATAAATCACCAGAAATAATAACGCGCTTATATACATCTCGTGTTAGACCACATTCAGAATACTCAGTTCAACTATGGTCCCCTTGTTATGCTAAAGATGTTAAAAGGTTGGAAAGTGTACAAAGAAGAGCAACTAAAATGATCCCTGGCATTCATAATTTGACATATGAGGAAAGATTAAAAAAGCTCAACATGTTTTCTCTTAAAAATCGTAGAATACGTGGCAACCTAATCGATACTTTTAAAATTTATTATTGATAGAAATAATCATGAAAATTTATTCAAGCTCTATCCCCAGTCTGGAAAGAGATATAATGGTTATAAACTAAAAGGACAACGGTTTAACACTGAACTGCGAAAGAACGTTTTCAATATCAGAGTCATAAACTATTGGACTAAACTCCCGGCATCTGTAGTAGCAGCGAATACAGTAGTTATTTTCAAGAAAAAGGTTTATACATTTTTTTTAATTGTAAGTAGATGTTAGAAATAGGCTTCAACTACTTTTTCTACTTCCCTATAAAATTTTCTTGTGCGGTCTTTATTAACAAACAAGTTTTATTTTCTATTTGTTTTTCCATCCATGATACCAGGTGGGAGTGGTGGGTGGGGAGGAGCCTTGTCCTTTATCAATCCTTTCCTTCAACACGTAGTCTAGATTAACGTAGTTAAACAGGTAACCTCGTAAAAGGCCACTATGGACCTCCTGTTGCCTGTACTTCCTTTGTATTCCTCATTCCAATCCTCTTCTCTACCTCCTCCTCTTCCTCTTCCTTCTCCTCCTCCACCTCATTCCAATCTTCTCTTCTTCATCATCAAAATCATCTCCCACCCTCCAGGTCTTACCTCCCCCTTGTACGACTACCTCCTCTTCCTTCTCCTCCTCCTCCTCCTACGCATCATTCCAATCTACTCTTCCCCTTCATAATTATCTACCACCCTCCTGCCCTCTCCACCTCCTCCTCAACCTCCTCCTCCTCAACCTCCTCCTCCTCAACCTCCTCCTCTTCCTTCTCATTTTCTTTTTCTCTTCTCTTCCTTATCATAATCATCTCCCCACCTCCTGCCCTCTTCTCCCCCACCTCCTGCCCTCTCCTCTCCCTTGTTCCACCACCTTCTGTTCATCACTCCCATCTAATCAACATAAGTATAAAATATTGCTGCCAGACTTAACAATTACCAGGCTCAATATACAATAAACAACATACAGTCAGATGGACCAGATAAATATATAGATTTAGCCATTATAATAAGCAGATTATCTTAGGCAAAACCTGCCCTGTGCCGACCCGGTAAAAATATAAAAATTATATATGCAGCAGTTATGTGTGGTGATGGAGAATTATTAGAATTTAGGTCTGGGGTAATTATTACTCTTTCATACATGAAATTAGCATAATAACCTCATCGAGTTTCGAACTTGATATTTTCAGAAGAGAATTCCAAACTAAGACCACTGCACCACCCTCACTCCTAGCTCCCTCCCTCTCTCCCTCCCACCCTCCCTTCCTCCCTCTCTCCCTCCCTCTCTCCCTCTCTCCCTCCTTCCCACCCACCTTCACTGTCCATGGCCCCCTCCTCCCTTCGTTCTCCATGGCCTACTCCCCACCTCACCACCCTGACACCCTCCATCCCTCCCTCCTACCATCCTCACATCTCCACCCGAACACCCTCCTCACATCTCCACCCGAACACCCTCCTCACATCTCCACCCGAACACCCTCCTCACATCTCCACCCGAACACCCTCCATCCCTTCCTCCTACCTTTCCTCCCTTCCTCCTACCCTCGCTCCCTCCCTCCCTAGTTCTTTCATTCTCCTCCCTAGCTCTCCTCTCAGTGTCCCCTCTTCCAACCTCCCACCATCACCCTTTCTCCAAAGCCCACTCCCCTTCCATGGGCCCCTCCCCCCCCCCCGCTCCGCCCCAATGTCCCCCTTCCAAACCCTACCCATTTCCCACCTCTCTCCCCAGTGTCCCCCTTTCCGAACCCTCTCCATTCCCCACTTTCCTTCTCATCGCCTCCCCCCACCTCTCCCTCCTCTCTCCTCCCTAACATCCCCTTCCAACCTTTCCCCTCCTCCCACACCTCCCCTCCACACTGTCCCACATCATTCCATGCCTCCCACCACTCCTCGTTCTCTCTTATGTGTGGTGGTCATTCGGGTGTAAACAAAGTAATAATTTAGCAAAGTTTTTGAAGTGGTAATCCCAAGGCATACATATAATTTTATACAGTGGTGGACATAAGCTTCAATACATATATATGAATAACTCAAACAAATTGCTGACTAATGTTTTCACGTTCTCATATGATGTTACTGTTTTGAATAGTGAGTGGGAAGCTGTAAGTAAATAGATACATGTGTGTGTGTGTGTGTGTGTGTGTGTGTGTGTGTGTGTTATTATTTTGAATATCGATTGAGTAGCTGCTTGTTGTAAGTAAGAAAGTACGTGTGTGTGTGTGTGTGTGTGTGTGTGTGTGTGTTTTAAATGGTGAGTGATTAGCTACTTGTAGTAAGTAAGAAGATACATGTGTGTATATGTGTGTGTGTGTGTGTGTGTGTGTGTGTGTGTGTGTGTGTGTGTTATTGTTTTTAATAGTGAGTGAGTAGCTGCTTGTTGTAAGAAGATATGTGTGTGTGTGTGTGTGTGTGTGTGTGTGTGTGTGTGTGTGTGTGTGTGTGTGTGTGTGTTGAATAGCGAGTGAGTAGATGTTTGTCGTAAATTTGTAGATGGTACTTAATTAACCTATTTATTGGAAAGTTTCTCAGCTAACAAATACAGGGAAGCTATCAAAGGTTTATACGAGTCACCCCATTGTGGATTAATATTATTGCCCACGACTGTACATAGGAATCCCTCCCCCCTCCCCCCTGAACTAACAACTCTGATCTGTATGTATGTGATGGGATAAGGACTGTTTTAAGGGGAAATTCTGTTGTTGGTGAACTGGGGGGTATTGACTCCTCCAAACTATACCACGAAACAGATCACCTACTGTAGTAATATTGAGGTCGTTTGTTTCCTGGTGTACTATGGAGGAATCAGAAGCCCTCAAATAATTCACCAACATGAAAATATCCTCTTTATGTGATGGAGATTAAATATACAAGACTATTAATGTAGAGATACTTTTGAGGTATAAATGGGATATTGTGAGTCAGAGTATATGTATAGGAAATTATTTAGTTCATAATGTAAACACATGATTGGTTTGTTTTTTTGTTTTTCTTTTAAATTGTGATGAGATAAGGACTATTTCAGTGATAAGTGATGGAGATTATGATTATATATACATGACTATGAATACATAAAATAAATTACATGGGAGTGAGAGTATAATTATGTGTAGGATATTACTTGGTTTAAAATGTTGAACCTAATTTTAATTGGTCTGTTTTTGGCTGCCTTTTTGGATGTGATAAGATGAGTACAGTTTTGTTATTGCGTGATGGAGATTATAATCATATGTACATGATTATTAATATATAAATACGTCTAATGTATAAATGGAATATCAGTCAGAATATTTTAATAGGAAATTTTACTTTATTATATAATGCTTAGCCTACATATGATTGGTTTGTGTGTGTGTGTGTGTGTTTATTTTTTATTTTATTTTTTTTACTGGATACACTTGCTTCTATGGAAAATTATTAATTTGTAAATAGTATAATTAAATAGGACGTTGCTAAACTTTTCTCCGTGCGTTTATACTGGGTTTTTAAATATTCTTTGGACTTACTATTACACACACACACACACACACATACACAGATAGCTAAATACACACACACACACACAGATAGCTAAATACACACACACACACACACACACACACACACACACAGATAGATAGATGCACACACACACACTCAGATAGATAGATACACACACACAGGTAGATAGATAAACACACACACACACACACACACACACACACACACACAGATAGATAGATACACACACACACACACTCAGATAGATAGATACACACACACAGGTAGATAGATAAACACACACACACACACACACACACACACACACACACACACACACACACACACACAGAGATAGATAGATACACACACACACACACTCAGATAGATAGATACACACACACAGGTAGATAGATAAACACACACACACACACACACACACACACACACACACACACACACACACACACACACACACACACAGATAGCTAAATACACACACACACACACACACAGATAGATAGATACACACACACAGGTAGATAGATAGATACACACACACAGGTAGATAGATAAACAAACACACACACACACACACACACACAGACAGATAGATAGATACACACACACACTCAGATAGATAGATACACACACACACAGGTAGATAGATAAACACACACACACACACTCAGATAGATAGATACACACACACAGGTAGATAGATAAACACACACACACACACACACAGACACACAGACAGGTAGATAGATACACACACACACACAGGTAGATAGATAAACACAAACAGGTACAACTAATCGAAGTCTGATGTAATAAGGTGTAAGTTTTAGCAGAGGATGGGGGGGGATGGGGTTGGAGGAGTTAAGGGTGGAGGTGGCAAAGGGAAGAGGGTTGTAGGTGATGGAGGGGTCAGGAGTGGTTGTGGGTGGGGGTGGTGTTGGAGAAGTGAGGGTGGTGGGGGGCGGGGGTGGTGATGGAGGGGTGAGGGGTGGTGATGGAGAGGTGAGGGGTGGTGGGGGTGGGGGTGGTGATGGAGGGGTGAGGGGTGGTTGTGGGTGGGGGTGGTGATGGAGGGGTGAGGGGTGGTTGTGGGTGGGGGTGGTGATGGAGGGGTGAGGGGTCGTGGGGGTGGGGGTGGTGATGGAGAAGTGAGGGTGGTGGGGGGTGAAGGGAGGTGAAGGAGGAGTCAGGAGTGGTTGGGGTGAGGGGTGGTGGAAGTTGATGGAGGGGTGAGAGGTGAGGGAGGTTGGTGGAGAGGTCACCTGGGTCAGGGGTGGGGGAGAGGGGTCAGGGGGTCAAACTTTATCACCCTGTCTGTAGGTGTGTCAGGCCAGGTAAGACTCAGTAAGTACAGATCCATAATACAACCTACAGTTGCACGGCTCAAAAGGCTCGGATCAATATTTTACGTACAGTTAGTTGCACGGCTTACTATATCACGTACAGTTAGTTAGTTGCACGGCTGAAAATGGACTGCCTCTCCTCCTCTCTGACTATACTCTAACCGCCCCTAATAACACCGTAATATTTATCTGAGTTCTTTTGTAATGACTTGTATTAAATTTTTAACCATAATATTATGATACCTAATTCTTAAACTACTAAGCTTGAGTAGTTTTATATGACTTGTTGAGTTATATTTTGAACCCCAGTGTTGTTGTTGTTGTTGTTGTTGTTCTCCCGGGGGAGAATGGCCTCCTGCCCCACAGACCCCTGGTACACTCTGGTCGCAGTGAAAAAACAAATTTAAATAAAGGAGGGGCTGGCCCTATATACCTGGGCTACCGAAGCACATCCCAGGGAAATGGGACCAGAGCTTACTGGACCAGGGAGTCTGGGGGCCTCATTAGGGGAAAGGTCTTTGATCCCACAGCCAGTGCTGTGGGCCCAAGTCCACGTTACCACAAGAGCTACAAGTGGGGCCGCACCTTCCATGAGACCAGCCCTGAAGGGACCATAAGGGGGAGGGAGTTTACACTGCTGCATGTAAAGGGAAATGCACCCCCTGTGTGCTGGCGGTCCACACAGCAGTGATAAAATAAGCCTCCGGTTGCAGTACACCTCACGTGGATTTTTAATCCACGTGGGCAGATCTCGTCAAATCCACTAGAAAGTGACCAGATCCTACAACAATCTTTCTTCTAGCCCTGTGGGGGATGACAAATATTCACAGAGAATAAAGTCAGCCCCCCTGGGCAGGAACCCCAGTGTTGTTATACCTAATTCCTAAACTACTAAGCTTGTTTGTTGTTATATTCAGTTGTTCTGTCCTGATGCATAACTGGGTATTGATCTTGTCCCCATTCTATAAGTGGAAAAGAAACTATTAATTGATGGGATGATAGTACAGTGTATGTATATTTCTAACAGGTGATTCCTCCATACTACTCCAAGCAACGGGCCACCATTATTATTATTATTATTATTATTTATCTGGTCTTGTTTCCTGGCTTACTTTCGAGAAATCGAGCTGCTCTAATCTACCAAATTTATAATAATCAATTATATCCTTAATTTTAGATGCACAGTTGATGTTGTTAGTCCTTAAACACATGTATAATCCCAGATCACGTGTTCTAATCTCTGTAGTACAATGGGAATCACACACACACACACACACACACACACACACACACACACACACACACACACATACACATAAGAGGTGTCCCTTTATCTGCTAAGTATTTTAGGAGATAGTAGAATGTTGGTAAATCTGCAGTAACTGAATCCTCCAAATTATTCCAAGCAACAGGATACTATTTTATCTATTAAATGGTTCTGTTTACTAACATACATTGGATGAATCAAGGAACACCAATATGCTTTACTTAATTTAATACACATAATTTAATACTTAGTTTGTATATATAACCTTCATTGTCTCTGCTTCAATGTTTTCCATGTATAATCAGGTGTGTAGATATCTCCTAGCCCAGCCCAACCTAACCTAACCTAACTTAACCTAACCTAACCTAACCTAACTTCAAGGAACTAAACCTATCCTTACCTAACAAAATCTATCTAACTTATCCTAACCTAACCTAACTTAAAGTGTTTTGTATTGATGACTAGTGCAAGTGAACAATACAATACTATTTTATTCCCACTGTAGTCTTGTTGTATATAGGCTATCTTTCTCTCTTTTTCTTCCTTCCTCTCTTTCTCTTCATTCCCCTCTTTCTCTTCTTTCCCCTCTTTCTCTTCCTTCCCCTCTTTCTCTTCCTTCCCCTCTTTCTCTTCTTTCCCCTCTGTCTCTTCCTTCCCCTCTTTCTCTTCCTTCCCCTCTTTCTCTTCCTTCCCCTCTTTCTCTTCCTTCCCCTCTTTCTCTTCCTTCCCCTCTTTCTCTTCCTTCCCCTCTTTCTCTTCCTTCCCCTCTCTCTCTTCCTTCCCCTCTTTCCCTTATTTCCCCTCTTTCTCTTCTTTCCCCTCTTTCTCTTCTTTCCCCTCTTTCTCTTCTGTCCTCTCTTTCTCTTCTGTCCTCTCTTTCTCTTCTTTCCCCTCTCTCTCTTCCTTCCCCTCTTTCTCTTCCTTCCCCTCTTTCTCTTCCTTCCCCTCTTTCTCTTCCTTCCCCTCTTTCACTTTCTTCCCCTCTTTCTCTTTCTTCCCCTCTTTCTCTTCTTTCCCCTCTTACTCTTCTTTCCCCTCTTTCTCTTCCATCCCCTCTTTCTCTTCCATCCCCTCTTTCTCTTCCATCCCCTCTTTCTCTTCCTTCCCTTCTTTCTCTTCTTTCCCCTCTTTCTCTTATTTCCCCTCTTTCTCTTCTTTCCCCTCTTTCTCTCCCTTCCCCTCTTTCTCTTCCTTCCCCTCTTTCTCTTCCTTCCCCTCTTTCTCTTCCTTCCCCTCTTTCTCTTCCTTCCCCTCTTTCTCTTCTTTCCCCTTTTTCTCTTCCTTCCCCTCTTTCTCTCCCTTCCCCTCTTTCTCTCCCTTCCCCTCTTTCTCTTCATTCCTCTCTTTATCTTCCCTCCTCTCTTTCTCTTCTTTCCCCTCTTTCTCTTCCTTCCCCTCTCTCTCTTCCTTCCCCTCTTTCTCTCCCTTCCCCTCTTTCTCTCCCTTCCCCTCTTTCTCTTCTTTCCCCTCTTTCTCTTCTTTCCCCTCTTTCTCTTCTTTCCTCTCTTTATCTTCCCTCCTCTCTTTCTCTTCCCTCCTCTCTTTCTCTTCCTTCCTCTCTTTATCTTCCCTTCTAGCTTTCTCTTCTTTCCCCTCTCTCTCTTCCTTCCCCTCTCTCTCTTCTTTCCCCTCTCTCTCTTCCTTCTCTGTTCTCCATCACCTTGGCTAAACCTCCTAATTCCCCTTTCCTCTCTCTTCCTTCCTTCCCGTATTTACATTTTTCCTGTACTCTCCCCTCCCTTTCATTACAATACTCATCTTTCTTTCCTTCTCTCTCCTCTCTTCAATTATTCTCCCCATCAGTTAACTTTTCCTCCTTCGTCTCCTCCTCCTCCTTTCCATACTTCTCCAGTCCCTTCTTTCATTCCTATCCTATCCTTCTCATTCTCTGGACCTCCCTTTCGTTTATTTATTTTCCTTTCTCCTTTATCTCACTTTCATCTTCCATTTCTTTTACCACCCTTTTCCTGTCTCCTTCATTCAGTTTCATTTATATTTCTTTTATTATCTCTTCCCTTTTCTCCCTTCCTCTTCCCTCCCTCACTCCTTCCTTCCCTCTCACTTCTCCCTTCCCTCTCCCTCCTTCCTTCCCTCTCACTCCTTCCTTCCCTCTCACCCCTCCCTTTCCTCTCACTCCTTTTAGCTTTCTACTCTTCCCTTCCTTTCCCATTTTCCTCTTCCCTGCCTTTCCTTCCTATCACACTTTCCTTTCCCTTACTGCTATTACCTCTTCCTTCTTCACCCCTCTTCTTCTCTCCCAACACACACACACACACACTTCATCCCCTCATGCATCCACTCATCTGCCATCACTTAACTCTGCCACCACCTTGAGAGACACAGAGCCAGGCACTACCACCACCACCACCACCTAAACCACCACCACCACCACCACCATCATCACCCCTACCACTACCACCACCAGCCACTCCCAGCATAACCACTGAACATAGACTCTAGTATGGTACAGTTGGCCACACATGAAGCTGGTGGGGCTCGTTACTTGTGAGGTAGCTACAAAGGGAAGGAAAGTGAACAAAAGTAAAATATTATTATTGTTTGCCTGTCAACAAACTACAACTTTTGCTCACTTTTCTTCCTGTTGCAGCTACCTCACAGGAAAAGGCGTACCAGCTTCATGTGTGGCCAGCTGTACCAAGGGCCGTATGCAAGATCATCCATAGTGCATACGACGGCGTGGTAGAGGTACGATGACTCCATAGACAAACAACTGAGCCATCGTACCAGTACCACGTCATCATTAACACAATGAATCTTCTTGAATATGGTATCAATTCTAGGCTGTAACCCGTCTTTTATTGGTGGTGATGTTGGTGGTGGTGATGGTAGTAGTGGTGGTGGTAGTGGTGATGTTAGTGGTGGTAGTGGTGATGTTGGTAGTGGTGGTGGTGGTAGTGGTAGTGGTAGTGGTGGTGGTAGTGGTGATGTTGGTGGTGTTAGTGGTGGTAGTGGTGATGTTGGTGGTGTTAGTGGTGGTGGTGGTGGTGGTAGTAGTGGTGGTGGTAGTGGTGGTAGTGGTGATATTGGTGGTGTTAGTGGTAGGGGTGATAGTGGTGATGTTGGTGGTGTTAGTGGTGGTGGTGGTGGTGGTGGTGTTAGTGGTGGTGGTAGTGGTAGTGGTGGTGGTGGTAGTGGTGATGTTGGTTTTGTTAGTGGTGGTGGTGGTGGTGATGTTGGTGGTGTTAGTGGTGGTGGTGGTAGTAGTGGTGGTGGTAGTGGTGATGTTGGTGGTGTTAGTGGTGGTGGTGGTAGTGTTAGTGGTGGTGGTAGTGGTGATGTTGGTGGTGTTAGTGGTGGTGGTAGTGGTGATGTTGGTGGTGTTAGTGGTGGTGTTGGGGTTGTTGGTGGTGGTGGTGGAATTGATGGTGATGGAGGTGGTGGTATTTCCTGAGGTGGAGGATTTGGTTGGAGAGCAGAGAGGGGCATGTGTGTGTGTGTGTGTGTGTGTGTGTGTGTGTGTGAACTGGAAAACTGCACCATAATTCTTTTTTCTTTTTACATATAAATTCACTCAACTGTACTAACGTTGCTGATATGAACTCTTTACTTTATCATCTATATATATATTTTTTTTTTTCGTCGAGCTTGTCTTAAAAACCAAAATGTTTGCTGTACTGAAAACTGTCAATACACACAGCGTTTGTTGGTCTTGTTAACACCAAATTGACAGGACAGTTGATTACTTAGCGGCTCATGGGATTATTGTTCTCTTTATTACCTGCAACAAGTCGGTTATGTCTGTGTGTGTGTGTGTGTGTGTGTCCGAATAATGTGTGTGTGTGTGTATGTCTGTGTGTGTGTGTGTGTGAGTGTGACTGAACAATGTGTGTGTGTGTGTGTGTGTGTGTGTGTGTGTTGATGTGGTGGGGTGGGATAATGCTTTGTGGTGGTGTGTTGTGTTGGGTGGTGTTGTATGGTGGTGTAAGGATGTAACAGAGTTGGTGTAGTGGTATAATAGTCGTGTGTGATTCGGTGGTATAAAGATGTGACAGAGTGGGTGTGTTGGTATAATGGTGGTGTTGATGGTATGGTGTGACAGGGTAGGGGTGGTATAATAGTGTGGTATATAAGGGTGGTGTTGATGTGATGGTATGGTGTGTCAGGGTAGGGGGGTATAATAGTGTGGTATATAAGGGTGGTGTGGTAGTGTGATGGTATGGTGTGTCAGGGTAGGGGTTGGTATAATAGTGTGGTATATAAGGGTGGTGTGGTAGTGTGATGGTATGGTGTGTCAGGGTAGGGGTTGGTATAATGGTGTGGTATATAAGGGTGGTGTGGTAGTGTGATGGTATAAGGATGTGACAGGGTGAGGGTTGGTATAATAGTGTGGAGTGTAAGTGTGGTGTGAGGATATATCAGGTAATAGTGTAATACATTGGTGTGCTTAATATATTTTGGTATATTTATTAAGTATAGTGTGTTGTCTAGTGTGATGTGATGACCTGACCTAATATATCAATGTGATGACCTGTTGACCTGACCTAATGCATTGATGTGGTGATTGTGTTGATAGACTTGTGTTGGATAATAAGTTTATCTTTTATGAGTAAATATAACTTCATTTATTATTATTATTATTATTATTATTATTATTATTATTATTATTATTATTATTGTTATTATTATTATTATTATTATTATTAATATGTTCTCAGTGGCATGTTTGACTTGGTGCAAGACTCTGTGTGTGTGTGTGTGTGTGCAATGAAGTTCGATAGGTGTATGACTGTATGTATGTGTGTATGTGTGTGTGTGTGTGTGTGTAATGGTGTTTGATAGGTGTGTTTGTGTGTGTGTGTGTGTGTGTTGATGCGTGAGTAGGTGTCAGACTGTGTGTAGTCACGTGAGAGTGTGTGCATAATTGAGTGAGTGAGATGATAATTATCCTCCACCTCAAATATGACATAAAATCATTTCATCAATTCATAACACAATTTTATGAGGAAGACAACAAACACGATAAATATTCTTCAACACTTTAAAAAATATTTGTATCATATTGGCAAAAATACATATCCTCCATATAGCCTAGGAATTTGATTTTTTATGACACAGTTTTGGAGGAATATGTAGTAACCAATCAACCCAGACCATTCACTGTCTTAAGGGGGGGTAGTACACTGTTGGTATTTCTAGAGCAACTGATTCCTCCAAACTATTCCAAGCAACAGGACACCATTATATTTTTGTCAACCTGGTCCTGTTCCTTGGCATGGTATGGAGGAATCAAGGCACTCCAATGTACCAAAAGTATACTATCCCCTTAATTAACTGGAATGTTTGTCTTGTCAAAAATACACCGAATCGATTCTCAGTTCAAATTATGTCTTAGATACACGTTTCGCATACATTCTAACATATGTAAATTGCAGATAAGTACCAAGTTGTATCAATATTTGGTACCATTTTTCTTGGATTCCAGTGTTACATTTACCGAGAAAGCCAAGAAGTTAAATGAGGGATCAGGTACATTTTCGCCAAGCAAGTTAAAAACAAATATAGTATAGTCCCACTTGGGTTGTTGTCATCACACCTCTTAGTCCAAGTTGAAGGGAAGACGAGGCTAAGACGGATATGTTTTGCAGTAATTATATTCGCACACATTTGCATAGACACGGTGAGATTTGCACGACTTGGGAGGTGCTGAGTAGAGTGAGAGGGATGCGAAGGTGAGAGAGAGAGGTTTTGGGGTTAAGTGTGGTGAGGTGAGAGAATAATGGGTTGGAGAGAGAGAGAGAGAGAGAGAGAAAGAGAGAGAGAGAGAGAGAGAGAGAGAGAGAGAGAGAGAGAGAGAGAGAGAGAGGGGTTAGGTAAAGTGGAGAAAGAGAGATGGGTTTTAAGAAAAGTGGAGTGAGAAAATAATGGAGTGGAGAGAGAGAGAGAGATTGGGTTAAGAAATGTGAAGTGAGAGAATAATAAGATGGAGTAAGGGGATTTGGGTGAAAGAATGATGGAGTCGAGTTAGAAAAGGAGGAGTGAGAGTATGGTGAAGTGGGGTTAGGGGAGGTAGGGTGAGGGAGAGATGGGAAGTTGGGTTAGAGGAGGTGGGGTTAGAGAATGATTGGGTAGAGATTAGGAAAGATTGAGTGAGAGTGAAAGATGGGGTTGAGAAAGGTAGAGTGATAACGATGGGGTTGAGTTAAGGGACCCTGTGATGTTGTCAGAAAATTGGAGATAAACGAGTTCTTCAAATATTGCCACGAAACCCCATCTATATGGAAGGAGTTTGTTTCGTGGCATGGTCAGGGGGAATCAGAAGCCTCCAATTCTCATACATAAAAGAGGAAGTGCAAGAGTGAGAATAAGAAGGTAGGAATGGCCTCAGTGTAGGTGTGGTGGAGTGGAGAACGGAAAAGGTTACTATTACGAAAAATAAAAGGAGAAAAATTGGTGGTGGTAGTGAGGATGTAGCAGGACTGTGATATAGCACACACACACAAAAAAAAGATAAATAAATAAATAAACAAACGTACTGTAATGTGGGTATGTTTTAGTGTGGTGGTATCATAGTGTGACCCGGTGAAATGTAGTGTGTTTAAGGTGGCTTGGAGGAGTGGCAGGATATCTTTGCTCTCTCCAAACTATTCCAGGAAACTGACGAAATCGGTGTTACTAATTTGTGGTTTATGTTTTTTGGTATCGTTTGGAGGAATTAGTAACCCTCCATTTCCTCGACGCTATGCAGATCGAGTTGGAATTATAATCATCTTGTAATCTATCTACTCACTTAATTTCGTGTCAATCTGCTCATGAAATGTTGGGATATTTTATTTAGAGACACAATGACAGACAAACGGAGGTGAAATGGTAACCGATATGACTAACTTAAGGACCCTGTGATCGTGTAAGAATATCGGAGTCTTCTGATTCTTCCTGACCATGCCACGAAACAAGCTCCTTCTATATAGGTGTGTGTTTCATGGCAATACTTGAAGGACTCATTTATCTCCAATTTTCTTACTACATCACAGGATCCCTTAATTGGAGGATAGTCTTTACTGACAACTTCTCGCTTCTGCTTCTTCAGTTCATCTTTGATCTGAAGAAGCAGCAGCCGTGTTAAGTTGTCATTAAAAGGCTCCACTTCAAATGGTGGTATATATTTTTTTTCTTGCTGCGTCTGAAGTTTTAATTAATTTACAGGTTCGTTTTGTGTTGTTGTGTGGACCCAAGTAGTAGTGGCAAATATCGAGTTATTATTATTATTATTATTATTATTATTATTATTATTATTATTTTATTATTATTATTACTACTATTATTACTATTATTAGTAGTAGTAGTATTACTATTATTATTAGTAGTAGTATTACTATTATTATGATTATTATTATTATTACTATTATTATTATTAATAATATTCTACTATTATTATTGTTATTATTATTTATCATTATTATTATTATAATTCATTGCGAAAGTCCGGATTACCACAGCACTTATACGTGTGGCGAAGGCAGTCTTGAAGTCTAAATCACCGTGTATGTAAATATGGATAGTCTTCCCGTAGAGTTTATTGTTTTGTTGACGTTGGTGAAGTGAAGATAGGGACTAACCAACGTCACTCTCTCCAACACACCTTTGCTCCTCTTAATTTAGGGGAGATTCTCTTGTTGGTTAATTGGAAGGCTACTGATTCCTCCTAACTATGCCATTAAACAGATGCCCTCAATGGTAGTAAGAGGGTTTCTGATTCCTGGTACAGTTGGGAGGAATCACAGACCTTCCATTTCACCAACAAAAGAATCTTCTCTTAATCAAACGTCACTTGATCTCACTCTTGTCCCTTCTATCCCTCTAAAACTGTAATCAACTCTCCCCATGTTTTCTGTACCTCATGTGTATGTATGACTGTATTCATATATTATCCCAATGAGTATATTTTTATCTCCATGAATGTTTACTTCTTGAATCACACTTTTATAATTTGAATCACCCTTTTATAATTTGAATCACACTTTTATAATTTGAATCACACTTTTATCATTTGAATCACACTTTTATAATTTGAATCACCCTTTTATAATTTGAATCACACTTTTATAATTTGAATCACCCTTTTTATTACTTTGAATCGCCCTTTTAAGATTTGAATCGCTCTTTTAAAATTTGAATCACACTTTTATCGTTGTAATCACACTTTTATAATTTGAATCACACTTTTATAATTTGAATCACACTTTTATAATTTGAATCACCCTTAAATAGTTTAATTATTTCTTGGGTGAAGTCGTACCCATGTGAGGGCCCAAAATAAATCCGTAGCAATATATTTTCCTCTCATCTAACCCCCTTGGTAGTAAGTTTTATTTTTAGTGGAGAAAATGGCCCGTAGGCAAGAACATTCATGGTGTATACGATGCTGTGGTACTAGTAGGATGGTTCTGTTAGTGTGTCTGCTATGAAGTCATCGTAACGGTACCACACCATTGTCAACACCAAAAATATTCTTGCCTACAATCCAAAATTTGATGCTCGGACATTGCAATTCCTACTGCAACCATTTTTATAGTTTATCATCCCTTAGCCCAGATCCGGGACACCTATCATATTATTATTTTGTAGTTCATTCGCTGATTTCCTCTGGCTGTTCGTCCATCCTTTTTCACTCCTTGACCAACACCTGATGGACCAAACACTGTTGATGTTCCCTTATAATTATGAGACAATGATGGTCCCTTAAAGCATTCTTCTAATTTTACCTGGACATAGAGAACGTATTTTAAAAAGGGCGTACAGTGTAAATAAGAACTGTTAGTTTTAGATAAGTAGTGAAAATATAATTATACAGTAGTGTGTTGGGAGGGTGAGTAGTGAGTAGTAGAGGTGACTGGACAACTCAAATCAACTGTGTATTATTTAGTAAGGTTCCCTCATCAAAGTTTCATATAGACAGTCTTCCTTTCTTTTTTATGCTAATGTCCCCCGCGCCTGTTCAGTCGTGGACATTTCAGTATCCATGATTATATCCCCAGTTGGTGAACAAGTAACCCCACACGGAAATCCTATGTGGCAATCGCTGGCCTGGGTTTCGATTCCCAGGTGATATAATTTGTTCACACATAATTTCACAGCATTGTGTGATTATTGGTAACCCCACTTTATGTCAGGTATGAAAATATACTCTTAGTGAAATGTGCACACAGTTCCCCATGACTGCTCGAAAGTTTGTGACGACACAGATTCTAGGTTCCGTGTCGTGTCAAATTTTGGAGGAATGGATAGCCTCAGATTTATCGTCTATGTCCATAAAACCCCAAATGGAAAGATCGGGGAAGACAAGAGATCACAAATAACACCAAGCAGTGAATTGGACAAAGTAGGATATCGGTATGTGTTGGAAGCTGAGGAGAAATAAGTGAGATGAGGAAGTAGGCATGCTGTGAAGGTGGCAGACAGGGAGCTAGACAGGCAGATAGGCAGAGAGGTAGAGAATGTATTGGGGTCTGGTGTGTGGTGTTGTACGCGTCAGAGCTCCATATATTACAGTCGGTGGTAAGAGTACTGTTGCCACATTTGCCAATTTAAGAAGTACAGTATGGAATTATTATAAGCTTCACGGACTCGTAAACTGAAGAACAAGATAAGTAAATTTATTTACCCCCAGGATGTTGTAAATTTATGTGGTGGATGTGTGTGTGTGTGTGTGTGTGTGTGTGTGTGTGTGTGTGTGTGTGTGTGTGTGTGTGTGTGTGTGTGTGTGTGTGTGTGTGTGTGTGTGTGTGTGTGTGTGTGTGGTGAATGCGTGTGTTTGTTCGATTATTATCCTTTTATTATTATCCTTCAAGAAGCGCCGAGTGAGTGAGGCGATACGACAATATATTTTTTAACGCCTACTGTACAGTCACGCCACATAGTCCTTGACCAGAGTGTACACGGAAATCTGATCAAGGACTATGTGACGCGACTGTACTTGTCTGCCCTTAATTCACCATGTCCCGAGACGCTCATAATAGAAACCCGTAAGTGTGTGGATTTGATGGTTGTGGCAATGAACAATATGGTACGTCTTAAATTATCTCCAAGTAATATTCATGGGCTTTTCTTTCGTCTGGCTTCACCATCACCTTGACAATATTTTTAGGTTATATATATATATATATATATATATATATATATATATATATATATATATATATATATATATATATATATATATATATATATATATATATATATATATATATATATATATATATATATATATATATATATATATATATATAATTTTTTTTTTTTTTTTTTTCCAACTAACCCTATATTTATTCTACTGTCGCGTCACCATCACTTTATCTAATATTTCCAGGTTCTTCTTTTTATTATATATTTTCTCTACTGATTGTGTGATTCTCCAGACTGGGGTACGGTTAGCCACCACAGGATTTCTTACACAGGCTGTAAATAAAGAGAGGTCAGTCATTAATTAGGATGTCCTGTAATGAATGGTCTACCAAGTGGCTCAGTGATTACCAAAACAACAAACCTAATAATTATAATGTTGTATTGCATTTATATAGTTTTACATTGAATTTTCGTATATGTTGTAAACCCTCGAGAAAAAAAAAAAAAGACAGCGTGTTTATGAATTGTTGTGGCCAAAAGTATGAGTACGTGTATCATTCAATGTTTCTCTCTCTCTCTCTCTCTCTCTCTCTCTCTCTCTCTCTCTCTCTCTCTCTCTCTCTCTCTCTCTCTCTCTCTCTCTCTCTCTCTCTCTCTCTCTCTCTCTCTCTCTCTCTCTCTCTCTGTCTCTCTGTCTCTCTGTCTCTCTGTCTCTCTGTCTCTCTGTCTCTCTGTCTCTCTGTCTCTCTGTCTCTCTGTCTCTATCTCTATCTCTGAACCATCCCTCCCCCCTTTCCTATTATCTTGGCCCTCTCTTTATCATCATTCTTCTCCTCTCAATCTCCTTTTTATCCCAGCTTCACTCTCGCTTCATTACCCCCTCACCAGCTTACCTGCCTCTCTCTCTCTCTCTCTCTCTCTCTTTCTCTCTCTCTCTCTCTCTCTCTCTCTCTTACTACAAGCATCTAGTAATCAATTCATATTATCTTTTATTTTATTTTTCTCTCTCTCTTACTACAAGCATCTAGTATATTCAACTCTTATCTCTCTCTCTCTCTCTCTCTCTCTCTCTCTCTCTCTCTCTCTCTCTCTCTCTCTCTCTCTCTCTCTCTCTCTCTCTCTCTCTCTTCATAATATATCTCCTCCCACATGCAAAATCGCGTCGGCTCAGAAGCGGATTTATGAAGCAATTTATCGGCAATAGTAACTGAGGCTTGGTGGTGGTGGTGCTTCCTGTCCCACTCACTACACCCTCAATACCACAGCCAGGCAGAGAGAGAGAGAGAGAGAGAGAGAACGAGAGAGAGTAAGAGGGAAAAGGTAGGGAGGGAGGAGATAGGGAGGGAGAGAGGGGACTGGGGATAAGTGGAGAGAGAGAGAGAGAGAGAGAGAGAGAGAGAGAGAGAGAGAGAGACGAGAGAGGAGAGAGAGAGAGAGAGAGAGAGAGAGAGAGAGTGGTGGCATGGAATAAACGAGGCAAGGGAGGAGGGTCGGCATGGAAGGAGCAAGTGAGATCTGGGGATTGAAAGGAGGCTGCAGAGAAAATGAGTGAGTGAGTGAGTGAGTGAGTGAGGTGAGCAAGTAGGCAGGCAGGCTGGCTGGGAGGAGGGGGAGGAACCGGTAGGAAGAGAGGTAGGCAGACAGGGAAGGAGGGAGTGAGGCAGACAGGGAAGGAGGGAGGGAGGATGTGAGATAGGGAGATAGGTAGGTAGGGAGAGAGATAGACAAGGAAGGAGGGAGTGAGATAGGGAGGGAGGTAGGGTGAGAGGTAGGCAGGTAGGGAAGGAGTGAGATAGGGAGGGAGGCAGGGAGAGATGGGCAGGTATGGAGGAAGACAGGGAGATAGGCAGGTAGGGAGGCAGAGAGGATGGCAGGCAGGAATGGAAGGAGGGAGGCAGGCAGGCAGAGAGATAAAAAGGGAGGGAGAGAGGGAGAGAAGTATGGAAAGAGGCAGATTGTTAGGCAGACAGACAGGCAGGGAGGGACGGGGGGAGGCAGGCATGCAGTAGAGGAGGGAGACAGAAAGGTTGGCAGGCAGGCAGGCAGGCAGGCAGGAGAGGAGGGAGTGAGGCAGGCAATCAGACAGACAGACAGGCAGACAGGCAGGTATTGAGGGAGGCAGGCAGAAGTTGAGGAAGAGAGGCAGGAAGGCAGGAAAGGAAACAGGTAGGCAGGTAGAGTACAGTAAGCAGACAGACCAAAGTGAGGGACGGAGGCAGAGAATGAGGGAATGAGATATGAAGCGAGGGATACAGAGTGAGAAAAGGGCAGAGGAGTAGGAGGAGGAGGGAATACAGAGAGATGGGGAATGGTAAATGAGAAAGTTATATTTAGGAGTGAAGTAATCCCCTAAATAAGAACAATAGATAACAATAATAAATAATAAATAATTGTTAAAAAATATTATATCAAGGAAGACTGACGTATTAATCTATCGCTACATGATTTCATTCTACCTCAACTCAGAAATTTTTACTTTTAACTTTGAAGAACTTATACCTTGAACTGAACCACCGTCTGTCTGCATCTGATTATCGAGGCCAAAGGAATAATTGTTTGTACAGTCACGAGCCATTATAAGTGTCCAGGACTGCTTTGAATTGCCTGATGATGGAGTATTGAACAAGCTCCAGTAAGCATGTAAGATAAAGGATAAGAGTTGTAATTGGTTCACTGTTGTGTCAGATGATTCCAAACGTCAACAAGACCTGGATACATATTA
>JAWQEG010001125.1:260000-360000 GCA_033782935.1 Petrolisthes cinctipes | reverse complement strand
CCCATTGTCTGCATTTGCTAATTTTTCACCATTTATTTTCCCATGTTCAATTTGTTACTTCACAATTTCTCATCCTTTTCTATTTCTCTCCAACTTGCTCAACCATCGTTACTTCTATCCATTATTTATTTGTATTCGCTTTCAGATTTTTGCTTTGCACTTTTATTTTCTCAGCATTTGTGTTACGTATTCTCTATCTGACTCAACACACACACACACACACACACACACACACACACACACACACACACACATCTAGAGTACACATGAATAAAGATAGTTTGCAATCACACACACACACACACACACACACACACACACACACACACACACACACACACACACACACACAGCCAGCCTCAATAATTTGCCTCTCTGTTTCTTCTCTATCTCCTTCACCACTGTCAAAACCTATCTTACCGCCTCCACCTTCCCTCTCTCCTCACTCACTTTTCCCAACACCTTTTCTCCTTCCCTTTGCTACTCTTTCTCCTTTGTGTACCCACCTGCTGTCATCACCAATCATACACACAACCACAACTCCACCATCCTAATAACCACTTTTTTTTTTTTTTTTTTTTTTTTTTTTTTATCACTGTACCTCCACAAACCAACCAATCAATCAGGACAGTTTGATGTTCTTTTAAATCATTATCACCATCTACAACACCATCTACACACATACACTTAATTTTCATCACACTCACACAGAAACCACCACCACCACCACTACTACCACTACCACAACCACCAACAATATCACCACCACTACTACCACTGCCACCACTACCACCAACACCACTACTACCACTGCCACCACTACCACCAACACCACCGTCATCACCAACACCACTACTACCATTGCCACCACTACCACCACCACCACCACTACCACCACCACTATCACAACCACCACCACCACCACAACCACACACCTCCTTCCCTCACCGCACCAAAACCGTACATCAACATATATCAATCATCCTGTTAGCTATCACCAAATCACCACTCCATCCCTTCGTAGCTCCATATATATCCACTTCAACACTTTAAGTCTTCAATTAGCCGTCAACAACATCCAAGCATCACCCTCTCTAATCGGCACTATAAATATTAAACACTATCTCTCACTACCAGCCTTTTTTCTCTTTCTATCTATCTATCTATACATCTGTCTCTCCCTCTCTCTCTCTCTCTCACCCTCTTCCCCCTTACACACCTATTCCACTACAACTCTCAATTTTTCTACTGCCTTCATGCACCCTAACAAAATAATTATTCAACACACCATGCACCAACACTACCAAGCATCTCTTCATTCGCTTTCTCCTTCCTTACTTCACCAACACTTCCACCTACTTCTCGTATAATATATATGTATATACTCTTACTTTACCATCCATTCATTCCCTTTTACTAGTAGTAGTTCAGGGAGTATTGTGTAATCTGAAGGTTCTTGCTCCTAAATTTCCTTCTTCTTATCCTCCTCATATCTCGTTCCTTTACTTTTACTCCTTCACCTTCCTTACCCTATTATCTTCCACTATTCCTGCTATTTCTCCACTCTCCTCCTCTTCCCCTTCATCAATTCCTCCTCCTCCTCCTTCTACTTCTCCTCCACCTCCTCCTCCTCCTCCTACACCACCACCTGCTCCTCCTCCTACACCTTTTCCTCCTCCTCCAACATCACCTGCTACACCTCATCCTCCTACACCACCTCCTGCTCCTCCTACACCACCTCCTGCTCCTCCTACACCACCTCCTGCTCCTCCTACACCTCCTCCTCCTCGTCCTATACCTCCTGCTCCTCCTACACCTCCTCCTCCTCGTCCTATACCTCCTGCTCCTCCTACACCTCCTTCTCCTGCTCCTCGTACACCACCTCCTCCTCGTTCTATACCTCCTGCTCCTCGTACACCAACTCCTGCTCCTCCTCAGTGACATGGGCCAGAAGGGTAAGCTGGTATAATTAGTGTGTCCTCATAAGGGGAACATCTGGGTCCCATCTACCATGTATAGGGTGGACCTCTTGACACTATACCTTATACCTACACTATCACATATATCACTACTACTACTATTATCACTACTATCATTATTACTACCACTACTATTATCACTACTACCACCACCACCACTATCACCACAACCACCTCTATCACTATCACCACCAATATCACTACTATCACTACTACAACCACCACCACCACCACTATCACTACCACCACCACCACTATCACTACCACCACCATCACTACCTCCACCACTATCACTACCACCACCACCACCATCCCTCACCACTACTCTCACCACCACCATCACCACCACCACCACTATCACTACCACCACCACCACTATCACTACCACCACCACCACCACCACCACCACCACCACCACCACCACCACCACTATCACTACCACCACTACCATGATCCCTCACCACTACCCTCACCACCATCACTATCACCACTACCTCCACCACCATCCCTCACTACTACCACCATCACTACCATATGTCAACAAACAACATACCTTCACTACCATCACAACCACACTACCATTCATTCCTCTTTATAACCACATCATGAATCACTCTATCACAACTGACCACCACGATCATAACAATTTATATACACACACAAACACACCAATAATATAATCTCTCCAGTATCACGCTAGCCCCAGTGTGTGTGTGTGTTTTGTGTGTGTGTGTTTTGTGTGTGTGTGTGTCTTGTGTGTGTGTGTTTTGTGTGTGTGTGTGTTTTGTGTGTGTGTGTTTTGTGTGTGTGTGTCTTGTGTGAGTGTGTGTATTTTATGTGTGTGTTTTGTGTGTGTGTGTGTTGTGTGTGTGTGTGTGTGTGTTTTGTGTGTGTGTGTGTGTGTTTTGTGTGTGTGTGTGTTTTGTGTGTGTGTGTGTTTTGTGTGTGTTGTGTGTTTTTTTTTTATGTGTGTGTTCTGAAACATTAACTGTGTAATTCTATCTCTCTTGTCTGTTCTCTACTTTTCTTTTTCTCTTCTCTTGCGTTTCTGTCACACATTCATAAGTACGACCAACTTCCTATGGCAATTTCTCGGTGGTACTCGTTGACTATACATTTCTCAACTCGAAATGTCTCTGCCCTTCATAAAGAAAGTGTAATTCTCGTATTTAATGTAAGATAACAGTACACAGTGTTTCTATGTATCAAGTGAGGGAGGCAAGTCGTCTGTTAAGTCACATCTATAAGTTTACTCAATCCAAAAATAAAGCTCTCGTTAAATACCTCGATGACAATTTCAACGTGAGAATTAAGGGGATAGTGGTATACTTTTAAAAGACTGGAGTGCCTTGATTCCTCCAAAGTATACCAGGAAACAGACCCAGATGAAGAAAAATAATGGTACCTATCCTGTTGCCTGTAATAATTTGGAGGAATCATTTGCTCCAGATTTACCACCCAAAACAATGTGCTATATACCCTCTTAAGGGACCCTGTGATGTAGTCAGAAAATTGGAGGTAAACGAGTCCTTCAAATAATGCCACGAAGCATCAACTACAGGGAAGGAACTTGTTTCGTGGCATAATCAGGAGGAATCAGAAGTCTCCAATTCTTATACACGATCACAGGGTCCTTAATCACGAAGCCAACATCTCATTCACAGGATTCAGACATCAATGAAATAAATATACTTACATACATCATAACATTACACACTTGTAATGTTGGAGGGTAGTTCTATAGATAAGCCTCAAATGATTCACCTTCCCTTAGTCCTCTCTCTCTCTCTCTCTCTCTCTCTCTCTCTCTCTCTCTCTCTCTCTCTCTCTCTCTCTCTCTCTCTCTCTCTCTCTCTCTCTCTCCACCCACTTCCATTTTCCTTCTCTTCCCTTCGCCACTTTTGTTCGTCTAGCCTAGTCGTCTCCTCCTTTTATATTCTTTTTTTATATATTTTTTTACGTACATTAGTCATTGTTGGGAAGGAACTGCATTGCTAGGAGGTTGTATGTGAAATATAATTGGCAGTTAGTGGTTAGTAGCGGCTACGAATTAATGACAGACTGGCTTGACTTCATGGCGGCTTCTTTATTGTTATCGTTGTTGTTTATTTCACGATTCTTGCATCCATGGTCGTACCCCCCTACCCCCCTAACCCCCCCCGCACCCCCAACCCCACCTCCCGGCCGTTGAGGGACCCTGTGATGTAGACAGCAAATTGGAGGTAAACGAGTCCTTTAAATATTGCCACGAAACATCACCTACATTGAAGGAGATTGTTTCGTGGCATAGTCAGGAGGAATCAGAAGCCACCAAGACTCACACACGATCATAGGTTCCTTAAGGGGGAAGTTTTGTGTTGGTAGATCTGGAGCAACCGAATCCTCCAAACTATTCCAAGCAACAGAACACTATTATTTTTGCTCTTCTGGTTCTGTTTCCTAGCATTCTTTGGAGGAATCATGGCACTCCAATGTACCAAAAATGAATTACCACCTTAAGAGTATACATCACATCAAAAAAAAAAAAAAAAAAAATCTAAGTAAATAAGTGAGGAAGGAAGATATTCGAAAAAAATATTGTGATAAAGTATTGGAAAGAACCAGATTTTATGGATGGAGCGGCCGATGGGAATGAAGGAGAGAGTACAGTGAGAATTAAGATGATGTACTGGAGAGATCATAAACAATTCCTTCCACCACCACCAGGCCACTCACTAAACACAAACTCATCAACAAAACTACGATGCTTTCTTTATTAAGGTGGAAGTATTGTGTTGGCAAATCTGGAGCAACTAATTCCTCTGAACTATTCCAAGCAACAGAACACCATTATTTTAGTTCATCTGGTCCTGTTTCCTGGCATACTTTTGGAGGAATCAATGCACTCCAATGTAACAAAAGTGAATTACCCCCTTAAGGATCCTGTAACCGTGTATGAATGAAAATTGAAGGCTTCTGACTCCTCCTGACTATGCCACGAAACAAGCTCCTTCCATATAGGTGGTGTTTAGTGGCAATGTTTGAAGGACTCACTAACCTCTCATCTTTTATTACTACAGCACGAGGTCCCTTTACGCCAGTTATTATGGACATTTTTTTTAATTAAGTCAGAGCGTATGTATGTATGTATGTATGTATGTACAGTACAGTTAACGGCAGAATATCGTGTGTGGTCCATTCCTCCTCCCCCCCCCCACCACCACCACCACCGTCTCGTTTGGTCATGCCCGTCTCACCTTAAATTAACCTTTGAGTGTTATTGCATTATCCGTAACTACATCCTCCATCTCTTCCTCCTTCCCTCTAACCCCCGAACACTTCCCCATCGCCACATTCTTTGAGTTACCTTGAGAAAATTAATAGGTAGCTGCTTCCATACTTATGTTGTTACTGTAAGTTAGGTGCCTTCCTCTCCAGCCACACAATTCAGTCTATAACGTTAGGTTAGGGTAGGTTAGGTTAGGTTACTGCAAATTTGGTTCCTTCCTCTCCAACCACACAATCAATTCAGTCTATAACATTAGGTTAGGTTAGGTTAGGTTAGGTTAGGTTACTGCATGTTTGGTTCCATCCTCTCCACCCCACACAATTCAGTTTATAACGTTTAGGTTAGGTTAGGTTAGGGTAGGTTACTGCAAGTTAGGTTCCATCCTCTATATCCTACACAATTCAGTCTATAACGTTAGGTTAGGGTAGGTTACTGCAAGTTTGGTTCCATCCTCTCCACCCCACACAATTCAGTATATAACATTAGGTTAGGGTAATGCTTTGGTTTTCATGTAAGCTTATGTGTTGGAATTTTAGGACTCGAGCATTAGGAAGTGACTGCTACTAGATAACACACTCAACAGGAATAGCAAACACACCAATGAAACCTATTTTGAAGTGCTGTAATTTGATTATACGTATATGCTGTGTGGATTACCTCTAGTGAAAAATGTATCTCTAATCATTTTTATTTTAGCAACTAACTCAATGTGTTGTATAGTATTGGATATATTAGTTGGCTGTCATATACCAATGCCGATTCCACAGACAGATCATAATTGTATTGCACACACACAAGAATCCATTCATCACTCTCTCTATATAATTATATTTGAGCTGGGACCTATCCAAATCTACAAAAAAAAAAACACGCACGCGCACACACACCACACACACACACACACACACAGCCGGCTGAGAGGACAAGTGACCAGCCAGCAGAGACGGACCCCACCCATCCCCACCCCCACCACCCCACACACACACATGGTTGAGTTCACATGGGGGTCAGAGGTTAGCCACTCCCCGGCCCAACATCGAAATACAGCCAAACCACCCACCACTTTAGTCCTCGCCAAGCCAGAGATCAGCCAAGATGAAGGGTCAACAATATCCTCACTCAAAACTCCCTCACAAGAACGATTTTTTTATGTATGTATATATATTTTGTGGTGTGCTGTTTGGATATGAGTTGGGCTTCAATTTCTCCTCCTCCTCCTCCTCTGATGCTGTTGCTGGTGGTGGTGGTGGTGAGGGTTTGATTATTTTAGTAACTGGTTGATATGTTGCATGACACGATATGTTGCATCAGTCCAAACGCATCCACACACACACACACACACACACACACACACACACACACACACACACACACACTAACACATACTTAAAGATTTACACATACACACACATAGATTTACACACACACACACACAAACATACATAGAATTAAACACACACACATAGATTTACACACACACACACCAACCTGCATAGAATTACACACCAACCTACATAAAATTAAACACACACACACACACACACACACACACACACACACACACACACACACACACATTCTCCTTCAGACTATACTTTTCGTTCCTCTTCAGTCTTATCATAATTAATGTACCGAAGCATAACCACATAGTGTGTCTTAGGGGACTGAACAACTCGCTGGGTTTCATGTAGGTAGAGTTGGGAAGATATGATGGTGGTAGTAGTAACACAACACTATCCATGTGTAAAGACAGTGAAGGACACACACACACTAAAACATACTTAAAGATTTATACATACACACACACACACACACTAACATATACTTAAAGATTTACATATACACACACACACACACACACTCTAACACATACTTAAAGATTTACACATACACACACACACACTAACACATACTTAAAGATTTACACACACACACACACACCTATAGGGAATGAGCGTGATTGTTTCGTGGCATAGTCAGGAGGAATCAGAAGCCTCCAATTTTCATACACGATCACAGGGTCCTTAACACAAGCACATCCCGGATCCAAGGGGCTCTCTTGTCTTGTCACTACAGCTACTATTACTGTTATTACCACAACCACCACCACCAGCAGCAGCAGCACAGACAGCAACAACAACAACAACAGCAGCAGCAGCAGCAGCAGAATTCAATCCCTGTAAAATAAATAGGAGTTATGTTTATAATATAACTGGAAGGGGTGGAAGAGGCGGGGGATAGAGGACGAAATAACTAGGTAGAGTCTGGTGAGGGAGGGGGAGGGAGCTTCTGTGTGTTGGTGGGATAGGACAGCAGCTGAGGTCAAGTGGGAAGGGTATATACAAGATGGGATGGACAGGGAGGTGTGGAAGAGAGACGGGACATGGGTGTGTGTAATATGCGAAGGGGTGACGAGGAGGAAGAGAGATTGATAAAGAGGAAGGAGTGAAATAAGGATAATATTATTGGAATGGAAAGAAAGGGAGCGAAAGAGAAGGGAAGGAGAGGATAGGGTGATGAGTAAGAATGGGAGGAAGAGTTGGAGAGGCAAAGGAAGTCGAGAAGATGAGGGTAGGGAAGGGAAGGTAAGGGGAGAGGAAAGGAGATAGATTAGGAGGAAACTGTAGGAATATATATTGTAGAAAATGGAAGGATAAGAGGAAGAAGTGAAGAAGGGACGATAGTGGGAGGGGGGGAGGGGTAAGGGAGAGGGGAAGGAGAGATAGTGTACATGTGAGGGAGATAGGGGGGGGGGAGGGAGGAAGAGTGAGGAGGATATAGTAGGGGGAAGGAAGGTGTGAGGGACGAGAAGTAGGGGGTGGGGGTGGGGGGGACACAAGGAATGGGGGAGTGCATGAGGAGGGAAGGAAGGCCCCGAGTGAGATGAAGGGGAGAGGTCCAAAGAAACTGTAAGATAATTAAGATTGAGGACCAGAGGTGTTCTATTAGGTGGCCTGAGTGGGAATTTATGAAAGCCATGTTGGCAGAAATATATGGATGAGATGCGGAGAAATGTAAGTACCTCCTGTCTCTTCTCCTTCCCCCCTTCCCTTCCCTTCCCTTCCCTTCCCTTCCCATCTCGTAGCTTTGTTCAGGCCACACAGTCAGTCAGTCACCATTCTCTATCATCCCTTACGCCTGGCCTTTTCATTACGGGGTCTAATGTGAGGGGGAAAAAAAAAGACAGGTACTGCAAGAAGGGAAGCGGTGTCTCCTCCTTCCTCTGTGTTCTTTCCCTTTCCACTTTTTGAGGACGGAGCAAATAGGGTTAAATAATGTGATGTAGGAAGGAAGGAAGGAAGGATGAAAGGAATGAAAGGAGGTGGAGGTATAAGGAAGGAAGGAAAGTAGGATGAAAGGAATGAAAGGAGGTGGAGGTAAGAAAGGAAGGAAGGAACAAATGAATGAATGAATGAAGGAAGGAAGGAAAGAAAGTAGAATGAAAGGAATGAAAGGAGGTGGATGTAAGGATGGAAGGAAGGAACAAATGAACGAAGGAAGGAAGGAAGAAAGGATGAAAGGAATGAAAGGAGGTGGAGGTAAGGAAGGAAGGAAGTAAAATAAGATGAAAGGAATGAAAGGAGGTGGAGGTAAGGAAGGAAGAAAGTAAAATAGGATGAAAGGAACGAAATGAGGTGGAGGTAAGGAAGGAAGGAAGGAAGGAACAAATAAATGAATGAAGGAAGGAAGGAAAGTAGGATAAGAGGACTTTGAGAGCCAGTTCCACCCACCCTCTCTCTATTCAATTCGCTGCCTGAGCTGAGAATACATCAGTTCTCCCCTGAAGACTGCCAATCATACTATTCCTTCGACAGTGTGTAATTCCTTCAAGTATGACAAGGAGAATGTTACTGATAACTTTATTCCTTTTGTACGGTTACTATTATTATTATTATTATTATTATTATTATTATTATTATTATTATTATTATTATTATTATTATTATTATTATTATTATTATTATTATACCACACAGTACCATACAGCAAAAAAGACACAAATGTACAGTCACGAGCACTATTAACTATACAGCTTTGGTTGAATTGAACATTGAACAGTCCACTAATTTACCACAGAACTAATTCCAATTGTTGGATATATTATTGTGCATTTATTTACTGAATCAAGGTGAGTGGTATTCCAAGCACACCTGAATTCTTATTAGTACTCGTGACTGTACACTTGTGGGAATCTTTTGTCGCAGAATTGTAGTGTGTGGTGGGATGTGTTGTGTATGATTGTGTAGTGTGGTTATGGTGTATTAATAATAATAATAATAATAATAATGATAAATATAATGATGATAATAATAATAATAATAATAATAATGATAATGGTAATGATTAATAGTAATAATGATAATGATAATAACAATTATAATAATAATAATAATAACAATAATGATAATAACAATAATGATTAATAATAATAATGATTAATGATAATGATTAATAGTAATAATGATAATGATAATAATGACTTGGCCATCAACATTACCTCCTCCACAAGGCCAGCATACAAGTGGTGAGAGTATATGCTGCAATCCCCCACAAATAGCTGTGTAACCTTTGCATCCTGGCTAGATGACTCTCTCTCTCTCTCTCTCTCTACTTTTGCATTATTCACCTTTCTCTCTTAAGGGACCCTGTGATCGTGTATGAAACTTGGAGGCTTATGATCATGCCACGAAACGAGCTCCTTCTTCTATACAGTTGGTGTTTCGTGGCAATATTTGCAGGACTCGTGCATCTCCAATCTTCTGACTACAACACATTAACAGATGAGATAAACACAGAACCACACAAAAGTAAATAGAGAAATAAACGTCCCAGATGAAATAACTGTATACTCAAGGAACTGATATAAAATTTCCACGATGTTTTGTACGGTTAATTTTAAGGGCCCCTGTAATGTAGTCAGAAAATTGAAGGTAAGGGAGTACTTCAATTATTGCCACGAAACACACACACCTATATGGAAGGAACTTGTTTCATGGCATAGACAGGAGGAATGAGAAGCCTCCAATTCTCATACACGATCACATGTATATAGGGTCCTTAATGTACAGTTGTGGTCATAGGTTTCAATACACAGATGGATACTTCAATCATATATGCTGACTGATGATTTCACCTTCTCATATGATGTTATTGTTTTGATTAGTGAGTAGCTGCTTGTTGTTAATTAGAAGATTCTACTTAACCTACTTATTGGCAAGTTTCCCAGCTAACGAACCGAGGGAAGCTGTCAAACTTTTACACGAGTCGACCTTATGTGGAATATTATCATTTTCCATTACTGGACCACATAAATTTGATACTTTATGTGTATTTTGTGTATCTCCTTTCATTAAAAATATATATATATATTTGCTGCCACCTGTGTGCATGTCTTTCATAAACATAATATTAGACTATTGTTTATTATGTGTGAGTTTCCATATCATACGTACATTCATCGTGTACAATTCAACTTACTGTCTGCCTATAAGCGTGTATGGGTGTGTGTTCCATGCACGTGTGACCTCCTCGCTTGCAGGCCCGTGTACGTTTTGGTGTGTGTGTGTGTGTGTGTGTGTGTGTGAAGCCAAGTGTGACGAGTGAACTACACCCATCCCTCCCACCACTCCCACCACTCCCTCCCGCTCTCTCGACTTTTCTTCTTCCCTCCTTCCACTTTCATTCTCTACCTTCCTCATCTCGGCCTCTCTCCCTCCTCTCTTTTCCTCGTCCCTTCCTCGTCCCTCCTTCCCTTCTTTCCTTTCCTCGTCCCTTCCTCTCTCCTTCCTCTCTTTTCCTTTCCTCGTCCCTTCCTCTCTCCTTCCTCTCTTTTTCTTTCCTCGTCCCTTCCTCATCCCTCTCTCCCTCCTCTCCTTTCCTCGTCCCTTCCTCATCCCTCTCTCTCTCCCTCCTCTCCTTTCCTCGTCCCTTCCTCATCTTCTCTCCTTTCCTTTCCTCATCCCTTCCTAATCCTCCTCTCCTCTCCTTTCCTCGTCCCTTCCTCGTCCCTCCTTCCCTTCTTTCCTTTCCTCGTCCCTTCCTCTCTCCTTCCTCTCTTTTCCTTTCCTCGTCCCTTCCCCATCCCTCTCTCCCTCCTCTCCTTTCCTCGTCCCTTCCTCATCCCTCTCTCTCTCCCTCCTCTCCTTTCCTCGTCCCTTCCTCATCTTCTCTCCTTTCCTTTCCTCATCCCTTCCTAATCCTCCTCTCCTCTCCTTTCCTCGTCCCTTCCTAGTCCCTCCTTCCCTTCTTTCCTTTCCTCGTCCCTTCCTCATCCCTCTCTCCCTCCTTTCCTTTCCTCGTCCCTTCCTCATCCCTCTCTCCCTCCTCTCCTTTCCTCGTCCCTTCCTCATCCCTCTCTCTCTCCCTCCTCTCCTTTCCTCGTCCCTCCTTCCCTTCTTTCCTTTCCTCGTCCCTTCCTCATCCCTCTCTCCCTCCTTTCCTTTCCTCATCCCTTCCTAATCCTCCTCTCCTCTCCTCTCCTTTCCTGTCATATTTCCTCACTCTCTTCTCTCATTTCATTCCTTCTTTCAACTGTTTCTTCACTCCTTCTTACATTCCACACACCCACCTCAGTTTTATGTACTCATATAAATATATACTCCCTCTCCTTCCTTTTCCCTTTCGTTCTCTTCCTTTTCTTCGTGAGGCGTTCCTTGCCATTCTCTTCTTTTCCCCTCTAGCTCCCACTTCACCATCTCTACTACCCCCACCCATCACCTTTTTTTTCCCTTTCCATCTATCCCCTACAGCTCTCTTCATCTCCATCTTTATCATGTGTGTGTTTTGTCTTCTCTGTGGTCGTTTTTCAATTTCTCTTTACCCACCAATTTTCCGCTGTCAATTTTCTCCATGATTTGTTCGCCTGTTGTGGTCTTTATTCCGCCTTAAGGGTCCCTGTGTTGTTGTAGTGAGAAAATTGGAGGTTAGTGAGTCCTTCAAATATTGCCACGAAACACACACACACACACACACACACACACACACACACACACACACACCTACTATACTGTATATGGAAGGAGCTTGTTTCGTGGCATGGTCAGGAGGAATCAGAAGCCATCAAGTCTCATACATACATACATACACACACACACACACACACACACACACACACACACACACACACCTACTATACTGTATATGGAAGGAGCTTGTTTCGTGGCATGGTCAGGAGGAATCAGAAGCCATCAAGTCTCATACATACATACATACATACACACACACACACACACACACACACACACACACACACACACACACGATCACAGGGTCCTTAAATAGGGGGTTGAAGGATTACTGATTTCTCCAAACTGTCCTACAAAACAGATCATCCACTACTCGTATAATTATTAAGGGGATAGATCAGAGTCGGTGAATCTGGAGCAACTAATTCCTCCAAGTTATTCCAAGTAACAGAACACCATTATTTATATTCATGAGGTCTTGTTTCCTGACATACTTTGGAGGAATCAAGGCACTCCAATGTACCAAAAGTATAATCCTGCTCTTAAGGGGGTGCGGAAATAGGGGGACAGGCTTGGGGTGGGTAGAAAGCCTGTTCCCTATTCCCGCACCCCCCTAACCCCCCCCAAAGCCTGTCCCCCTATTCCCGCACCCTCCAAAACCCCTCCAAGCCTGTCCCCTACTCCCGCACCCTCCAAAATCCCTCCAAGCCTGTCCCCTACTCTCGCATCCCCCTAAACCCCCCCTAATCCTGTCCCCCTATTCCCGCACCCCCTAAACCCCTCCAAGCCTGTCCCCCTATTCCTGCACCCCCTAAACCCCCCCAAGCCTGTCCCCCTATTCCCGCACCCCCTTAATTAAGAGACCCTGTGTGTTGTAGTCATATAATTGGAGGTTAGTGAGTCCTTCAAATATTACCACCAAACACCACCTATATGGAAGGAGCTTGTTTTGTGACATAGTCAGGAGGAATCAGAAGCCTCCAATAAATTTTCATACCCGATCACAGGGTCCTTAATTAAGTTACTAATCTATTTGCTGGAATATATTGGTTTTAGTAATCAGTAGAGTCTTCCTATTCTCCCACAATGGACCTTCTTTCCCTTAAGGTGGTAATTCCTTTTTGGTACATTGGAGTGCCTTGATTCCTCCAAAGTATGCCAGGAAACAGGCCCAAGTTAACAAAAATAATGGTGTTCTCTTGTTGCTTGGAATAGTTTGGAGGATTCAGTTGCTCCAGATTTACTAACACAAAACTTCCCCCTTAATTAAGAACCCTGTGATCGTGTATGTTTAATTGGAGACTTCTGATTCCTCCTGACTATGCCACGAAACAAGCTCCTTCCATATACATACACATACATTATACTATACGTGCATGATACAGCATGTACTCGAAAAATATATAAATAAATAAATAACTTAGGCAGAATATAAATATATATATATATATATATATATATATATATAAAACACACACACAATCAAACAAAAAATCTAACCAAACAAATACTGTGATAATGGGTGTTAGTTTATGCTTCAGAATTGGTTGAATTGTAAAGTTAATTTCAAAACAAACCAACAATAAAGAAAACTGTTGGTGGGACTGACAAACTGGACTCAGAAATGTCCAGAACCGATTCAGATTAATAGGTTGAGATAAAACATACGGTACTATATCTATGTCTTAACCTATATTTTGTATGCTGTATTCTGTATTGTACCTTTGCACGCAACTCCTGCTGTATTGACCGCCAGAGTTGCAACACACAATACACACACATACACATACACATACCTATACACAGGCATGCCATCCCTATATAAATTACCCATAAATTACCCATATATATCATTGGTATTGCTCCATCAAAACCACTCTATATATCTGCTTTCCCAATACAACGGTACGAAGGAGTGAGTGAGGTGGTCGTCCTTGCTGTCCTCTGTCACTCTGGTCTCAAGTCATCATCAGTGAGTCCTTATTCTGGTCAAACGGATCCACTAGTTGATTGAAACGGGGAAGAAGGAAGACTGTTGTGTTTGCTTGGCCAGAAAGACATTGTACTTGTACTCGTAAGACCAGGAGAAAGAGAGGAAGGACAGCAAAAACGAAGGAAAAAGGAGTGGAGGGACAGCAAATACGAAAGAATTAGGAGAGGAGCAGGGACAACAAACACAAAGGAAAAAGGAGAAGAGGAGGGACAACAAACACGAAGGAAAAAGGAGGAGAGGAGGAACGGCAACACGAAGGAAAAAGGAAAAGAGGAGGGACAACAAACACGAAGGAATTAGGAGGAGAGGAGGGACAACAAACACAAAGGAAATAGGAGAAGAGTGGGACAACAAACACGAAGGAAAGAGAAGGAAAGGAGAGACACCAGACTACACAGCAACTAAGTATCATGTCACAACTAAGAGTATTATTGTGGTGGTATGAGAGGGTCATTGTTGTGGCAGTACTTCTCCTGGTTCTATCATTTACTATAGAAGGAGGTGAGCTACGTCTTTGGAGTTTTGTGTTGGTGTCTCGGTCTAGGATGACCACATATTCCACCACACTACGAGAAAGTCACCCCATCCCCCAAAGAGGCAATCCGACCTACTATTGCAGCCAAGCCTGTACACATGTGGACTGGTGTAACGTGTGTTGTGCTGACTCCTCCTCTTCCACCCCCACTTGCATACTCTCCAATATAATCATCATGCCCACCTACAATGAGATCAACAAATCCGATGCCCTCACCTGCTACACCAATAGCCCCAAAGACCTCGCTACTAACGCCGTCATCACCGCAGGACAACAGTTATCCTCCCAACCACTCAGGCGTAAAGAGAACCTCGTTGACGGTATCTACAGTTTCCACCCGAATGACTGGTTTGTCACTCAGAGCAAAGCGAGTGAAAGATGGTTTGTTTTAGATTTTGGCCAAACCGTCAGCTTCCAACACGTGGTTCTCTATGCACAGAACAACGATCATTCTGGGCGCCGTTTTCACACAGTTGAGGTTCGTGTGGGTAACATGGAAGTGACAACACCACCGTCGGGATTCGCAGCTTATATATTATTTAGTGTGTTCCAGGGAGGGGCAACTACAGGTCAGGTGGTCAATCTGAGGTCCCCCAAGCCTGTGTGGGCAAGATTTGTCTCAGTTCAGATGCTTCAAGATACAGGTCATGAATTCCAAGTAGCCCATGTTGAGGTCTATTAAAATCCCACCATCTTTGTTGTTTACATTAATTAAGGGCGTGTTATACTGTTGGTACATTGGAGTGCTTTATTTCCTACAAAGAATATCCAGAAACATGACCAGATTAACCAAACTAATGGTGGCCTGATGCTTGGAATAGCTTTGAGTAATCAGTTATTTCATCTTTACCAACATTATACTACCCCTTGATATAAAGTGTGTTTAGTTGTCTTGTGAGAATAATAAGGCCACTGATTCCTTCAAATAATAGCCTCATTATTTAATTGTATATTAATTTTATTAAATATAAAAAACCACAAGCCCACTGTCTACCTTTCCCTTATAGTACTTTTATTTTACTGTTGTTGTCTGTTGGGATCTGGATAGATATTAAATATAAATTGATTTTCTCGTATATAAATATATTATATATATAATATTACACACGGGCCAGTCGAGGAAAACCGACTCAGAGAGAAATGATTTATTGCATCCCTGATATTGCATCTATATGGATCTGACAGTATTGTAACACCAAGTATTACTGAGTCAACATATCAGTGTCACAGTGTTTTTAGCATTTTTTCTTTAAGAATAAATTATTATAGATTTTTTTTTATCTATTTATTTATTTATTTATTTATTTATTTTTTATTTTTTATATTTTTCTTACACCCCCACACGACCCCCACACTAACCCCACCGCCCGGCCCACCTCTACAGCCACCAACATCAACTCCCCTGCCATCTTGCTGAAAAATATAAATAATTATCGTACAGTATTCTGGTTGGTTAAGTTTAAAATATTCCCCAGGTCTAAATTCAGGTTAGTTAGGTACAGTAGGTCTACCAAATGACCCATAGTGACCGAGTCTGTCCACAACTGTACCAGATAGTGTTATACAGTACTATAATTACTATGACGACTGTTTTGTGAAACTAACGAACGATAAAAGACCAAACCTTAAAATTGACAAGAATAGACCTATCAAGTACAGTCACCAGCACTAATAAGTCTACAGCTTTGGTTGAAGCTTTGAACAGTCCAATTCACCAACAACAAGTAATTCCAATGGAGATCTTCTTATTTTAGTGCATTTATTTACAGTCTCTAAGTATTCGATGCACACCTGAATACTTGTTAGTGCTCGTGACTGTACATTTTATATATATATATTTATATACAATTTAAATATAGTTATGTATGTGGTAAATAAAGGAAGAAAAGAGAATGTAAAACGAGAGATGCAAAGATTAATATTAAAGCAAAGAAGAAGATAATATTGACACAGAATAATGAAGGAAGGAAAATTAAAAAAAAAAAAAAAAACGGAGAAAATAATAAAATACAAATAGGGATGGGAAGAGGAAGAAATAAAATAAATGGGAGACAAAAATGGAGAGGAAACAAAGAGGGAAAATGGAGTGGAAGATAAGAGGGGAAACAGAGAGAGAGAGAGAAGATGAAGGAGGAGGAAGAGGAGGGGAAGTTAAGTGAGGGGAAATGTTGTGAGTGTAGGACAATTGTTAGAGAGAGAGAGAGAGAGAGAGAGAGAGAGAGAGAGAGAGAGAGAGAGAAGGGGAAGGGAGAGGGATCAAACACAAAAGAAATTCAAAGGAAGAGAGCAAGCCAAGATAGACAGGAGGATAAAAGCAAAGTGGGAAAATGAGCCAACGTGAGATAGAGAAAGTGAGACAGACAGGGAGGCAGATGGTCCAAGATAGAAGAAGAGGAGTGAGTGCAAAATTGAAATATAGTAAGAGAACGAAAGAAAAGAAAAAATACGAGAGTGGGAAGTAAAGCAAAGAGCATTCATTAATAGAGGCTAAAAAATAAATGGAAAATATGAATTGTAGGAACGTATGACATAAATTAAAACTAAAACTCAAAGTATTATAAGTACAAAATGGAAGGAAACTAGAGAGAAAGTAGCAAATAATTATGAGACACACACACACACACACACACACACACACACACACACACACACACACACACACACACACAAAAAAAAAAAAAAAAAACACAGAAAAACAAGAACAGTTTCAGAGACTCAAATTTTGTAAAGTAATGATTATATAGTTTATTTTCATTTTGGTATGTAGACTTGGAGACAGACATTGGGACAGGTAGCAATGGGAAGGGTGTAGTAGGAAAGGCATTGGAAAGAGAGAAAGTCAAGCAGATATGTAGTGGGAGAGGGAAGGAGGGAGGGAGGGAGGGAGGGAGTGATGGATGGAGGGAGGGAGGTGGGTAGGGAGTGGGAGAGGGAGGGAGGGAGTGACGAATGGAGGGTGGTGGGCAGGCTGTGTGTGTGTGTGTGTGTGTGTGAGAGAGAGAGAGAGAGAGAGAGAGAGAGAGAGAGAGAGAGAGAGAGAGAGAGAGAGAGAGAGAGAGGTGGGCAGGCAGCGAGAGAGAGAGATAGGGAGAAAGGCAGGCAGAGAGAGAGAGAGAGAGAGAGAGAGAGAGAGAGAGAGAGAGAGAGAGAGAGAGAGAGAGAGGCAGAGAGAGAGGGAGAGGTGGGCAAGCAGCGAGAGATAGAGAGGGAGGGGGGGGCAGGCAGGCAGCGAGAGAGAGAGAGAGAGAGAGAGAGAGGTGGGCAGGCAGCGAGAGAGAGAGAGGTGGGGAGGGAGGCAGGCAGATGACCTAGACCTGGCCACTAGACCTCTATCAAGCACCTGTTATGAAAACCACCACAAAAGCCTTCCTTGGCGACTGTGACATAGCACTACACCTCATTACCATCACACCAACCCTGCCCACAACCCGTAAAAATCACCACACCCACGAAAATACACCGAAAAAGCCAGCGATAAGAGGCAGACGGGGTGGAGTGGATGGAAGGGGAGGGAGGGTATTCAGAGGGTCATGTGATCACTGTCTTACCGTCTATCCACCTCCACCACCACCACCTCCACCACCTCCACCACCACCACCTCCACCACCACGGGGGCTGACGTTTATACACACACACACTCACACTAACACACTCACATTCACACAAGCACACACTCACACTCATAAACACACACACTAACACACTCACACTCAAACACACTCACACTCAAACACACTAACACAAACTCAGACACACAAACACAATCTCACACACACAAACACACACTCACACACACAAACACAAACTCACACACTCACACACACACAAACACAAACTCACACACACAAACACAAACTCACACACACACACACACACACACACACATACTCACAAACAAACTCAGACACACAAACACATACAAACACAAATTCACACACACACACACACACACACACACACACAATGGGTACCGTAAGCGAAAATAGGAACAAAACGATAGAGACCCAGACAGTTAGATATACCATCGCTATCAAGTTGGTGAATACTCAGCAACTTACAAGGTTAATTAAAGAGACGTGTTATTATTTTGTACACAACATTAATATGTATTCAGTTATTGTGTATTATAGGTGAATGTAAGGAGGTGTTGGAGGATTTATTTACTGAGCTGGCTTACTGAACATGGCGTAAAAGCTCCTGTGATGTAGTCAGAAAATTGGAAGTAAATGAGTCGTTCAAATATTGCCACGAAACACCTGCACCTATATGGAAGGAGCTTGTTTGGTGGCATAGTCAGGAGGAATCAGAAGCCACCAGGTCTCATACACGATCACAGGGTCCCTTAAGTGGGTAGTGCAGTGTTGGTATTAAATCTGGAACAACAGATTCCTCCAAACTATTCCAACAACAGGCCACCATTATATTTGTCCATCGGGTCCTGTTGTTTCCTGGCAAACTTTGGAAGACTCGAGGCACTTCAATGCTTGAGAGGTGAGCGATATAACGTGGCACGGTTTCTGCACTCACCTTATTTATTTTTTCTACACACACACACACACACACACACACACACACACACACCTTAAACGTGGCGATGAAATAAAATAATGTAGTCGTAAACTGGTTTGATAAAATGTTAAGGACGCGAACCAACGAGAAAAAAAAGAATTATTTGTGAGTAAAACAGAACAGACCAAAGGAAGTGATTATGTGATTATATATATATATATATATATATATATATATATATATATATATATATATATATATATATATATATATATATATATATATATATATATATATATATATATATATATATATATATATAATATAATTATATGCATATAAATAAAACGAAAGGCAGAAAATACGGAGATAAAAATATAATGGGAACATGGAGAACAGAGAATACGGAGATGGAGAACAAAAGATTACACAACCACTTTTATGCTTGTATGATAATAATATATAGCCTATGTAGGTGTGTTTGTTTTTGTGTGTGTGTGTTATTTTGTGTGTGTGTGTTTGTGTGCGGGTGTTTGTTTGGCAGTGTGTGTGTGTTTGTGTGTCTCCAGTGTGTGTGTTTGTGTGCGGGTCTTTGTTTGTTTGTGTGTGTGTGTGTCTGTCTCCGGGTGTGTGTGTTTGTGTGCGGGTGTTTGTTTGTGTGTGTGTGTGTGTCTGTCTCCGTGTGTGTGTGTTTGTGTGCTGGTGTTTGTTTGTTTGTTTGTGTGTGTGTGATTATTACTTCGTTTTGGTGAATAATATTGGACTGTTCAAATCATTAACCAAAGCTGTATACTTATTAGTGCTCGTGACTGTACCTTTTCTTCCCCAGTCGAAAGCACGAACCCAGTTAGTGGAGGAAGAGGAAAAGCAGGTTTGATTAAGGAACCCTGTATGTGATGTAGTCAGAAAATTGAAGGTAAACGAGTCCTTCAAATATTGCTACGAAACACACACACACACACACACACACACACACACACACACACAGTTATATGGAATGAGCTTGTGTTGTGGCTTAGTCAGTCAGGAGGAATCAGAAGCCACCAACCAACACTCATACATGATCCTTACAATGATCACACTGCATTTCATACTCTCTCTCTCTCTCTCTCTCTCTCTCTCTCTCTCTCTCTCTCTCTCTTATAATTATTTACTCTTCACTATATTGTCAACCAAAACCAAATCTAACCATCCATTAGTGTTTATATATCTATACTGAATTATCTCTTTGAAGGTTTCTCTGTTTATCCAGTCAATTATAAGAATATTAAAGATAAAGTGAGGGAGGTGCAAGTGGAGTCTGGAACCGGATGAGACACAACCTGAGGGTGAATGTAGGTGAAAGGAGGAGAGGAGGGGAAGGTGAAGGGGAGGAGGAGGAGGAGGTGGAGGTGGGGAGGTGGAGGAGGAAGATGAGGAGGTGGTGGGGAGGGTGAAGAGGAGGAGGTGGGGAGAAGGAGGAGGAGGGGGAGGTGGTGGGGAGGTGATGGAGAAGGGGGAGGAGGGGAGGGTGAAGAGGAAGAGGGGAAGGTGGAGAAGAAGAGGAGGTGGTGGGGAGAAGGAGGAGGAGGGGGGAGGTGGTGGAGGAGGAGGAGGGGGGAGGTGGTGGAGGAGGGGGAGGAGGGGAGGGTGAAGAGGAAGAGGGGAAGGTGGAGAAGAAGAGGAGGAGGTGGGGAGAAGGGAGGAGGTGGTGGGGAGAAGGAGGAGAAGGGGGGAGGTGGTGGAGGAGGGGAGGGGAGGGTGAAGAAGATTAGGAGGAGAAGGGGAGGAGGAAGAGGGGAAGGTGGAGAAGAGGAGGTGGAGAAGAGGAGGTGGAGAAGAGAGGTGGGGCGAAGGAGAAAAAGTTATTGGAGGTGGGAGTTGATGATGATGATGATAATGATGATAGTATTTATAAAGAGGAGGAAAGAGAATTACAGGAGGAGGAGGAGGAGGAGGAGGAGGAGGAGGAGAAGAAGGAGGAGGATTAGAGGAGGAGGAGGAGGAGGAAAGAGGATTACAATGAGAGGAGGTGGAGGAGGAAGTGTTGTTGTTGGCAGAGAAAGAGGAGATAAAAGCAGGTTTGATGAAAATTGTCACTCTGCATTTCACTCTCTCCTTCTGTTATTATCTATTTACTCCCCACTGTGTTAAGGGGGAAGTTTTGTGTTGGTAAATCTGGAGCAATCGACTCCTCCAAACTATTCCAAGCAACAGAATACCATTATTTTTGTTCATCTGGTCCTGTTTCCTGCCATACTTTGGAGGAATCATGGCACTTCAATGTACCAAAAAAGAATTACCACCTTAAGGGACCCTGTGTTGTAGTCGGAAAATTAGAGATAAATGAGTCCTTCAAATATTGTCACGAAACGCCACCCATATGGAAGGAGCATGTTTCGTGGAATAGTCAGGAGGAATCAAAAGCCTCCAATTCTCAGACACGATCACAGGGTCCTATATATATATATATGTAACACAGATTTCCTCGACTATATAAAAAAACCAGAAGATTTTCTCGACTATATAAAAAAAACACAGCTTTCCTCGACTATATAAAAAAAACACAGCTTTCCTCGACTATAAAAAAACCCCACAGATTTCCTCGACTAATGTAAAAAAACAACACAGATTTCCTCGACTATATATAAAAATTACACAGCTTTCCTCGACTATATGAAAAAAAAACACAGATTTCCTCGACTATAAAAAAAAATAAATAAATAGTGAGGCTTTCTGTTCCTTGGCATAGTTTGGAAGATTCATATAGCCATCTAATTTATTTTTCCACGAGAGATGCCACCCGTTTAAGGGGAGGGTACTACAGTTTTGGCATTTTGGGAGATAATGATTCCTCCAAACTCTTCCCAGCAACAGGCCAACATTATTTTGGTTAATCTGGTCCTGTTTCCTGGCATACTTTGGAGGAATCAAGTCGCTCTAATGTTACCAAACGTATATTCTCTCTCTCCTAAAGGGACCCTGTGATGTAGTCAGAAAATATTGGAGATAAAGGAGTCCTTCAAATATTACCACGAACCACACACACACACACACACACACCTATATGGAAGGAGCTTGTTTCTTGGCATGGTCAGGAGGAATCAGAAGCCTCCAATTTTCATACAGGATCACAGGGTCCTTAAAACTCAGGCCCAGGTGGTGTAAAACATGTGGGGCTACAACGACGAACGGTGGAGTCCAAAGTATAAAAACTGGTTGAGATTCGCCACATGAGAAAAGCCACAACATACATTGGAATGCTCACTGCAACAAGTCATCCATCTTCTCCCCTGTCTGTCTCTATCTGTTTCAATCTAGGTTCTGTTTATCTTTAATATCTGTCTCTCTCTGTTGGTGTCTGCTTTCGTCTCCGTGTCCGTTTGTGTGTGTTAGTGTCTGTCTCTATGTTTCTACGGTGTATCTATCTATCTCCTTAAAACTTTCCATTTGGTTGACGGTCCGACAGCATTCGTGATCTTGATATTTACACACATCTATTCATTGATTTGTACCAAACCCAAATGAGCTTTTTATTTTCTATTGTATTAATATTGTCTTGTTTGTTTTGTCTGCAGGTGCATGTTCAGGTGTGTGTGTCTGTGTGTGTGTGTGTGTGTGTGTGTGTGTGTGTGTGTGTGTGTGTGTGTGTGTGTGTGTGTGTGTGTGTGTGTGTGTGTGTGTGTGTGTAGAACTGAGAGTGGGACATTGTGTCTATTTTTTATAATTACACAGTTGTAAAGATCATCTGTTTATGTCATTTTCACTGATACATGAATGCAAAATACGATGCATAATTTAACTGTTGCATTATATAATGAAACTTACATAGTTCCATAGATCCCTTTATTCGTGTTTGCTGGTCTGTATGATTGGCTCCAGTCTTACTTTTTGTTGCCAAAGAAGTAGTATAGAAGTTAACTTGTTGTTAAGCCAAAATAGAGAGGGACAGTAAAGTCATAGATTCCTTCCCAACTCTCCAGGACCTCAACCTGTGTGTCGTAAAGGAAACAGTTGGAAGGAGTCAAGAAGTGAAGAGAAGGAATGGTGAGTGTGTAGCTGACAGGAAAATTGAAGAAAGGGAATTGGAGAGACTGATAGAATAGAAGAAAGGGGAGGCTGGAGGAGAGAGAATATGACTAGTTGGAGAGAGAGAATGGAGAGTTGAGGCGGTTTGGAGGGTGGTAGAGGGAGAGGGGAGGGGTGGGGTTGACTGCCTTTCAACCAGCTGAGAGTCAAGGATGCGGTGACCTCCAGTTCCAGGTCAAATCTGTGACCGTCGGTGCTGTTTGAACCTTCCCAGATCACCTTAGGGGTTAGATAGGGTCACAGGGACATAGTGTGACCCTTGAATTATACCCTGGTGGTCAAAATTATATTCCAGGATCCAGTCAAGTGGTGGAAAAGTGACAAATGTTGTATGTACTACCACGTACAGTAAGACGTTTGAGGTGGAGGAGGTGAAGGTATGAGCGGGTGAGAGGAGGGCAGAGGCTCAGTGTGAACGGCAGAGTAGTGGAGGCAACATGCATGAGGCATGTCTCCAAACAGGTTGCTCACTGACTGCCCTCACCCCACAGTTCTTCCCATCCTCAGTGTATTGCAGCTCTCTCTCTGATGTGGTGTTCGCCCCTCTCTTTCTCCTGGACGCATAGTACCCATCAGCAGCTGTCAGTGTGTGTTCAGTACCCACCTCCAACTGTCTCCTTACCACTACACTGACCCATTCCAACTGCCAGCTTGTCCACAACAGTACTGATACCAGCCGTTAGTTATCATCGAGGTGCACAGTACCCAATACCTTACAGTACTCAATCTTGACGGTGTCTGTGAGTGGGTGCTGGTAGGATTGTGATGGTAAAAACAGAATAGTGAAGGCCAGTGTACTGTAGCACTAGCAGTAGCCATGGCCAAGTCAGAACAGGACGTGAGGGGCAAGGAAGGCAGTCCTGTTGACACCAACAACAACACCAGCAACAGTAATACCAGTACCAGGAGCGACAATATCAAGGATGCTGGCGGTTGTGGTGGGAAGTACCAACTGCGACCGAGGGCTCTCCAGGCCCGCCGTCGCTCCGACAGTGAGTGGGACTTCCAGGACTCAATGAGACACAAGCCACGGCCACTACCTCTCTCCCGCTACCGAAGGAAAACCGCCAACGCTCGCGAGAGGTACCGCATGCGGCAGATCAACCGCGCCTTCGAGAGTCTGCGAGGTGTGTTGCCGGCGTGGGTGTGCAGTCGACGTGCTGCAGCAGACATGACCAAGATCACAACACTGCGGCTGGCCTCAGCCTACATCAGGTCTCTGCAGGACGTCCTGGATGGTGCCGAGAGTCAGGACAATTCGTGGGTCCTCTCCAGTATCCTGGCCGACGCCGGAGTCACTGAAGACCCCTCCCCCCAGCTGTCTGGCCAGGAGGACCCCCTCCAAGACCAGAGGCTTTGTCCTGACCAGGACACCGAACTGGTCACTCTCTTGTGCAACATGAGTGATGCCGTTGTGTTGCAGGACAACCTAGAGTCCTCCTACCTGACTCCCATGTCGGAGACGGAGGCTGTGGCGCTGCTGCTGGGGTCTGAGTCTTCCAGCCCCTGGCAGGACCACCACCACACGCAGGTCAAATCCTGATGACCGACTGTGATGAAAACAGAGTAATATATACGTGTTGCAGATTATTATGGTTGACGAACAGTTATCCTCATATATAGTGCAAATAATGTTACGACTTTGCTGTGGTGTAAAACAGAGTTGAGGTGCCTTGTGTCCCTATCCCTTCCCTTCCTAAGTGTCAAGTGTTGGAGGAGAGGCGGGAACTAATGTGTCATCCATACTCATACCATAACACAGGTGGCACTCTTAGTTTAATCCTTACAATGGTATAATGGAAATCATATTCACTTCACTCAGTTTTCTCATGACAAATGTGTCACTTAATTTTCCTACTCTGCATGTTGATATCTCCTTAAACATTATCATGTCCCCACAACCCATTATTAGATAACGTTTCTATTAAGGACCCTGTGATCGTGTATGAGATTTGGTGGCTTCTGATTCCTCCTAACCATGCCACGAAACAAGTTCCTTCAATCTAAGTGGTGTTTCATGGTCAATGTTTGAAGGACTCTCTAACCTCAAATTTTCAGTCGACATCACGGGGTTTCTTAAATGACGTTACCATGTTGCAGTTAACATTTACACAGCCTCACTTAGATGCATGACACCCTAAATTCTGGGTTTTTAATGTATTTGTTTGAGAACCGAACCATGCTATAGGGAGTGTTATTGTGATGGTGCTTGTGACTGTAATTCGTGAGGCGTGTGGCATCAGGTAATGTGTCAGAGATGTATATAATGAGAGAGGAACAGCAGGCTACAGTGATGTGAAGGCTACAGTGATGCTATAGTGAGTGTTATTGTGATGGTACTGATGACTGTAACATATACGTGTGTCATCAGGTAGCTGTGTTAGAGAGGTATAATTAGAATGGAACAGAAGGCTACAGTGATGTCAATGACCGCCTACAATACTACAATAATATTAATGCTTGTTTTGTAATGGATTCTGACACACGAACACATAAATTGCCTTCATCTTCAACCTCAGAATTCGGGAACATAATTAACCCATTTTATAGACTCCCGTGTGTGTTGTCCATAATCCACAGAGAAACAAACTGAAGAACAAAGGAGGAAAAGTGTGTTGGTGTGATAACTTATTAATTAAAGACTCTGTGATCGTATATGAAAATTGGAGGCTTCAGATTCCTCCTAACCATGCCACTACGAAACGAGCTCCTTCCTTATAAGTGGTGTTTCCTGACATTATATGAAGGACTTTTTTTACTCCAATTTTTTTCTGACTACAAAACAGGGTCCTTTAACATGAAGTTTTTTGTGCATCATCAATTCTCCAAGATGGTAATGTTGATAATTATTAATCGTACCCGGTGGCAAAAAAAGCATTATCCTTCTTCATAAAATAATGGTTAATCTGGAGCAACTGATTCCTCCAAACTATAATAATAATAATAATAATGATAATAATAATAATAATATATTCCTATGAACAGGACCCTTTAATTTTTTTTTTTCACCTGGTCCTGTTTCCTGGCATATTTATTTATACATAGGAGGAGGAATCAAGGCACTCCAATATACCCCGCCCCTCAAAAAAAAAAAAAAAAAAAAAAAAAAAAAAGTATATCTATTCTCTCCCCATTAGGAATTCTAGTCAAACCGTCCGTGCCATAATGAATAGAAAAATGCTAATAAAAGAAAAAATATGAAAAGAAAAAAAATTGGTCAAAATCTAATAAGGAATGGAAAAATGTTATTAAAGAAACAAAATATGAACAGAAAAATGTGTTCAACAGCTAATAAGGCCTAGAAAATTTTTATTAAAAGAAAAAATATGAAAAGAAAAAAAATAGAAATAAATAATAGACTGTATAATAGATGTTACTGTATAAATATATAGAGTGTTACTGTATAATTATAGAGTGTTACTGTATAAATATAGTGATACTGTATTAATATATAGAGTATTACTGTATAATTATAGAGTGTTACTGTATAATTATAGAGTGTTACTGTATAATTATAGAGTGTTACTGTATCATTATAGAGTTTTACTGTATTAATATAGTGTTACTGTATTAATATAGAGTGTTACTGTATTAATATAGAGTGTTGCTGTATAATTATAGAGTGTTGCTGTATAATTATAGAGTGTTACTGTATATTGCTGTATTAATATAGTGTTACTGTATTAATATAGTGTTACTGTATAATTATAGAGTGTTACTGTATAATTATAGAGTGTTACTGTATATTGCTATATTAATATAGTGTTACTGTATAATTATAGAGTATTACTGTATAATTATAGAGTGTTACTGTATAATTATAGAGTGTTACTGTATATTGCTATATTAATATAGTGTTACTGTATAATTATAGAGTATTACTGTATAATTATAGAGTGTTGCTGTATAATTATAGAGTGTTACTGTATATTGCTATATTAATATAGTGTTACTGTATAATTATAGAGTATTACTGTATAATTATAGAGTGTTGCTGTATAATTATAGAGTGTTACTGTATATTGCTATATTAATATAGTGTTGCTGTATAATTATAGAGTATTACTGTATAATTATAGAGTGTTGCTGTATAATTATAGAGTGTTACTGTATATTGCTGTATTAATATAGTGTTACTGTATTAATATAGTGTTACTGTATAATTATAGAGTGTTACTGTATAATTATAGAGTGTTACTGTATATTGCTGTATTAATATAGTGTTACTGTATTAATATAGTGTTACTGTATAATTATAGAGTGTTACTGTATAATTATAGAGTGTTACTGTATATTGCTGTATTAATATAGTGTTGCTAAGTTTACTAAGTTTTGTGTTTTAGGTCCATACGTTACAGGGAGTATAATTGTTTAGACGTCAGGATATTTTTTCTGTAAGTGAGTTCTATGGATTAAATCATACGAGTTTTGTATCCATGTGTTTCTGTTCTACCATGTTTGGTTTGTAAAGAATAGCATAGAGGAAGGAAATTATATTGGTCTTTATTTTACCTCCCCACTCGGTACTATTCCATCGTTGCTGCTCTTCATATCCTTGATGTCACCACTTGTGGGTTATATTTTACTAATTATTCCTTGTTCCCTCAACCTTATGTACACTCGCAATCCAAAATTAGTATCCAGGTCTTGTTGAAGTTTCGAATCATTTGACAGACTAGTGAACCAATTACAACTCTTATATTGTTTCATATTTGCTTGAGCTCGCTTAATACTCGATCTGGCTATTAGAAGCAAACCTGGATACATATTTTGGATTGCGAGTGTACCAAACGAGCTAAAAAAGGGATGATATTTGATAAACAGGGAATTAAAACACTCTTATGGAACCACTAGAAAAAGGTGCTGGAAAATGATTGGGTCAGGTCACATTAATCCCTATGTACTGTACAGTCGGCAGCATAAGTTCGCTTCATTTGCAACAGCGTAAGTATGAGTCTAGTAATGTTGTAACGCTATTTAAGTGCAGAGATGACAGACATTCTTCTCATATGTAAAATTTCTTATGCATATTAGAATAGAAACTGGTTCAAAATGTAACCTTATCTGGTCATATTAACAGTATAAAGTAAGTGGACTGGACGCGAATTTATGCTGCCGACTGTACGATCGCCTGTGTCTGGCTAGAATTTTGGTGTAGCCACTATATTTGGAACAGACTACACACACACACACACACACACACACGTCCATAACACCACTATAAGTCAACCTCACTTGGTAGGCTCCCGGTGGAAATGACCTACACAAAGGATCAGGTTAGTAATGGCAGAGGTTATCATCCATCAATATAGGTTTATCCAACAGTACAGTACAAAATAAAAGAGAGAGATTGTGTGGAGGTGGATAATTTCTTTTGGAGACACACACACACACACACACACACACACACACATACATACATACATACATACATTCATTCATACATTCATTGAAGACCACTAAATGTTTTCCCAGGCTTTTATTGGTCATCATCCACCACTTCCATTAACAGCCAGTCCCCTATTGAAGACCACCAAATGTTTTCCCAGGCGTGTGTTATTAATACCCTACACACTAAGTGATCTACTGGGCCTGTGTTAAAAGGATTATGTTAAATTCATTCATTTTGTATTAAGGGCCTACTCTTATTGCAAAACCATGATAAAAAATAAAGAAAATATATTGCAAAGAAAGAGGTATTGCCCAGAATAAGAGGTATTGCCCGGGTTAGCGAACCTATTCCAAGGGACTCGCGCCCCCTTGGTGGGGGCGGGGGGGATTTTGTGACGGTTTGGCCTCCATAGCTTCCTTCCTTGGTAGCCCTGAGGGGTGGTCCCACGACGTAGACGCTGCCACTCTTACGTATCAGAAGAGGCTGGATGAGCCATTGTGGATGTCTGTCCGGGATGCAACACAACACCTCATTCTATTATACACATTATGGAAGACTGCAATACACACAACCACACACCAACAACACAACATACACTCTCTAAGGGCACTGTGGGAAAGCCCAGTTCATGCCATGACCTTCCTCAGGAGCTCAGAGCTACTCAGCCAGACAGCTTGAGGAACTTCAATAACAATAGCAACAACAACAACAAAAATAAGATATAAATATGGAAAATAACTACAGGATTTGTTCATTGTATATCGAGGGTTTTCAGTATTTATTTTCAAGTGTCAAAAGTATTGGAGAGAATTAATGTCTTTATAACTTTACAGAGTGTAGGTGAAAGAGTGTTGGCAATTTATTATTGATGAAAGAAATGAGTTGATTAAAGTTGAATATTTGACACTTACATCTACTTTTGTTATATTGCAGGATGTGTAGTGAAGTTGTTATCAAGACACACACACATACATCACCTTGGAACCTCATCACTGACTGGCTGACATCACTACAGTTACAACTAAATGGTGAGATGAAGATGATGATGATTGTTATGAGGATATCACATATAACAACACTTTTATACCTGGTCATTTATCAATTCATTCATGTAAGTAAGTCATTTATTTATTTATATAAGTAACGTAAAAGTATTTTACTCATAATATTTGGTCTGATTTAGTTTATTGGTTAAGGGGAGATTCTCTTGTTGGTGAATTAAAGGGTTCTTGATTCCTCCAAACTCTGCCAGGAAACACACACTTCTTCAATGGTACTGTAAACACTAGGGACAGTGTTACTAAAGGGGTGAACAAACTCGAATACACGGTAACAAAATATTTGGTAAGTACACTAGGTTGTGGGATAAGAAGCACCTTGTAGTTGGTAAACCCGCCTGCTGTGGTAGCGTCGTGTGGAGAGAGAAGTAGCTGCAGACATATTCTGACCATTGGCTTATGTCTTGGTTGATTCAGACCATTGTCTTGGCTGATAAGGTAAGTGGTCTGCTTTGTAAATTATTGACTTTATTGCCGTACTCTTATCCACTAATAGGCCTACATGCAACTTAGGACACATATTCGCTTCATAATATGAGAAAAGTAAAGAAAAAGTAGGCTAATTTGTAGTATTTTGTTTCAACAATAATAATTGTCTTTCGGCTCTACTCAACAACAATTTACGAACTTTCGAATCCCTTTCTGCCCAATCCCACGCTTGACGACAACAGGTCGTACGTATCCAAGTCAGAGTTTGTCGGCCGATACCCAAGCCTCCCCAAGACGGTCTTCGTATCCCAATCCTGCGCTTGGACGACAAAAAGACGCCGGTGCTACTATAGCGTGAGATCTACCTCCCTTTTCGACTATAGCGTGAGGTGTATACCGCTGCATCGAACTATAATATAATATTGTATGTGTATACCTATATATTTAAACCTTATATTATCATTTATATATCTACATACTATTTATATTTATATTAAAGGCAGAGAGGTAAAAATAAACACGCTATCAAATACAATACATACATTTATTGTAGCGATAAACACTTCATATATCTTCTAGGAATGACACGAATAGATCATTGGAATTTTTTCTCATCATCTAGCAAAAATGATCAAGATGTGACTGGAACAGCTGACTACCAACAATTCGCATTTTCTTGAGAATCATCGTTTTAGCATCCAACCACGATCGCTCAATTGCCTGAGTGTGTGCTCCTGTCGCTGGATCCACATAATGTCACTGGTGATTCACTGTTGAATGTTGGTAACCCATGGCATTTAGATTACTATAAGCAGGCCACTCATCTGAATGTATCACCGAACCATTTGCACATTCCCTTTCAATAATAGGGATTAGAGTGTTTCGATCACGCCGTTCCACCCCAAAGTACAGTGAGGGGAGGGGCACGATAGACCTCCACGCTGCACCTGGGTAGACGACATATGGTGGTAGACCTCACGCTATAGTAGCACCGATATTTGTATCTATATTATAGTTAGATATAGAAAAGATGTTAATTATTGTGTTTTTGAATGAAAATATAGGATATTTCCCTGTATTTACAAAATTAGAGATTTATTTTAAGGAAATTTCCAAGATTCAAGGTATTTTAATTAAATACCTGGTAATTAAGTTAAAGTTAATTAAAGAAAACCCCAGGATCTAGGGAATTTTTTTGGATGATTCGGTTCTTTTTGTTCATTTCGGCTCTGTGTGTGTCACCAAAAATAAAATAAATCTTATTTTTTTGTAATATTATAATAAAACATTAAAGCTAAGGATATATCAAGTATTATACATATATTGTTTACTTTGTAAAATATGATAATAATTACATTATTAAGGCTATAGAGCCGATACGAATGTGTATATAAAATTATAACAGTGTTGCAACATTCGCGGTTTCGAAGCCCAATTTGGCTACTTAGTCTGAACACCGATACAATCATTCTAATTTATTTGTTTAATTAAAATTGGGGCTATTTTGGAATAGTTTAGGTGGTGGGGTTAAAAATGTCTACAAATGATGACTTATTTAAATATGATTTATATCTCTTAGTAATAATATCACGAATTAAAGACTGATTTCCATAACAGCATAAGTCAGAAATTGCTGTAAATTAGTTTATATATGTAATAAACTTACTTCACTGTCATCAAAGTAATAAAAGAAACAAATACAAATACCATACATATATTTTCATCCTCATATCAGCAGTCTGTTTTATTTATATATTAGGTGTGTAACTTTTCAATTTTTATCCTTTGCTGTAGTTCCATGACTCTTCCTTTAATTGTGTTCTTTTTTTTAATTTATTCAATCTTGATTTACATAAGTTATATATAACTAATTTTTATTCTATCTATCGACAGCATGATATAATTGGGCTATTGGGCTATATCTTGGGCTATTGCCGTTACAGCTCATCTCGACTTGGCTATAATAAGCATACTATTGGCAACGCTGATAACTGTATCATCTGGCAACACTGACGACGACAAAGCCATCTGGCAACACTGACTACAAAAGTAGGAGAGAAAAAAAAACAGGTAAGCAACACATGGTCCATATTTAAGAACGTTCGTAGTGCATACGATGGCATGGTACCGATACGATAACTCCATATACAAACCACAGAGCCGTCGTCGTACAGTACCACACCATCGTATACACCATGGATGTTCTTGAATACGGCCCATTTAAGATATATATATTTTTCTTTCGGTAAATATTGAATGAATTACCGTTATTGGGTACGGTTTTTCTACCTTCATTACCTACTTATTTAGACCATTCTAAGACTATTTTCTTCTATGGCATTTCCTCTGCAAATGCCCCATTTCCAAAATAGGGCATATTCAAATGGGGCATTTTGAAATTAGCCTGACCTTACCTGACCTGACCTAACCTAACCTAGACCGCATCAGACTACCGGGACCTAACCTGGGCAAACTACCGGGAAATAATCGTGATAAAGTACAGGAAATGACTGGGGCAAAATACTGGGACTCAGCCGGATCTGGCAACACTGCTGCAAAACGGTAATTCTTTCAATAAATACCGAAATGAAGAAGAGAGATAAGAAAATAGAGATAATGAAAGTACAGTAAAACTAAAAAGTGAATTGGTTGAAGATATGAAAGAGAGAGAGAGGAAAAAGAGAGAAAGAGGAATAATATTACCATTTATAATTTAGAAGAACCCGAGGAATCTGAACCAAAGGAAAAGATACCGTTTTGTAGCAGTGTTGCCAGATCTTGCTAGGTCCCAGTATTTTGACCCGGTCATTTCCTGTACTTTACTACGGTTATTTCCCGGTAGTTTGCCCAGGTTAATTCCCGGTAGTTTGTCCAGGTTAATTCCCGGTAGTCTGCACAGGTTAATTCCCGGTAGTTCGCACAGGTTAATTCCCGGTAGTTTGCACAGGTTATTTCCCAGTAGTTTGCACAGGTTAATTCCCGGTAGTTTGCCCAGGTTAATTCCCGGTAAATTGTCCAGGTTATTTCCCGGTAGATTGTCCAGGTTAATTCCCGGTAGTTTGGCCAGGTTAGGTCCCGGTAGTTTGGCCAGGTTAGGTCTCGGTAGTTTGGCCAGGTTAGGTCCCAGTAGTTTGGCCAGGTTAGGTCCCGGTAGTTTGGCCAGGTTAGGTCCCGGTAGTTTGACCAGGTTAGGTCCCGGTAGTTTGTACTGGTTAGGTCCCGGTAGTTTGACCAGGTTAGGTCCCGGTAATTTGGCCAGGTTAGGTCCCGGTAGTTTGGCCAGGTTAGGTCCCGGTAGTTTGCACAGGTTAGGTCCCGGTAGTTTGACCAGGTTAGGTCCCGGTAATTTGGCCTGGTTAGGTCTCTCTCTACAGGACATAGTCATTGTAATACTCATATGTGTGTGCGTATTTCTGTGTATAAATATACTGTATACCTTTTTTTTTTTTTTTTTTAATTCTTCTAATTACTCGGCCGTCTTTCTATCTATTGATTTTCCGTTTGCACCATCTTTTTCCCTATAAAATTGTCTATCTATTCATCTATGTATGTTTGTATTAATGTATGTATTTATGTGTACAGATTACAAAACATGTGGAGAGTGTTACAGCAACCTTCACAAGGTTTGTCAATTTTTTTTTTTATTATTCTAATTACTCGGCTGTCTTTCTATCAATCTATTTTCCGTTTGCACCATCTTTTTGCCCATAAAATTGTCTATGTATCTATCTATGTATCCTTGTATTAATGTATGTATTTATCCCTACAGATTACAGAACAACATGTGGAGAGTGTTACAGCAATGACCAACCCAACCCATCACTATTACAACCTTGGACCCCTAACCTGATGTGGGCCCCTAACAACATAACCATAGTGGTGGCCCCTAACCTGATGTGGGGCCCATAGCAGGGGTACCAAGGGGACCCACAAGATGACCCCCTAACAACATAACCATAGTGGTAGCCCCTAAGGTAATTACTTCTACTAAACCATTTGATATTAAGGACCTCTGTATGTGTGTGATGATGTAGTCAGAAAATAGGAGGTTAGTGAGTAATTCAAACATTGTCACCAAACAACACCGACTAAGTTATTCATTGTAATGTTTTCATTATTATACTATATTGACATTTTAATGATATATAATAATTTGTAACATTTTAATGGCAGACTATTATGAGGAGTAGTTTACACTGTCATAATGTTCACTTTATATTCATAAACTTCAGTGTGTATTTACTTGGTCTAGACATATTGCAACATAATTACCTTCAAAGTTAACTATAGTCTTCTTTATACGTAGATGTTACACAATTATATTGCCACTCACTTTCGTTCATTATTTTATATCACAATAATATAAAACTGGCAATTATGAATTATTGACATTAGTCAGTCAGAATAGCTTCTGATAAACAGACTTTATAATAATGTCAAGAAATTACACAAGCTACAGACAGTTGTTACAAGTTGAAGGTAAAAATACACAGTTGAAGGTACAAAGTATATTATTGCCTTGCTGCTAACCTTACCATTAAACACTCTATTAATGGCTGACGTGATGTTACTGTAATAATAATAATAATGACAATAATATAATATTAATATAATAATAATAATATAATAATAATAATATAATATTAATAATAATAAATGTTTATGCAATATTTAGTAATGACGAACTGTGCATAAATACTATATGCACTCCTTCTATAGCAGTTATGAATTACAGACCACATAACCAGTGGTTTTCAGGCATCTAATTCATAAATGATTGTTACAAATCATACAGTAAAAATATTAGGTTAACAAATATAATATCAGCATAATGACTAAAGTCAGTTTCACGGCAAAAAAATAAAATGTCACTAGACAACTTGTATGGTATTGTCCGACACAATTATTGAATAGTCTTACATACTACAAAGTAAGTTGTCTAGTACTATTTTCTTTTCTGTCGTGAAATGGACTAGAATCACAAGTGTAAAATCAATTTATTACAGTTACCAACACAATGTTAAATCTTCTTCCTGGCAGCACATAGATCCATCTAGAAATGTGTCCACTCTTGTATGGAAGTACCATAGTGCCTCATCATCTGTGGTTTACCCAGGAACAACTTCCATTATGGTGTGGTGTGGTATGGTCCATTAATTGTGGTGCTGTCCTCTCAAACTGCCATTATGGTATGGTGTGGTGTGGTGCAATAATTGTACTGCCATCCTCTCAAACTCCCATTATGGTATGGTGTGGTGTGGTGCAATAATTGTTCTGCCATCCTCTTAAACTGACATTATGGTGTGGTGTGGTGTGGTGCAATAATTGTACTGCCATCCTCTCAAACTGCCATTATGGTATGGTGTGGTGTGGTCCATTAATTGTTCTGCCATCCTCTTAAACTGTGCCTCCCATGAGTTGACAACTGACCCCCAAACATTTTGAAATATGTCACAACCTTTACTTGGCCAGGGTAGCACCTCCAAGTTGTTGTGAGTGCTGAACCAATCCTGAACAACCCTAGACATATGGACTGGGCAGTTATCATGGACAAAGTGTATGGGACCAGGCAGGAATGAAAAGGGATTATTAGCCACAGATGTTAGCAAGAAATTTTCCAAGATATCCACATATTTTTGTGCATTGAACCGACCTTCATTTTGTATTATGTCTCCTACACCATACAATGTCATATAATGAGTTATACAGAACATGCATTCCAAGGAGGTGTGTATTGATTGAATCCAACTCCCTTGCAGAAGTTATGGCCTCTAATGTCTGTAATGTGACTGTTACAATTACATAGAAATCACAGTAACGAAATATCATTACAACCACAATGTTGTGTTGCAATGTAATGTGTGTGTCATGACAAAAATTAAATATAAGGTGTATTCACTACTTTTTAAACTTTGCCCCTCTTCTCCACATTCCCTCCCTGCCTGCTCTGCCTCCACACACCAAGCCCCCACCACCCCTCCATCACCATCAACCCTTACTCTTACTGGCAGGTGTTTCAGATGTGAGAGTCGGAACTGGTAACTCACACGATGCCGGGTGTATAAGTTGGCAAAGCTGAACTGGTGAAAGCGAGAGTAGAGGAGACTGTACATATTCTGATATCCTTCCTCAGTCCTTCATTTCCTTGTAACAAACCTATTTTTCCATTATGAGTGTTATAGTTTTGCTACATAATGTTTACAATTTTCTTTTAATAGTTGTGTTTTTTCTTTAAAAACCAAAAAAGTGCAGAATAATTAATTCCAAGTTTAATAACTTGTTTTAAGGATAATTTTACTGCACATTATATTTTCTGTGATACAAATAGATTAAATTAATGTTTTGAAAGTTATTTGTTCTATGTTTGTATGAGACCAATTGTAATAAAGTCACTCCCTCCATGTTACAGGGAACCTCAGTGTCTGGTTGTGAGTAATATGAGTGGTGAGGATGATGGATGACAACCAATGAAGCTGGTACATTGTAGTAGTACATCTCACTCCATGTTGTTGTTCCTAAAGGTGTCTGGCCCAGCAGCCCTCAGCTCCTAAGGAAGGTCATGGCCTGTGTTGTTGGTGAGTGAGTTTGTGTGTATTACAGTCTTCAATAATGTGTTTAATATAATGGTATGCTGTGTTACATCCCAGACAGGTATCCACATCATGGCTGAGTGCAACACAATAAGTCACAGAGAAGTAAGAAGGAAATATATTCCTGGAAATTTTAACATAGTGGCATAGGAAAGTTAGTGAATAAGAAATATCACCAACGAGGAATTGATTATTGTTCATGCCATATTTTAGTTAAGGGGGTGCGGGAGTAGGGGGACAGGCTTGGGGGGGGGGGGTTTGGGGAGTGTGGGAATAGGGGGACAGGCTTGGGGGGGGTAGAATGACTGTCCCCTCTTTCCGCACCCCCCTAACCCCCCCCAAGCTTGTCCCCCTAACCCCCTCCCCCAAGCCTGTCCCCCTACTCCTGCACCCCCAAGCCTGTCCCCTACTCCTGCAACCCCCCCCCCCCAAGCCTGTCCCCCTACTCCTGCACCCCCAAGCCTGTCCCCTACTCCTGCAACCCCCCCCCCCAAGCCTGTCCCCCTACTCCTGCACCCCCAAGCCTGTCCCCTACTCCTGCAACCCCCCCCCCCCCCCCCAAGCCTGTCCCCCTACTCCCGCACCCCCTTAACACTGAGTTTGTTTCACCCGAGCAGACGACTGAATTTGGGTCCAGTTTATATATTTCACTGCTACCAGATACAACAGCAGCATCTGATGGCAACTGTACAGCCGGCAGCATCAATTTGCATCCATCTCATGTACTTAAAATGTTAATATGACCAGATAGTTACATTCTGAACCAGTTTCTATTTTAACAACATATTTAATTTACTACATGAGAAGAGTATCTGTCATCTCTGTATTTAAATTGTGCTACAACATCACTATAGCTCATACATTCACAGGTGGAAATGAAATGAACTTATGTTGCCGACTGTACATGAAGGACCCAGTGATAGAGATTGTCGATTGATTGATATTAGGCGTTGCAACAGCGAGGTCATATAGCTCCCAGTGATAGAGAGTGTAGTAGTTGTGAAGTAACCTGTTATACTTTGTTATCTCATCACAGCTCATCCACCTCCATCCTTTACATGGCTTAAGGGGGTGCGGGAGTAGGGGACAGGCTTTGGGGGGTGCGAGAATAGGGGGACAGGCTTGGGGGAGGTAGAAAGCCTGTCCCCTATTCCTGCACCCTCCTAACCCCCCCCCCCCCAAGCCTGTCCCCCTACTCCCACACCCCCCAAAGCCTGTCCCCTACTCCAGCACCCCCCTAAACCCTGTCCCCTACTCCAGCACCCCCCTAAACCCTGTCCCCTACTTCAGCACCCCCCTAAGCCTGTCCCCTATTCCAGCACCCCCCTAAACCCCCCCAAGCCTGTCCCCCTATTCTTGCACCCCCCCAAGCCTGTCCCCCTATTCCCACACCCCCCCAAGCCTGTCCCCCTATTCCCGCACCCCCCCAAGCCTGTCCCCCTATTCCCGCACCCCCCCAAGCCACTCCAGCACCCCCCTAAACCCCCCCAAGCCTATTCCCACAGCCCCATAAGGTGTGTTTTTTGCCTCATTCTGTATGTAGGGTTTGTTGTCTCATTACACTCATCAGTCACTCTTTATCTCACTCAGTGTGTGTACATTTTAGATTCATAGAATGACAGTACATAGTTGGTGGATAGTCATATCACTAATATTAATATACTACAGTATTGTCATTCAAGTATAATTTATGTAGATGGAAAATGCCATCACTAACCCTCTCTGAGAACAGAATGGACAAATGTTAGAGCATTGTTGTATAAACCTGGGCAAGGAACCAATGTAGTTAGAAATTGTAGTTGTATTATATTTCCTTGAGGATGGAGAGCCACTATCCTCCTTCATCTGGATACTTGATAGTACTAGAAGACACTTGTGTCTGGGTCATGTGAAATCAGAGGATGGTGACAACTATACCTGTCTATTTATCTATCTATAGCTCTGACACCTCATTCCCTCCAAGGGGATGTCCACGGCAGAAGTGTTTCCAGTTTTCCCTGTTCCAACACTCCCTCCTTACTTGGTCCTGCCTTCCCCTGCCCCAGGTGGAAGATGTTTGTCTCTCTCTTATAACCAGTGACTTTTGTCTGGTATTTGATTATTGTCAATATCCCACATCATAGTTTCTGTCCCTGGTAAATATTTTTGGTTGTTAAGGGGGTGCAGAAATAGGGGGACAGGCTTGGGGGGGTTTAGGAGGGTGCGGGAGTAGGGGACAGGCTTGGGGGGGTTTGGAGCAGGGTTGATCAAATACTGATTTTTTACAAGTCAAATACAAATTTAAATATTTTTGTTCGGGATTCCAAAATACAAATACAAATACTGGTTTTCCTGAATCTAAAAATACAAATACTGGTTCAAAAAATTACAAATACTCCTATTCCAGATTCCAAAGATACAAATGGAAATATTCCTGAAATTATGCAAAAAATATAAACATATACTTTTTTCTTGGCAAAGTGCTTCAAAATCTTCTTAAGGGGGTGCGGGGGTATAGGGGACAGGCTTTGGGGAGGGGGTGCGGGAATAGGGGGACAGGGTTTGGGGGTGCGGGAATAGGGGGACAGGCTTGTGGGGGGGGTTTGAGGGGTGCGGGAATAGGGGGACAGGCTTGTGGGGGGGGTTTGAGGGATGCGGGAATAGGGGGACAGGCTTGTGGGGGGGAATTTGGGGGGTGCGGGAATAGGGGGACAGGCTTGGGGTGGGTAGAAAGCCTGTCCCCCTATTCCCGCACCCCCCTAACCCCACCCCAAAGCCTACAGAGAGATGTCAACTGACTGCCACTAACCCCAAGTGAAGATAACAACCTCTCTCACTCACATCTTGACTACCCCTGTTTACAGCTTTGTTACATCACTACGTAACAAATTGGCAACCTAATTTGCCATAATTTGCCAAAGACGAAGTTGTTTTGCACTCATGCCAGCCTAGTCTTTTATATATATTTTTTTGTATAACTTCAGGAGTATTTCTATTTGTATCTTTGGAATAGGAGTATTTGTATTTTTATTTGTATTTGTATTTTGGAATCCCGAACAAAAGTATTTATATTTGACTTGTAAAAAATCAGTATTTGATCCAACCCTGCAGGTTTTGACTCAAATATAAATACCAATACAAAATACTTTTTCTCTGGATGCCAAAATACAATTACAAATAGATTAAAATTGTATTTAAATACAATTCAAATACTAATACAATTGTATTTGATCCACCCCTGGTTTGGAGGCTACTGATTCCTCCTGACTATGCCACAAAACAAGCTCCCTTTATATAGGTGTGTGTGTGTGTGTGTTAGAGAGAGAGGGAGAGAGAATGTGTGTGTGTGTGTTTGGAGGCTACTGATTCCTCCTAACCATGCCACAAAACAAACTCCTTCCATATAGGTGTGTGTGTGTGTTAGAGAGAGGGAGAGAGAGAATGTGTGTGTGTTTGGAGGCTTCTGATTCCTCCTGACTCAACTACACATTTAATTCAGTATTGAGTCAATGTTATTCAAGAAACTCTTCATAACAATATATTTTGTACTTCTCTGTGTGTATGTATGTACAGTAAGTCCCCGTTGAACGAAAGGGATACGTTCCAATATAAGGCTTTCGTTACGTGAATCTTCGTTCAACGGATCCATTTTCCCCGTTTAAAATAACTAGATATGGCCAGATGTGTTCCTGACATCATGTAAATACCACCTCATATTACAAAAAAGCATAGCATAACACTACAGAATTGCATTTTGTACTGGAAAGTACTGAAATCTTCCCATCTTCCCCTTTCAACTACGTGTCATTTCTTTTATTTTGGTTCGTATGCCATATTAAGTTATTCACAGTTGAAATAGTAACATCTATACTGATATGTTATTAATATCATCCAGAACTCATTTTGTATCTCTAATAAGAATAATCAAACAAAGAAATGTTATAAAAGTTTTATTTTGAAAATGACAAGGAATACGGATGATCGGCCACGGCCACCATTTTCTCTAATGGACATCACAGCTGGCCGCTCCCAGCCCCAGCCTGTCACAACAGTTCCAAGTGTTGCCACACGCACCACATTCTCTGTTAATGAAAGAAACAACAGCTCTTAAGTTATATGAGTGCAAACTAAGTACATTTTAACATTCATTGTTCTTTTATTTAAAATAGAATGTTTATAACACTGAAAAACTATCAAATCACTGGAGCAGCATATGAACCGCCCAGAGATAAAGAAGAAAAAATGGGGAGTTTAAACTGCGAGCTATAACAATAATTAGATCATGCCTAAACCGTACTCACCAGCAATAGACGTTAGTTGTTAGAAGCAGGATTATCGACTTCCTCACTGCAGTCACTGCCAGCCTCGTCACTGCTGTCCATGCCTTCACTGGAAGTTGAGTCAGTGGTGGAGGGTGAGGCAGCCTTGGTGGTGGTGGTGGTGGTGGAGGTGGAGGGTGAGGCAGCCTTGGTGGTGGTGGTGGTGGTGGAGGTGGAGGGTGAGGCAGCCTTGGTGGTGGTGGTGGTGGAGGTGGAGGTGGAGGGTGAGGCAGCCTTGGTGGTGGTGGTGGTGGAGGTGGAGGGTGAGACAGCCGTACCCGTGTTGGTAGTGGCGGCACTTTTCTTTTGAAAGAATGATAAGATAGATGGCTGGGTTGCCTGCTGCTTGAGGTATTTCTCAATTTCATTGTAGCAAGAGATGTTCTTACTAATATTTTCAGTGATAGTTTCTACTCTATCTTATTTAGGATCTTCCTCAGCCATGGCAGCAGTTGCCTGGCCTAGCAAGTCTAAAATCCTCCTAACACCTTTGAGGGTCAGTTGCTTTGGTTTAGGAGGCACTGATTCTTCTTGGTCATCATCATCATCATCTTCATGAGCCCTCTCTTGCTCTAGTTCCATCAAATCCTCGTTAGTCAACTCTTCATTGTGTGACTCAAGCAGCTCTGTCACATCATTTTCATCCACTTCTTCAAAGCCAGCTTGCTGAGCTAACATCACAATCTCCTTCGTTAATATGGATTGTTGAGGAAATCCTTTAAACCCGTAAATACACTCAGGCCATATTTTCCTCCAGACACCATTCATTGTCGAGGGTGACACTTCTTCCCAGGCATCTCTGATGTTGTCTAAACATTTTTTTATGTTGAAGTTCTTCCAATATTGTTGCACACTTAGCTTGTTATCACGATCTGTCTCTTTTATCAGCTGTTGTATGGTGCGACGTAGGTAGTATGCTTTAAATGTAGCAATAACTCCTTGATCCATTGGCTGAATCAGTGATGTAGTGTTCGGAGGCAGAAACTGAACTTCAACATTTTCACACCAATCCTTGCAAATTTCTGGGTGTCCTGGTGCATTGTCCACTAGCAATAACACTTTGTTTCTCAAGTTATTTTCTTCACAATATTTTTTTGCATAGTTAGAGAAGTAGCCTTTCACGTAATCTTCAAACAAATAGCTCGTCATCCACGCTTTCGATCGACTCTTATTTTCTTTCTTTTTGTTGCATCGCCAGATTACAGGCAGCTGGTTCTTAGCTATGCCCTTTAATGCTCGTGGATTTTCACTTTGATAAATTAACATAGGCTTTAACTTTACATCACCTTCTGCATTCCCTCCCAAAAGAAGTGTCAGACGGTCTTTAGCTGCCTTGAAACCAGGTGCGGTTTTTTCTTCTTGTGCAATGTAGGTTCTGGAGGGCATACGTTTCCAACACAAACCAGTTTCATCGATATTGAACACTTGTTTTGCACTATATCCACCTTTCTCAATTATATCCTGTAACTGGGCAGGGTAGGCATTTGCTGCTACCAAGTCTGTACTAGCAGCCTCACCAGTCACTTTAATGTTGTGGAGATTAGCACGCTTCTTAAACCTATTAAACCAGCCACGACTGGCATTGAAGGATTCAGCTGCCTGGGGTGTATCCTCAGAAGGTTGTTGTTTTTCTTGCAAATCCTTCCACAGTGACAGAGCCTTTTCCTGAATTAATTTTAAGCATAGTGGCATGTTCCGTTGATTACAGTCCTCGATCCATGTGCTAAGCAGCCTCTCCATATTTTCCATAACACAGTCCCGACTTCGGGATAATTTTGTTGCTGTCGTAGGAGTCTGATTCACCAACTTCCTTCAGTCTTGGGGCATTCTTTAAAATAGTTCCCACAGTGGATGCACTTAGGCCCAAAGTACGGCCTATTTCTGATGGCCCCTGCCCAGACTCATTACGCTTAATAATGTCTAATTTAACGGCAAGAGACACTCTTTTTCTTTTCTTTGGAGTTTGGGCTGCAGCAGGTGGAGAAATTGCAGGTCGCTTGGCCATCGTCAGAATTCAGAAGTGTGGAATGTACGTAAACAACGGTACGGGTGATCAAAACGCGCGGCACAGTGGCGGGGACAGAGGACAGTGGACACACGTGTCTCAAAGCGGGAGAATGAGAGACGCTGCCCCCTACCGGCCCAATGATCGTACTTTTTTTTTTTTTTTTCATAATGGTGCCTGCTTATGATTTATGTATATTAAAAACTCAGATTTTTTTTCGTTATACTGGATCAGCCTTTCGTTCAAGGAAAAATGGTAGTAAAATTTGCCTTTCGCTATTGCGGGGATTCGTTCAATGGACGTTCGTTCAACGGGGACTTACTGTAATAGGCGAGCCCACACTTTAATACGAGTTGCCAAACGGCATTTTGATGGCGATTTCTAGGCTGGAAAAAATGTCCTATGTCGGGCAAAGTTGTATTGGGCTTCCTATTGTGGAACGACTTATTATAACTTATTCAATATTTTTTACATATTTTTAACTTATCTTGGACTTATTTTCATACGAATACAGCCATGAATAAAAATATATATCCTATTATTTCAGAAGAGGCTTTTTAGTCCGATTATACGCAAAGATAACAAAATTAGAATGATATACAAACTTATACAGGCCTTTTATAATTTTATTTTACATTTTACGTCGTCAATGATAGTAACAGTACTAAATCACAATAAGATGTTGATAATATATTGGTGTCTCCATACGATACGTTCTCCGCTGCTGCAGCAACACGTAAACAAACCAACCCAGTACCCAGTGCTTCCATTTTAGGGTAAAATGCCCTAAACTAGGGTAATTAGATCCTCTTTAGGGTAGTGTTTAGGGCAAGGCTTAATTTGGGGTAATTTTAGGGTAATTCATAGGCAAAACATATTTTATATGTCAAAATCTATCGAAAATTAAGAATAGTACACAAAGCTGTTGTAGACATGAAAAGAAAGTTGAAAGTTTATTAATACTGAGGCTACATATTTACGTTGCTTTACAATTTTGCTGAACCCATCAAATTATCCATAATACAGTGTATTGGGGCATAACCCAGATACCGTAAGTTTATTTTCTTTCACTGATAAACATGATGATCTTTACAAATAGAATTTATTTTAGTTTTTTCTTATATATGATCCTAAATGACTGTGTAATAATGCATTACATTATTCAAAGTTACGATGTTGCCGATTTTTTAGGGTAATACATAGTAATTTAGGGTAAAACTGGCTCGATTCTAGGGTAATATTTTCGGAGCTCATGGAGGCCCTGCCAGCGCAAGGTATGCATATTTCTAATGCTAATAAATGTGAAAATATGGCATTTCAACATTTTCCGCTTCATGGTATGGGTCATGCTAAATACAATTGTTAATATTTGTAGGCTGTTATACTCATGCAGTTCATGAAAGCCGCTTAATGCACACATTTCGACTTTTATTATTTACTAATTTATATGAAAAATATAGTATATTCAGCATATATTATGCGAAAACACAAAAGTATGTATTTTTTTATACATTTAAGTAAAAGGTCGTGAACTAGAACGCTAATTTTCTAGTGTAAAATAAGGTATGAAATTTAACTAAGTTACCCATGTCCAGCACTTAAAAGGTCGCAAATAAAAAATAGATCACCATTTGGCAACATCACTCAAAGTGTGGGCTCGCCTATTCACTATATTATTTTATTTATTTATTATTATTTTATTTATTTATTATGAGTTAAGTAGAAATAAATAAGAGTATAAAATTTAAAATATAATTATTATACTAATTTTAATTAAAATAATATATCCCAAAAAGAATTAATAATCTTGGATGTTATATATCACGGTCTAGCTATATATATAATGATAATTTAGAACTTACGTACTCGTTTGACCTTAGAAAAAAAAATGTAATTATTATACTGATTTTAATTAAAATAATATATTTAAAAAAATAATTAATTATCTTGGATGTTATATATTTACTTTGGGCATGTCGGCTTTGCAACCCTGCCTGTCTCGACCATTACCAGTGTTTTCATTCTTAAGGTAATTACTTCAGAGTATCGTAATTTTGGGCTATTTAAGGTAATATTTTGACCATCTAAGGAAAATAGGCATTCAACCCATTACAACTGGGAAAATCTAAGATAAACTTTGATGGTAAACATTTTGATAATCTAAGGTATTGTGTTTAGTATTTACTATAGAGACTCAGAGGTAAGTCGAAGTCGTGTGTTCATATGCTATTCAAGAAGTTCGTGGTGTATACTATGCATGGTACCGATACGATGGGTCCATGGACAAACAACAGAGCCGTCGTACAGTACCACACCATCGTATACACCACGGATGTTGTTGTGGCGGCGGCGGCTGGCTCACCGTCCCAGCCGCCAATGGCTGTGTGGCGGCCAAAATACACAGGCAGTGGTGTCATTCAAATAACCTCTTAATAATGTATTGTTACAGAATGTATGTAAGTGGCGGCTTGATTCATCTACACACAGCCGCCAGTACTTACACACAGCCGCCAATGGAGTGTGTCAGCCGCCACACAGCCGCCAGTACCTACACACAGCCGCCAATGGAGTGTGTCAGCCGCCACACAGCCGCCAGTACCTACACACAGCCGCCAATGGAGTGTGTCAGCCGCCACACAGCCGCCAGTACTTACACACAGCCGCCAATGGAGTGTGTCACGGTAATTAATTAATAAATTAAAGTGAGATTATCATGTTGGTAAATTGAAGGCTTCCGATTCCTCCAAACTATTCCACAAAACAAACTCCTTCCATATAGGTGTGTGTGTGTGTGTTTGGAGGCTTCTGATTCCTCCAAACTATTCCACAAAACAAACTACTTCCATATAGGTGTGTGTGTTGGAGGGAGAGAGTGTGTGTGTGTGTTAGAGAGAGAGGGAGAATGTGTGTGTGTGTGTGTGTTTGGAGGCTTCAGCTGATTCCTCCAAACTATTCCACAAAACAAACTCCTTCCATATAGGTGTGTGTTTGGAGGCTTCTGATTCCTCCAAACTATTCCACAAAACAAACTCCTTGCATATAGGTGTGTGTTTGTGTTTGGTGGCAATGTTTGAAGGACTCACTAACCTCCAATTTTCTTACTACATCACACACAGGGTCCATTAAGGTGGTAATTCTTTTTTGTTACATTGGAGTGCCTTGATTCCTCCAAAGTATGCCAGGAACAGGACCAGAAGAACAAAAATAATAGTTTTGTGTTGCTTGGAATAGTTTGGAGGAATTATCGGTATTTATTGAAAGAATTACTGTTTTGTAGCAGTGTTGCCAGATCCGGCTAGGTCCCAGTATTTTGCCCCGGTCATTTCCTGTACTTTATAACGGTTATATCCCGGTAGTCTGCCCAGGTTAGGTCCCGGTAGTCGGATGTGGTCTAGGTTAGGTTAGGTAAGGTCAGGCAAATTTCAAAATGCCCCATTTGAATATGCCCTATCTTGGAAATTTATGGAGGAAATGCCATAGCATAAAATAGTCTTAGAATGGTCTAAATAAGTGGGTAATGAAGGTAGGAAAACCGTACACAATAACGGTATATAATTCTTTCCATATTTACTGAATGAATTGTACAGAGAATTGGTATAAGGTGTGTATATATATATATATATATATATATATATATATATATATATATATATATATATATATATATATATTGATTGATTGATATAAATTATACATCCCTCAACATGTATAAGGCATATCAAAATGATAACATACATAGGTAGAATGAATTAAAAGGGTGCGGGAGTAGGGGCCAGCCTTGGGGGGTGCGGGAATAGGGGGACAGGCTTGGGGCTGGGGTAGAAAGCCTGTCCCCTATTCCCGCACCCCCCCTAACCCATCCCCAAGCCTCTCCACCTATTCCCTCAAGCCTGTAACCTATTCCCACACATCCCTAACCCACCCAAGCCTGTCCCCCTACTCCCATACCCCCCTCCCAAGCCTGTCCCCCTACTCCCGCACCCCCTTAATTAAATGTGTTTTTCAGATGGAGGGAGACAAGGGTGTGGGGGGTCAATTTGAAGCCTGGTACAACAAAGTGGATTGAAGCCGGTCCTGCTGTTGGTGTCATTGGATACATCATCAGTATATATGGATGTAGGTGTGTAAGTAGGTAGGGTTACACAGAGAAGGTGTAGTCAGACAGCCTATATATGGATGTAGGTGTGTAAGTAGGTAGGGTTACACAGAGAAGGTGTAGTCAGACAGTCTATATATGGATGTAGGTGTGTAAGTAGGTAGGGTTACACAGAGAAGGTGTAGTCAGACAGTCTATATATGGATGTAGGTGTGTAAGTAGGTAGGGTTACACAGAGAAGGTGTAGTCAGCCAGCCTATATATGGATGTAGGTGTGTAAGTAGGTAGGGTTACACAGAGAAGGTGTAGTCAGACAGTCTATATATGGATGTAGGTGTGTAAGTAGGTAGGGTTACACAGAGAAGGTGTAGTCAGACAGCCTATATATGGATGTAGGTGTGTAAGTAGGTAGGGTTACACAGAGAAGGTGTAGTCAGACAGCCTATTTTTCACCTCACTGAAGGCTGACTCTGCTGCAGGGTTCCATGTGAGTTTTTTCTTCTGGGAGGCCTTCAGGTACTGTCGGCAGCATATATTACCGTCCATCTCGTGTACTTAATATTGCTAATTAGTCCAAGTAGTTGCATTCTGTACCAGTTTTTATTCCAACAACATACGTAATTTACCATACGAGAACTATATCTGTCATCTCTGTATTAAAATTGTATTACAACAACATTACTATAGCTAATACATACACAGGTGGAAATGAAGGGAACTTATACTGCTGACTGTACTCCTGGTCGGAACCAAGAGTGTACAGTTGGCAGTATAAGTTAGTTCCCTTCATTTCCACCTGTGTATGTATTAACTATGGTAATGTTGTTGTAATACAATTTTAATACAGAGATAGATATATAATATAGTTCTCATATGGTAAATTATGTATGTTGTTGGAATAAAAACTGGTTCAGAATGCAACTATCTGGTTATATTAACATTATTAAGTACATGAGTTGGACTTGAATTTCTGCTGGTGGCTGTACATTAAGTGAGAAAGGTGGGACATAAGGTGATTGTGAGGTGGTGGTATGTAATGAGCAAGTAGTGGGTGTGAGGGAATGACAGCATTAAGGTGGTAATTCACTTTTGTTACATTGGAGTGCCTTGATTCCTCCAAAGTATGTCAGGAAACAGGACCAGAAGTGCAAAAATAATGGTGTTCTGTTGTTGCTTGGAATAGTTTGGAGGATTCAGTTGCTCCAAATTTACCAACACTGAATTTCCTCCTTAATTAAGTGATGGGGGGGGAAGATATTGTTTGTAAGGCTAGAGTGTTGTCTATGGTGTAATACAGTGGTAACTATAGGAAAGGTAGGAGTATGAAGGTGTAGTAATAATATAACAGTGGTGATGGTGAGTATTATGGGCGAGTGTAGGTGTAGGTGTTTGAATTGAATTGAATTGAATTGAATTTATTTAATCGCTCAGACTTTCACAGGAAAGTATGGAGCACAGCCCCAGTATACATTCATATTTGGGCCTAACTATAAAATTACAGTACAGTATTACTGTATCCACTTGCAATTTATGAACATATTATACAGTAACATATACATATATACTACTGTCTCTATATGTAATGCAATCTGCACACACTATACCATCTACACATACATCATCAAGTACACATTCACATACATATACAATATTTTCCACACATACAATATTATCTACTCACACAATATTATCCACACGTACAATTGAATACAATGCAGTCTGCTCTCACAATATTATCTTCATATACAACACCGTATACACATCCACCATACAATATTTTACACACAGATAGTATTATCCACACATACAATATACGATATTATCAACACATACATTATTATACAGGCTGGGGGGGGGTTAGGGGGGTGCGTGAATAGGGGACAGGCTTTCTACCCACCCCAAGCCTGTCCCCCTATTCCCGCACCCCCCTAAACCCCTCCAAGCCTGTCCCCCTATTCCCGCACCCCCCTAAACCCCTCCAAGCCTGTCCCCTACTCCCGCACCCCCCTAACCCCCCCAAGCCTGTATTCCTACTCCCGCACCCCCTAATATATAATATATAATAATAATATTTTTTCTCTACCAATATAATCCATAACAATTATTTATATGACATGACTCATCTCAACATTCTCAGAACTGATCTAACAAACATGGAAAAATTCTTCAGAACATTTATATTTGTATTTTGCATTAACAACATGTAATTAAAATTCGTAGGCCTTCTTATATAATAATTTGGTATATATTTTTGACGTAACCTCATTATTTCTTCATTAGTACAAACAAATAGAACATGAAATTCATCAGCAATGTTACCAACATCACACTTACTACATACACCATCGTCCCTATTTACACCAACCTGTCTGCCAACATTCACAGGTAATCTATTATTGCAAGTTCTAAGTTTAGTTACGATAATTCGATTTCTCTTTTGCAGCTTAACAAGGTAATGTTCAATACCATAATCAAACTTAAATATCCTATAGTTGCAGCATATCGATTTTGTTGTTATGTTGGCCCTCCACTTAGCAATCCATTGGTCTTTCAACCTTAATTCTACAGCTTTTTTAATCCATATTGTGTTAGGTAACTGTTGAGACAACCATAATCCTGACATACCACACTCATTAAGGATATTTTTAATACATAGTATCCATGGGGAGGTGTAAATCCCTGACCTGTCCAGTTGCAATAAGCATTGATACATTACATGACACAATTTGGTATCCTTACCCAAGATTATTCTTGCCCAATACCCAACCATTCTGCTTTTTATGTGAATGTCAAGAGGAAACACTCCAAGTTCACCGTAAACCATGTATGTCATTACACGTATTTTTATGAACACACAGTATCTGTTTTAAATATTTCATATACAGTAACTCACTCTCTCTCACAATATAATGACCCCAAATTTCACATGCATACGTCAGTATTGGTAATACCATTTTACTAAATAAATCAATTTGTAAATCGACTGGCAAATCAAACTTTGTACACTTACCTACTACTGAGTACATGGCTCTTGTGGCCTGTTCTGTTAGTTCCATCTCTCCTTTGCCAAACCTACCATTATAATTAAACAATACACCAAGATACTTATAATCATAAACTACCTCTATGTTCTCGGAACCAAAGTGAAAATTAATATTATCTATGCGAGTTCTCCCCCTGCTAAACACAACTATTTTAGATTTATTACAGTTAAGCCTTAATTTCCAGTCATTACAATAATCATACAGAGAAGTCAATACCTTATTCATTCTTTCTTCATTATCACATAAAATAATAGTATCATCTGCGTACATTAAAACAAATAGTTTTAGATATGAGTTTAGGAATTCATCACCAAAATTTACATAGTTGCATCCTTGTTCAATTAAATTGCTCTCTATATCGTTAACATAATAGGCAAAAAGCATAGGCGATAGGTTTTCACCTTGCCTTACTCCCACATCACACTTAAAGGTGTCTGAAATTTGTTGGTTTAACATTACACAACTTTTTATGTTATTATACATATTTCTTATTACGTTAAGTATTTTACCATTAACCTTTTCTTTCACCAACTTGAACCACAGCCCTTCCCGCCATACCATATCAAAAGCCTCCTTTTAGTCCACAAACAAACAGAAAAGTTTCCTTTTTTTCCAAAGAAACAAATCTATTACACATTTCAACACAAAAATATGATCCAATGTGGAGTAGCCTTGCCTAAATCCTGCTTGTGCCTCACTAATTGTGTTCATAACATCAGCATATTGACCAAGTCTCTCATTGAGTATTGAGGTGAACAGTTTCCCCATACAACTAAGTAAAGTAATACCGCGATAGTTATTGGTATCTTTTATGTCCCCCTTATTTTTATAAAGGGGTACTATAGTACCAACCAACCACTCAGATGGCCAGACACCAGTATCAAGAATTTTGTTAAAGAACTTAACATACAAGGGACAGAGAATATATTGGGTACTTTTTATATATTCATTTAATATCAAATCAGTTGCCGGGGATTTGTTGTTTTTTAATTTCTTACTATTTCTTTCTACCTCTTCCTTGGTTATAGGATCGTTCAGTATAGGGGAGGGGTCAGTTTGATCGTTATTTTCCACTCGTACAGCATCTGCCTCAACATCATTACTATTATCATCACTGGCTAGCTGTGTAAAATGGCTATAAAAATCATTAAGCACAATAGGGATCTTGCACGTTTTTTTCTGACCCTTTAGTATTTTCCGATATACTTTAGGGTCACTGTGTCTAAATTTTCCGAGTTCCTCAATCAATTTATCTCTCTCTTTATTCCTAACTCTTTTTAAATTTCCTTTGTATCTCTTACTTTCCATAATCATGCTGTTAAAATTTTCCCTGTTCCTGTGCAAGTGATATTTATGTCTGGCTCTGTGGTAATCTCTCCTAGATTTCCAGCTTTGTCTATCATAACCTTTTAAAGAAGAATTGTTGGTCTTTTTAACATATGTTCTTTTCTTAAATTGTGCGAAAGTTAAATAAGCAGGCTGAATCAAGATTCGTGTTAGCTCCTGGTTAATACACTCCACTGAAAGGTTATTCATCCTTGCAATCAGCCCATTTACCTTACCTACATCAATATTCCTCACATAATCAATCTTCTTCTCCAGATTCCATTTTCCTGGCCTAACCTTATCCTGGGCTGCTTCACCGACATTTGTGTGTACTTGGGTGATCATACTTGACCCTATAAACCTTATTTTAGTATGTAATCCACAATGGACATCAGATAACAATGGATCATAATCAAGTACCATAAAATCCACTATACGCTGCATTATTGTTGGTGAACCCAAAAAATAATCTATGGTTGTATCATGTGTGGTTGTAGGTTTACCAACACCGTCGTCCTTCCCCATTCTTCCGTTAAAAATATACACTTGATGATTTCTACATATGTCCACCAGTTTTCTTCCATAAGAATTCCTATCCGGGGTTACATCCTGGTTTGCCCTCTTCTCACTTATGCCAATTAAATTTGTATAAGGTACTACCTCAACAGACACATGCTCATTATCCCTGTCACCAACAGCAACATCGGGCATAGTTAGAGTATGGGCATTAAAGTCCCCACAAAGTATATGCATGTAGTCATCCTTAGTAAAAGAAAGTAAAAAATTATCCAGTTCGTCAAAATGCTCCACTTTGCCATACCTTGAGTGAGAAGGTGGAATATAAACACAACTTACCAACAAATCTGTATCTGAGCCTAAACTATCTTTATCAATTTTAATTGTGAGTAAGGACTCATATTTGGTGCTAATTTGCCTCCACTTAAGGTTCATATTCTTCCTGACTGCAATAAGCAAACCTCCAGATTTATACCTGCTTAATTTACGTCTGTTTTTAAATACAATGTCATAACCAATATTTTCCATTTCCTCCTTCACATTAACCATATCAGTATCATCACATTTCGTTTCACAAACGCAAAGTATACTATAACTTTGGATATATCTTACAAATTCAGCTGATAAAAACTTAGACCTAATGCCACAAACGTTGAGAGACAACACATCAAGATATAATTCGTGTGGACCACACGGTATAGGTCTTCTTTGAAGTGGAGCATGGGCAACATTGTGCCCAGGTCTATGCTGTGCACCAGCACTATCCTAGCACTTGATTAAGTGATCCAAATTAAGCTTCCTCCAGTCGGGAGAGGCAATTCCCACCTTATGTAAATCAAAAGGATTATTTACAACCACAGGTCTGCCTCCACTATTGAGCCAGGCTAAAATGCTCCCATCTCTTGTGGTCACATTTTTCACTGCTTCATGCTCCTTTACTACACTTATCATTCTAGCCCTCAACGAGGTTAAATCTTCGTTTACATACACCTTTCTATGTTTTTCTTTAAGCTTTTTCTTGTTGATCACTATTTCATTCTTTTTTTTCCTATGGCAAAGTCTCACAATCACGGGCCTACCTTCTTCTCTGTTCCGCCCCATACGGTGAGCCAACGATATGTCATTCGACTTGATCTTCACTCCAATATCCTGAGCAAGTTCAATGATTTTGGCTTCGAGCACTTCCTCGGTTTCATCATCCTCTTCCTCCAGCCCAGAAATACGCAGGTTTTCCCGTCGACTGTACTGCTCCAACTTGTCATTTTCAAATGTGTTAAGGAGGGATATCCGCTGCATTTCGGCTGCCTTACTCTCCAGCCTATCATTAAATTCTTTGATGACACTGGATACTGCCGTGGCCACAGCTACTGCTATAATGTTAGCCAGGCCAGGCAATATCACGGCTGCCACATCCTTGACCGTCTTGCTCACACTCCTGGTTTCCTTCGCTTCAATAATACTAGTAATATTCGCAAGTTCTTCTTCTACCTTTGTCTTCACTAGATTCTCCAATCCTGACCCTTGCTCCTGTGCCATTATACTGTCTGTATGATCTCTGGATTCAAGGTCTCGAGTTGGTGGGTAGGTATTCGAGTTGCCACAGCTGTTTGTTTACTACCGACAGTCAAATCAATACGATAATGTTCTCAAGAGTTACCTTCAATAAAGTCACTCTAGATACACATTTCGCTCCAGCAATAAGCCACTGATGTTGCCAGGTGTCTAAACTTCCCTCTTATATGCAAGATATGTTCAGTGTGTAGAGGCTCAGACAAAAGAGTGCACTCAACACCGGAGCTGTCTCAAGCACGTCCGTTCAGCACAATATCCCAGTTCAGTTGTGTGTGTGTGTGTGTAGGTGTGTGTGTGTGTGTGTGTGTGTGTGTGTGTGTGTGTGTGTGTGGGATACTCGAATATGTGCCGCAGGAATTTATAAAAAAAAATAAAAAAAAACGTACAAAAGTGTATGGAAGAATATGGGGAGAAGTAGCACTTGGTGGTCTGTTGCTGGGAATAGTTAACATGGAGGAATCATTTGCTGGGAATAGTTTGCATGGAGGAATCATTTGCTAGGAATAGTTAACATGGAGGAATCATTTGCTTGGAATAGTTTGCATGGAGGAATCATTTGCTTGGAATAGTTTACATGGAGGAATCATTTGCTGGGAATAGTTTACATGGAGGAATCATTTGCTTGGAATAGTTTACATGGAGGAATCATTTGCTGGGAATAGTTTGCATGGAGGAATCATTTGCTTGGAATAGTTTGCATGGAGGAATCATTTGCTTGGAATAGTTTACATGGAGGAATCATTTGCTTGGAATAGTTTGCATGGAGGAATCATTTACTTGGAATAGTTTGCATGGATCAAGAATATACTAATGATCAGACAGACCACTTTGAAAACCCGACCATAATCATAATCTTCTTTGGATGACTGTACACTTGGCTTATGTTGTTGTTGTTGTTGAATACTAAACATAGAGTATGAAGAATTGCCAAACAAAGCCTCCATTGACTCCTGATGTTGCAAGGATGTGTGTTCTGTTTGTATGATATGTTTTGTTAGTACACTCGCGGTCAGAAATTGTGTCTTGATCCCTTGGCACGATGAATCGCAACTAGCCAAGCTTTGATGATTCGAACAAATGTGTGTTGTAGGGAGACGCACAGTTATTCAAACCTTATAAAAAAAATTTTATATAAAAAAAATTTTATATAAAAAAAATTTTATATAAAAAAATTTTTATATAAAAAAAATTTAAATAAAAAAAATTTAAATAAAAAAAATTTTATATAAAAAAATTTTATATAAAAAAATTTTATATAAAAAAATTTTATAAAAAAAAATTTTATATAAAAAAAATTTTATATAAAAAAAATTTTATATAAAAAAAATTTTATATAAAAAAAAATTTATATAAAAAAAAATTTATATAAAAATTTTTTTATATAAAAGAAATTTTATATAAAAAAAATTATATAAAAAAAAATTTATATAAAAATAATTTTATATAAAAATAATTTTATATTTTATAATTAAAAAAAAAAAATTATATAAACTTTTTTTATATAATTTTTTTTTATATAAATTTTTTTATATAAAAATTTTTTTATATAAATTTTTTTATATAAAAATTTTTTTATATAAATTTTTTTATATAAAAATTTTTTTATATAAAAAATTTTTATATAAAAATTTTTTATATAAAAAAAATTTTATATAAAAAAATTTTTATATAAAAAAAAAATTTATATAAAAAAAATTTTATATAAAAATTTTTTATATAAAAAAAATTGTATATAAAAAAAATTATATAAAAAAAAAATTTTATATAAAAAAAATTTATATAAAAAAAAATTTATATAAAAAAATTTTTATATAAAAAAAAATTTATATAAAAAAAAATTTATATAAAAAAAATTTATATAAAAATTTTTTTATATAAAATTTCTTTTATATAAAAAAATTTTATATAAAAAAATTTTATATAAAAAAATATTATATAAAAAATTTTTTATAAAAAAAAAATTTTATATAAAAAAATTTATATAAAAAAAAATTTATATAAAAAAAAATTTATATAAAAAAAATTTTATATAAAAAAAATTTTATATAAAAAAAATTTTATATAAAAAATTTTATATAAAAAATTTTTATATACAAATTTTTTATATATAAAAAATTTTATATAAAAAATTTTATATAAAAAATTTTTATATAAAAAAATTTTATATAAAAAAATTTTATATAAAAAAAATGTATATATAAAAACATTTATATAAAAAAAATTTATATAAAAATTTTTTATATTAAAATATTTTTACATAAAAATATTTTTACATAAAAAAAATTTTATATAAAAAATTTTTTATATAAAAAATTTTTTATATAAAAAAACTTTATATAAAAAAAAAATTATATAAAAAAAATTTATATGAAAAATTTTTTATATAAAAAAATTTATATAAAAAAAAGTTTATATAAATTTTTTTTTTATAGTAACAATAATACTTAACCGAATTAATGCCAGTCTGATACAATTAGTCCAGTTACAGAAGGGAGAGAAATGGGCCTCACACAGAACAATTAAATTTGAGAAATGCTGGAAGAATGACATTGAGCACCGGCTTTTCTCGCTATATATACTCTTTGAGAAACCTAAGTCAAAACCACAACACTCAAGGATTGGCTATCTTGTAAACTTGTAATGATCCTTGATTGGTACAGACGGCCCAATATGTTAAAGAGGGAATCTGGACCTTCATAACACACTGTACACTCAAAAACCGACCAGGTCTTGGTCTCTCCTCGCATCCTTTTCGGGGTCGAACCAGGCAACGAGCAGTTGTGGTGTGATGTAGGTCTTCCAGTCCAGTAACATATAAAAAAAAAAAATTATATAAAAAAAATTATTTATATAATAAATTGTTTTTATATAAACAAAATTTTTGTCGTGATCCCTTGGCACGATGAATTGCAACCAGCCAAGCTTTGATGATTGGAACCAATGTGTGTTGTAGGGAGACGCACAGTTATTGTTCAAAGCTAGGCTGTTTGCGATTCATCTTGCCAGGGGATCGGGACACAATTTCTGACCGCGAGTGTACATATTGAAGTTTTCATATGAAGACAAGGGTACGGGACTTATATTGACACCATTAAAACACTATCATTTTTTCTTTTTTTTAATTCATATTTGTAATTTTTTTTTTCCTTTTTATAATAGTCTCCACCAGGCCATTGTTTTTATTTTTTTATTTCTTTTCTTTTATTTATTTTTTCATAATATCTTGTGTCATATTGTATGTATTATAAGTTTGGTTAGTATTGAAGCTTATTGTGACAGAGATACTGTACTGTACTTACACTGTCAACATTATATTATCATTACTAACAAAACATTGACCATTCCTATATATTATTAATTATTATTGACTCCTATGTACAGCCACAATCAAATATCCACCAACACTTTCCTTCCATCGTACAAATAAATCAGTATCATATCAATATATAATCATACAACAACACCTTATGTCAACTCAACCCCCTCAATTATTATTATTATGAGGTGGTGCAAAATTATACATGTGTTGTTCTTTATTACCAAGATATTTATTATTATTATTATTATTATGAGGTGGTGCAAAATCATACACGTGTTGTTCTTTATTACCAAGATATTTATTATTATTATTATTATTATTATTATTATTATAAGGTGGTGCAAAATCATACACGTGTTGTTCTTTATTACCAAGATATTTATTATTATTATTATTATAAGGTGGTGCAAAATCATACACGTGTTGTTCTTTATTACCAAGATATTTATTATTATTATTATTATAAGGTGGTGCAAAATCATACACGTTTTGTTCTTTATTACCAAGATATTTATTATTATTATTATTATTATTATTATTATTATTATAAGGTGGTGCAAAATCATACATGTGTTGTTCTTTATTACCAAGATATTTATTATTATTATTATTATTATGAGGTGGTGCAAAATCATACACGTGTTGTTCTTTATTACCAAGATATTTATTATTATTATTATTATGAGGTGGTGCAAAATTATACATGTGTTGTTCTTTATTACCAAGATATTTATTATTATTATTATTATTATGAGGTGGTGCAAAATCATACACGTGTTGTTCTTTATTACCAAGATATTTATTATTATTATTATTATTATTATTATTATTATAAGGTGGTGCAAAATCATACACGTGTTGTTCTTTATTACCAAGATATTTATTATTATTATTATTATAAGGTGGTGCAAAATCATACACGTGTTGTTCTTTATTACCAAGATATTTATTATTATTATTATTATTATTATTATTATTATAAGGTGGTGCAAAATCATACACGTGTTGTTCTTTATTACCAAGATATTTATTATTATTATTATTATAAGGTGGTGCAAAATCATACACGTTTTGTTCTTTATTACCAAGATATTTACTACGATGGAAGGATATTGTTGGTGGATATTTGATTGTGGCTGTACAGTATTCATTCTTTCCTTTGTGTGTGTCCATAATATCTCTGGTTCTTTCTCAAACTATTCCTTTGTATTGTGTGTTTTGTGCCATATGGTGTTTGATTGCTGTCTGGCACTAACAATACATTTTCTCCCTTACCACAGGACCTTCTGCTTATGTCAGGCTATTTTCTCCCTCATTTTGTACATTTTCTCAGCCACAACTGACCCTCCACTGATATCCTTGCAGGGTGTGGAGGAGGTGACACAAACAGAGGAGGTGACACAAACAGTGGAGGTGACACAAACAGAGGAGGTGACACAAACAGAGGTGGTGACACAAACAGAGGAGGTGACAAACAGAGGAGGTGACACAAACAGAGGAGGTGACACAAACAGAGGAGGTGACACAAACAGAGGAGGTGACGGAAACAGAGGAGGTGACACAAACAGAGGAGGTGACACAAACAGAGGAGGTGACACAAACAGAGGTGGTGACACAAACAGAGGTGGTGACACAAACAGAGGAGGTGACGGAAACAGAGGAGGTGACACAAACAGAGGAGGTGACACAAACAGAGGAGGTGACACAAACAGAGGAGGTGACACAAGCAGAGGAGGTGACCGGTGACCAGTTCTCCAGACCATGTCACCTTCATCAAGGGAACGTGTAGGGAGGAGGCCAAGTGGTGGATGGATGTGTTAGGGGTCTTCCCACACACACACACACAAGGTACACACACTACAGTACTATTTTATTTCTGCATACACACAACTTACTTAAACTACACTATTGTCTTTCTGTACACACTCATAAGGTACAGTCACCAGCACTAATAAGTATCCAGGTGTGCTTGGAATACCTATAGAGACAGTAAATAAATGCACAATAACATCTCCATTGGAATTAGTTCATGGTTAAAATTGGACCTGTTTAACACTTCAACTAAAGCTGTATACTTATTAGTGCTCATGACTGTACACTACACTAACTAACTACATGTGTATTGTCTTCCCACACACAATTTTTTTTTTTTTCTATTATATTGATATTATTTCTTTTTGGAGTGTGATCCAATGGGACAAACTTTAGGAATAGTCCTCAGGTTACTTATTGATTTTGGAGAATGTGGAAATTAGTATCTAAATTTATGTTGTGTGTGTGTGTGAGAGAGAGAGAGAGACAGAGTAAATGTGTGTGTGTGTGTGTGTACGAGAATATAAATACTAAACCAATCCATGGTATACCTCAGCATCAAGGTGGACACATGAGGAACGCCACCTTCCCTGGGATCAAGATCAGTACCGTAATGAAGTTGTCACTCTCCCTTCACTCTCCCCCCGTCCACACTCGGTAAGTCCAACCATGTACAGTCACAGTCAATAACAATCATCCACGTATGGGTATCTCAAACACATATATACATACAGTCGTGGTCAATAATAATCATCCACATATGGGTATCTCAAACAATTTACTGTCTAATGTTTTCACGTTCACATATGATGTTATTGTTTTAAGTAGTGCGTAGCTGCTTGTATTAAATTAAAAGATGGTAGTTAACGTGTGTGTCTGTGTGTGTGTTATTGTTTTAAGTAGTGTGTAGCTGCTTGTATTAAATTAAAAGATGGTAGTTAATCTATTTATTGGAAAGTTTATCATCTAAGGAACAGAGGGAAGCTGTCAAACTCTTACGTGAGTTACCCCTATATGGATGATTATATTTGACCACAACTGTACACTTAGTAATCCTTGACAGGCTCCATAGAAAAACAGTAATACCATCAGACCATTATTACACCATTGTTGACTCTACGGATGTTGTTGTATGTGTGTGTTTGTATGTTTGTTTATGTGTGTGTGTGGTGTGTTCTTACCTATTTGTATCTTTACAGGATTGAGTCAAGTTCGTAATGTCCCGTATTTTAAATCACAATTACCATATTTTTCTTTAAAGTTATGTATGTTTTTGACACACACCACTTCTTCTGGTAATTTATTCCATTCGTGTGTGTGTGTATGTATTTATGTTTGTGTCTGTGTGTATGTGTATGTTTCTGTATGTTTGTGTGTGTGTGGGTTTAGTACAGTCATCCAGCATACAAACCTTATTTAGTCTTTAGTTGTTTCTCCATCCTTCCCCCTTGAAGTTTGAGGCATTGTAGGTTTTACAGTCTTAGACAAGAAAGTACATTGATGTGTGTGTGTGTGTGTGTTATTCCTGTGTCTGTGTGTGTGTGTATTATTCCTCTGTGTGTGTGTGTGTTATTCCTGTGTCTGTGTGTGTGTGTATTATTCCTCTGTGTGTGTGTGTTATTCCTGTGTCTGTGTGTGTGTGTATTATTCCTCTGTGTGTGTGTGTTATTCCTCTGTGTGTGTGTGTGTATTATTCCTCTGTGTGTGTGTGTGTATTATTCCTGTGTGTGTGTGTGTGTATTATTCCTCTGTGTGTGTGTGTGTATTATTCCTGTGTGTGTGTGTGTGTGTTATTCCTGTGTCTGTGTGTGTGTGTATTATTCCTCTGTGTGTGTGTGTGTATTATTCCTGTGTGTGTGTTATTCCTCTGTGTGTGTGTGTGTGTATTATTCCTGTGTGTGTGTGTGTGTGTTATTCCTGTGTCTGTGTGTGTGTGTATTATTCCTCTGTGTGTGTGTATTATTATTATTATGTTGCCAACTGTACCACACCACCAACATTCTTGCATATGCCCTTTACAGTCAAGTTTTTAAATTTTTCTGTTCTGGTATTTCATTCATAAGACCTAATTTTATTCTCTATATTTCTTCTCACAAATCATTTTTCATTAATACATTTCTTCACTTATCTTTGCTCATCCATAAATTAAATAGGTTGTAATTTGTTGTTACAGAGTTGTGGAGTTGTACAAGAGACTGAGGAACCTTCATTGTTTGTTTGTTGTCCACTGTGTTCTTCCTTCCATCAACAACAACAACAACAACACAAGCATCACTGTAGGAGCTTAGGGAACAACAACAACAACAACAGGAGCTTAGGGAACTACAATATCAACTACTACTACTACTACTACTACAACTGTAAGTTTGTATGGAATTACATTGTTGTATTTCTCTCTCTCTCTCCTTCATTCATTCATTCCTTTCTTCCATTCTCTCTCTCTTGCCTTCATTCTTCCATTCTCTCTCTCTCATTCCTTCCTTTCTTCCTTCCATTCTCTCTCTCTCATTCCTTCCTTTCTTCCTTCCATTCTCTCTCTCTCTCTCTGTTGGTCCAGATTTACTACCAACAAAATTCTGTCACCTTAAGTGAATTCTCTAACAGGTCACAACATCTCATCATGTCCTTATGTTCTCTATCTTTTGGTTCTGTCCCTTCTGATTCTTCTGCTATGTTGTACAGTTGTGGTCAATAATAATCATCCACATATGGGCATCTCAAACAATTTACTGTGTAATGTTTCTCACAAAGACCATTAGCCATTGGATGATAAGGAGACATAAAACATTGCTTTACACTAATGAGTCTATATATTTCCTGCATTATGTTTGAAGTGAACTGATAATCCCTATCACTCAATATTTCTTGAGCAAAGCCCACTGCTAAGAATGTCTAGTAAAGCTTCAGCCACTCTTTCAGTTTCTATTACTGATAAAGCTACTGTTTTGGTCCACGTTGTGACATAATTAATTAATGTCAGTACACATCTATTGTCCTGTGAGGATGGAGGACTAATAGGGTGTACAAGATCTATTGCTATCTTTTGAAAAGGGATACTCTTAAGAGGAACTGAACCAAGGGGTACCTTGCTCTCTTTACCCTTAGGTAATATCTTCTGACACCTGTCACAACTATAGTACCATCTCTTGACTTGGTTAGACATTCCTGCCCAATAAAATGAACTGCTAACCCTATCATCAGTGTTGGTTATCCCTAAAAGTCCTCCCAGCAGACAGACCCTCATGAGTTAATGTCAACACATACTTCCATCTGTTTAATTTCCTCCCTATATTTACTTGTCTTAATTCTGTACCATAAATCATTCACTTTTTCTAACTTGATATTTGAATTCCTTCATCTCCTAATTAGTGCCTTAATCAAGTCATCCTTCTGCTCTTCCAGGGTAACAGGCAAACCATTAAAAGTGTCAAACTCTATCTGATTAATACATAGAGGTTTAAACTTATCCCTAACCTCCTACTCAACCCTACTACTACTACTATTACTACTACTATTAAGTGGTGTAGTGTAAATATGTCACTATCTCTCTTTGGTACACACACACACACACCAACCATGTAACAATTATTATTATCTAAATATAATACTAAATATTTATTACAATGCTTAAACACCAATTAACCATTACCTAACCTAATCTAACCATTACCTAACCTAACCTAGCATAACCTAACCTAACTTATGTCTTGTTTTTGTCGATCCCACAGTGGTTGGTATTGGTTTGTAAGCACGCAAACGAAAGAATGTTAGCCTTATAAATGACTTGTGGGTGAATTATTTAATGAATTTGGTGAGTAAACTATACAGTGATTATTATTATCTAACTGTTAGATAGATTTTGTGAATGTGGATACTCACCATTTGGAAAATAACGAAGCCTTACAAGTGTGGTTGGTTGGGAAGCTTACAAACCAATACCATTGTGGAATCAAACCCATATACAGTTTGCCACAGAAATTCTTACACAGGTTATATGGAAAGAGAAGTTATTGATTATTGTGAATGTTTACCAAGTGACTCTTATCATTACAAAACAACAAACCTAATAATAATAATAATGTTGTATTGCAGTTACATAGTCTTAACCTTTTATCTTTCTCTATGCATCTTCTTTTTATTATTATTATTATTGATATTATTATTATTAATATTATTATTGTTAATATTATTATTATTATTATTATTATTATTATTATTATTATTATTATTATTATTATTATTAATATTATTTTTATTATTATTATTATTATTATTATTATTATTAATATTATTTTTATTATTATTATTATTATTATTATTATTATTATTATTATTATAAGTTGGCTTCATTTCCACCTGTGTATGTATTAGGTTTTGTAAAAATTATAAATTGTATAATTATTAGGTTTAAAAAAAATATATAAACTGATTTGGTTGTATATTTGTTACAGAGTTGTACAAGTATGAGACCTCCTTCCATCTATAACAACAACAACAACAACAACAAGACATTATTATAGATTACTGTAAGTATTTGTAAAGTTACATTGTACCATATTCAACAACATTCATGGTGTATACGATGGTTCTGTTGTCTTTATATGGAGACATTGTATGTACCATGGATGTGTGTGTGTGTGTGTGTGTGTGTGTTTGGAGGTTTCTGATTCCTCCTAACCATGCCATGAAACAAGCTCCTTCCATATAGGTGTGTGTGTGTGTGTGTTAAGCCTCGGCCACACGGTACTGAGACATGTTTGGAGACATTTTCAAAACATTGCCTCAGACATGTTCGGTTTCATGTTCGACATGTCTCGTTTGGACGTACAAACTCGTGAACATGTTTTGAGACAATGCAGTGTGGATGTTTGGTGGCTGGGAACAAGTGTGTGAACAACCAATTGTGTGAACATTCTCCACCTGAGTGGATGTACACTGCAGTACACGGCATTGTTATACTAATTATGTACAGTCGGCGGCAGAAGTCCTGTCGCCTCACCTGCTTCACCGAGAGACACAGTGTTCATGGACTCGAGAAATACACACGTTTTCTACACTTAATAATCTCGAGTCTATGAACATCGCGTGCCTCGGTGAAGCAAGTGAGGTGACAGGACTTTTGCCGCCGACTGTACACTGGATCAAAAAAGTGTGGCGCAGGTGGTGTCCGATGGTTCTGTAAATGATCGCTACAGCTCATGATAAACAAGCTCGTTTTCAGTAGCCATCGTCTTAGGTGTCAGAATGTTTTACGAGGGAAATGCACGATACTTTTTTGATGGAGTGTACACCTCGTATATTGATGTAGGTACTGCAAGTGTATTGGTACAAATACTATAATTATATACTATCACCTCCAATAATAGTGACACACCCTCCTCTATATCTGTGTATTCCCAGTGTGACAGGCCAACAGTCCCTCCCACTTTCATCCTCCAGAAACACATACACCTATATTCTCCTTCCCATCTATCCCTACTACCCTAAGTAACCTGTTGCACAGAGAAGGGACACCAGGGACACAGAGTTATCGATATTATTGTTTTAAGTAGTATGTAGCTGTTTGTATTAAATTAAACAATGGTAGTTAACCTATTTATTGGAAAGTTTATCATCTAAGGAACAGAGGGAAGCTGTCAAACTCTTACGTGAGTTACCCCTATATGGATGATTATATTTGACACCAACTGTACCTTAGCAGTTTTTCATTACTTCTTATCACCTTTTTAATCTCTTCTTCTTCTATATTATTTCCTTGTTTTGCCCATTCAACCTCACCTGAAAATTTCTATTAATTTCTAAAAATTTCTGCAAAGATAACTTTTAATTTCTCTCGACATTCACTCACTTTTTTTGTTTGTTAATTCCTACCACCACTTCCTGTTCTATATTCTTTTTATCACCTAAAATATTAACTGCTTCTATTCCTGGAGTTTATCTCACTGTTCTGTTACCTAACCCAACCCAACCCAACCCAACCTAACCTAACCTAACCTAACCTAACCTAAAATATTAACTGCTTCTATTCCTGGAGTTTATCTCACTGTTCTGTTACCTAACCCAACCCAACCCAACCTAACCTAACCTAACCTAACCTAAAATATTAACTGCTTCTATTCCTGGAGTTTATCTCACTGTTCTGTTACCTAACCCAACCTAACCTAACCTAACCTAACCTAAAATATTAACTGCTTCTATTCCTGGAGTTTATCTCACTGTTCTGTTACCTAACCCAACCTAACCTAACCTAACCTAACCTAACCTAACCTAAAATATTAACTGCTTCTATTCCTGGAGTTTATCTCACTGTTCTGTTACCTAACCCAACCCAACCCAACCTAACCTAACCTAACCTAACCTAACATATTAACTGCTTCTATTCCTGGAGTTTATCTCACTGTTCTGTTTATTATCTGTTCCACAACTGAATCACAGGATATCAAATCAACTCTCTCTTTCTACTTCATTATTATTTTCTCACCAATTTCTTTCATACCTGACATTTTCCTCCAGGGCTTCATTTATGTTTGTGTACAGTCGGCAGCATAAGTTCCCTTCATTTCCACCTGTGTATGTATTAACTATAGTGATGTTGTAATACAATTTTAATACAGAGATGATAACAGATATAGTTCTCATATGGTAAATTACATATGTTGTAATATATTAACTATAGTAATGTTATAATGTATTAGTTATAGTTATGTTATAATACAATTTTAATACAGAGATGACATATATAGTTCTCATATGGTAAATTACTTATGTTGTAATGTATTAGTTATAGTGTTGTAATACAATTTTAATGAAGAAATGACAGATATAGTTCTCATATGGTAAATTACTTATGTTGTAATGTATTAGTTATAGTGTTGTAATACAATTTTAATGAAGAAATGACAGATATAGTTCTCATATGGTAAATTACTTATGTTGTAATGTATTAGTTATAGTGTTGTAATACAATTTTAATACAGAGATGACATATATAGTTCTCATATGGTAAATTACTTATGTTGTTAAAATGGAAACTGGTTCAGAATGCAAGTATCTGGTCATATTAGCAATATTAAATACATGAGATGGACGCAAATTTATGCTGTCGACTGTACATATTGAAGTTGTTCCTTAAGTTTTACTACCTTCTCCTTTAATGTCATATTTTCATTCCTTGTCATTTTAACACTTCTCTTCTACCTTCTCAATATTTTGTTATAAATTTCTGCTACCATACTGCTGTCTAAGGGGGTGCGGGAGTAGGGGGACAGGCTTGGGGGGGGGTTTAGGGGGGTGCGGGAGTAGGGGACAGGCTTGGGGGGGGGTTAGGGGGGTGCGGGAGTAGGGGACAGGCTTGGGGGGGGGGGTTATGGGGGTGCAGGAGTAGGGGGACAGGCTTGGGGGGGGAGTTAGGGGGGTGCGGGAGTAGGGGGACAGGCTTGGGGGGGGTTTAGGGGGGTGCGGGAGTAGGGGTACAAGCTTGGAGGTGGGTAGAAAGCCTGCTCCCTATTTCCGCACCGCTCTAACCCCCCCCCCCAATCCTGTCCCCCTACTCCTGCAGCCCCCAATCCTGTCCCCTACTCCCACACCCCCCAATCCTGTCCCCCTACTCCCACACCCCCCAAGCCTGTCCCCCTACTCCCGCACCCCCCTAAACCTCCCCCAAGCCTGTCCCCTACTCCCACACCCCCCAAGCCTGTCCCCTACTCCCACACCCCCCAAGCCTGTCCCCTACTCCCACACCCCCCAAGCCTGTCCCCTACTCCCACACCCCCCAAGCCTGTCCCCTTACTCCTGCACCCCCCTAAACCTCCCCCAAGCCTGCCCCCTACTCCCGCATCCCCCAATCCTGTCCCCTACTACCGCACCCCCCAAAATCCCCCTTCACCCCCCTAACCTTCACCTCCCCCCAAGCCTGTCCCCCTATTCCCGCACCCCCTTAACACTAACTAACTAAGTAACCTGTTTGTTCCTATTGGTGTTGGTTTTAGAATACAACACTTCATCTAACATTAATAACCTTATTTTCCATTTAGTATCTTGCCCAGAGTATTTAATTACTGATCAAAATACATCTTTTAATCAAATACTATCATCTATCAATATATATATATCTCCCTTCTCTTAATGTTCACTTTGCTTCTCCTTTCCTTCCTTCCTTCCTTCCTTCCTTTTCTTAATGTTCACTCTGCTTCTCCCTGCCTCTCCTTCCTTCTTTCCTTTCCTTTCCTTTCCTTTCTTTTCCTTTCCTTTCCTTTCCTTCCTTCCTTCCTTCCCTCCTTCCTTCCTTTTCCTTTCCCTTTCCCTTTCCTTCCTTTCCTTTCCTTCCTTCCTTCCTTCCTGAGAACACAAAAAGACACCAGCTCCTTCCCAGTGATGTGTGTATGTCCGTGTCTGGATACTGTATGTATGTGTGTGTGTGTGTGTGTTTGGAGGCTTCTGATAGAGATGTATTTCTGGAATGCTACAGTGAAAACTTATGGAAGACATTGGTGTAAGCAAAAAGGTGCCTATAAAATGCCTTGTGGATAACAAGTCGCTTGTCGATGCCTTGAGGTCAATGAAGAAAGTGGATGATAAATATCTTAGAATCAATATAGCCTGTTTAAAGGAAATGTTAGAAAGAAAGGAAATCACTTCAGTGGAATGGGTATCTACAAATAAGCAAGTGGCAAATTGCTTAACCAAAAAGGGAGCATCGCCACTTACTTTACTGGAAGTAATCACAAAGTAAAAAAAAAAAAAAAAAAAAAAAAAAGGGGGAATTTTGTTGTATTTGGTGATTGGGGGCATAATATTTGGGTAGCATGGATTACTTTAAGATATTCTAGTATAATATTGTATAAAGAAATTTATACAGATATAAATGATAATATATATTGGTGTTAAAAAGAGAGGTTGAAGTCATACTAGAATATCTTAAAGTAATCCATGCTACCCAAATATTATGCCCCCAATCACCAAATACAACACTAACTATGCCACAAAACAAGCTCCTTCCATATAGGTGTGTGTGTGTGTGTGTGTGTTAGAGAGAGAGAGGGAGAGAATGTGTGTGTGTGTGTGTGTGTGTGTTTCATGATAATATTTGGAGGAATTATTTGCTCCACATTTACCACCAACATTGTACTGTCTCTCTTAGGGTCAATTCCACAGTGGTTGGTATTGGTTTGTAAGCACGCAAACAAAAGAATGTTAGCCGTGTAAATGACTTATGGGTGAATTATTTAATGAATTTGGTGAGTAAACTATACAGTGATTATTATTATTATTACTGGTATTATTATTTTTATTATTATTATTATTATTATTATTATTATTATTATTAAATGACTTCTGGGTGAATTATTTAATGAATTTGGTGAATAAACTATACAGTGATCATTATTATCTAACTGTTGGATAGATTTTGTGAATGTGGATACTCACCTTTTGGAAAATAATGAAGCCTTACAAGTGTAAGGTTGGTTGGGAAGCTAACAAACCATTTCTTCACTTATCTTTGCTCATCCATAAATTAAATAGGTTGTAATTTGTTATTACAGAGTTGTAGAGTTGAGTTGTAATAGAGACAAGACATAGAATTAACCTTAAGGGGGTGCGGGAATAGGGGGACAGGCTTGGGGGTAGGGGGGGTTAGGTTGGTGCAGGAATAGTGGGACAGGTTTGGGGTGGGTAGAAAGCCTGTCCCCCTACTCCTGCACCCCCCCTCCCCCAAGCCTGTCCCCCTATTCCTGCATCCCCCAAGCCTGTCCCCCTATTCCTGCACCCCCCAAGCCTGTCCCCCTATTCCCGCACCACCCAAACACCCCCCAAGCCTGTCCCCCTATTCCCGCACCACCCAAACACCCCCCAAGCCTGTCCCCCTATTCCCGCACCACCCAAACACCCCCCAAGCCTGTCCCATACTCCCGCACCCCCCCAAGCCTGTCCCCCTATTCCCATTATTATTATTATTATTACTTTTATTATTATTATTACTTTTATTATTATTATTATTATTATTATTATTATTATTATTATTATTATTAATTTCTTCACATATCTTTGCTCATCCATAAATTAAATAGGTTGTAATTTGTTGTTACAGAGTTGTGGAGTTGTACAAGAGACTGAGGAACCTTCATTGTTTGTTTGTTGTCCACTGTGTTCTTCCTTCCATCAACAACAACAACAACAACAGTACAAGCATTTACTATAGGACCTTGAGGAACAACAACAACAACAACAACAACATCAACTACTACTACTACAACTGTAAGTTTGTATGGAATTACATTGTTGTATTTCTCTCTCTCTCTCCTTCATTCATTCATTCCTTTCTTCCTTCCATTCTCTCTCTCTCTCATTCATTCCTTTCTTCCTTCCAATCTCTCTCTCTCTCTCTCATTCATTCCTTCCTTCCTTCCATTCTCTCTCATTCATTCCTTTCTTCCTTTCATTCTCTCTCTCTCTCTCTCTCTCTCATTCCTTTCTTCCTTCCATTCTCTCTCTCTCTCTCTCATTCATTCCTTTCTTCCTTCCAATCTCTCTCTCTCTCTCTCTCATTCATTCCTTTCTTCCTTCCTTCCATTCTCTCTCATTCATTCCTTTCTTCCTTCCTTCCATTCTCTCTCTCATTCATTCCTTTCTTCCTTCCAATCTCTCTCTCTCTCTCTCTCTCATTCATTCCTTTCTTCCTTCCTTCCATTCTCTCTCATTCATTCCTTTCTTCCTTCCATTCTCTCTCAGTTGGTCCAGATTTACTACCAACAAAATTCTGTCACCTTAAGTGAATTCTCTAACAGGTCACAACATCTCATCATGTCCTTATGTTCTCTATCTTTTGGTTCTGTCCCTTCTGATTCTTCTGCTATGTTGTACAGTTGTGGTCAATAATAATCATCCACATATGGGCATCTCAAACAATTTACTGTGTAATGTTTTCACGTTCACATAATTATGATATTATTGTTTTTAAATACTTCGTAGCTACTTCTATTAAATTAAAAGATAGTAGTTAACCTGTTTAATGGAAAGCCTATAAGCTAAAAAAAAAAAACATTGTACAGCTGTCAAACTCTTAGGTGAGTTACCCCTCTATGGATGATTATTTTTGACTACGACTGTACAGTACTGTTCTTACATTTTGTTTTCTCAATCTATTTCTGTTAACTTATGAAATGTAAGCAGCTGTTTGTGTTTTGTCAAAGATTGTATTAAATGTTCAAGTACAGTAACATTCAATAATAATAATAATAGTAATAATAAAAATAATAGTAATAATAGTAATAATAGTAATAATAATAATAGTAATAATAATAATAGTAATAATAATAATAGTAATAATAACAATAGTAATAATAACAATAGTAATAATAACAATAGTAATAATAAAAATAATAATAATAGTAATAATAAAAATAATAATAATAATAATAGTAATAGTAATAATAACCTAATTGCCCACTATGATTTATATAATATACAGTTTGTATGTATGTATGTAGCTTGGAAAAAAAATAGTTTGGAGGAATCATTTGCTCCAGAATTACATTAGGAGTTTCTTGATTCCTCCAAAGTATGCATGTTGCTTGGGAAAAAAAAAATAGTTTGGAGGAATCATTTGCTCCAGATTTATTATTATATATTTTCTATTTATATATGACCTTAACAATAATTAATTTGTTTATTTTACAGGTGTGTAGTGGGAGAGAGAGAGAGAAGAGGAAGAGGAGAACGACACGAGAGAGAAGAGGAGAACAACACGAGAGAGAGAAGAGAACAACACGAGAGAGAGAAGAGAACAACACGAGAGAGAGAAGAATAAGAACAAACACAAGAAGAGAAGAACAAGACAGAAGAACACACAAGAACAAAACCTCTAATATAATACAGTGTATAATAACAGGAAATAAAAATTAAATACATTATTAATTATTATAATTTATTAAAAAACCTCTATAGTATTAACATAATTATAATTCCACCAGGTGAATAAATTAATTAATTTATACCTGTAAGGGTGTAGGGTTCAATTAAAAATTATTGATGTTATTATAATATTTGTCTGTGTGTGAGAGAAATATCACACAAACAAACAAATATTATAACGACACCAGTAATAATTACATACATAAAAGAATGTAGGGTTTAAGTAAAAATTATTGATGTTATAACATTGTCTGTGTGTGAGAGAGAAATACCACACACAGACAGACAAATATTATAACCATCAGTGATAATTACATACCTAAAACGATGTACAGTTCAAGTAAAAATTATTGATGATGTTATAATACTGTGTGTGTGTGTGAGAGAGAGAGATCACTCACTCTCACACACAGACAGACAAATATTATTATAACATCAGGTTCAAATAAAAATAATTGATGTTATTATAATACTATGTCTGTGTGTGTGTGAGACATATCATACACACACACACACAGACAGACAAATATTATAATAACATCAGTGATAATTTTATACCTGTAAAGTCCCATCCACACAAGGCAAAAAGACGCAACCCAGTGAAATTCTCTCGCTTTTTACCAGTGTTACCAGATCAAACGGTCTCTGGCAGCTATTTACCACTTGTGCCACACCCACGATATTGGTAACAGTGTCTGCCCGAAGTTTTTTTGCCTCGTGTGGAAGGAGCTTAAGAGTTCAAATATAACTTTAGGGGATAGTACAGTGTTGTTGGTAAATCTGGAGCAATTGATTCCTCCAAACTATTCCAAGCAACAACAGAACACCATTGTCATGTTTCCTGGCATACTTTGGAGGAATCAAGATGCTCCAATGTAATTCTGGAGCAACTGATTCCTCCAAACTATTCCTGTAGTTTCCTGGAATACTTTGGAGGAATCAAGACACTCCAATATAAATCTGGAACAATTAATTCCTCCAAACTATTCCAAACAACAAAACAAACACCATTATTTTTGTTCATCTGGTTCTGTTTTCTGACATACTTTGGAGGAATCAAGATACTCCAATGTACCAACAGTGTATTATCTCCTTAGTGTTATTATAATACTGTGTGTGTGTGACAAATACACACACACACACACACACATTATAACAACAATATAACATTGTGTGTGTGACAAATACACACACACACACACACACAGTTTTGATAACGACATTAACATTTTGTGTGTGTGTGTGTGTGCGCGCAGAGAGAAATATCACACACACACACACACACAATATGTTACTGTTGTTATAATACCTGTGTGTGTGTGTGTGTGTGAAGAGAGAAACATCACACACACACACAGTAACTTCATAAAACACTCACATAACTAGTAGTAGTAGTAGTTGATGTAAGGATGAACACAGTGAATAATAAAGGTTGTTAAGTCTCTTGTACAACTACACTCCACAAATCTGTAACAAAATACAACCTAATTAATTTAAAGGAAATTATTCAACTTTATAATAATAACACAGAATATTATTTCTGACTTAACCAAGAAGTATTATTAAATTTGTTGGTGGATATTTGATTGTGACTGTACTTAAGGGGGTGCAGGAGTAGGGGACAGGCTTCGGGGGGAACTGGGGGGGTGCGGGAGTAGGGGGACAGGCTGGGGGGGGGGGGGTTAGGGGGGGTGCGGGAATAGGGGACCGGCTTTCTACCCACCCCAAGCCTGTCCCCCTATTCCCGCACCCCCCCAGTTCCCCCGAAGCCTGTCCCCTACTTCTGCACCCCCTTAAGTACAGTCACAGTAAAATATCCACCAACACTTTCCTTCCATCGTAATAATCATCTTGGTAATAAAGAACAACACGTGTATGATTTAACAACACCTCATAATAATAATAATAATAATAATAATAATAATCATCTTGGTAATAAAGAACAACACGTGTATGATTTAACAACACCTCATAATAATAATAATAATAATAATAATAATAATAATAATAATAATAATAATAATAATAATCTTGGTAATAAAGAACAACACATGTATGATTTAACAACACCTCATAATAATAATAATAATAATAATAATCTTGGTAATAAAGAACAACACGTGTATGATTTTGCACCACCTCATAATAATAATTGAGGGGGTTGAGTTAACGTAAAGTGTTGTATACAAAAAAGGCAGGGAGGAAGGAAAACCATTTCAAGAGAGATTTTCTTGGTTAATTGGAAGGCTACTGATTATTATTATTACTATTATTATTATTATTATTATTACTATCATTATTATTATTATTATTATTATTACTATTATTATTATTATTATTATTATTATTATTATTACTATTATTATTATTATTATTATTACTATTATTATTATTACTATTATTATTATTATTATTATCATTATTATTATTATTATCATTATTATTATTATTATCATTATTATTATTATTATTATTGAGTGCTACTGATTCCTCCTAACTCTACCAGAAAACACACTCTCAATGGTACTAATAATTAAGGGATCTGTTTGGAGGAATCAGTAGCACTCAATAATAATAATAATAATAATAATAATAATAATAATAATAGTAATAATAATAATAGTAATAATAATAATGATAATAATAATAATGATAGTAATAATAATAATAGTTATAATAATAATAATAATTATTATTATGATAATAATAATAATAATAATAATAATAATAATAATAATCACACACCTTCCAATTCACCAACAAAATAATATCACCTTAAGTTGGAAGTAGTGTTGGTAAATCTGGAGTAAATTATTCCTCCAAACTATTTTTTCAAGCAAAAGAACACCCATTATTATTATTATTATTATTGTTTTTATTATTATTATTATTATTATTATTATTTTTATTATTATTATCATTGTTTTTATTATTATTATTATTATTTCTATTTTTATTATTATTGTTTTTATTATTATTATTATTATTTCTATTTTTATTATTATTGTTTTTATTATTATTATTATTATTGTTTTTATTATTATTATTTTTATTTTTGTTCATGTGGTCCTTTTGTTCATGTGGTACCAGAAGGAATAAGAGAGATAAGAGACAAAGAAGGAATAAGAGAGAAAAAGAAATAAGTAAATAATATAAAAGGAGGAATAAGAGAAAATAAGAGAATAAATATCTATGAAGGAAAAAAGAAAGCAAGGAGATAAAGAGAAGATATAGAAGAAGGAAATAGTAGAACGAATAAAGAGAGAGGAAAGGAGAAAGCAATAATAAAGAGAGAGGAAGAGACAGAGGGGAAATAAGAGAAGATGGATAAAAGGAGAGGAGAAAGAGGAAAAATAAAGAGAGGCATAAGAAAAAAGGCAGAATAAAGAGAGGAGAGAGGAAAGAAAATAAAGAAGGAAGAAAGAACATGTTGATAAAGTGTGTAAAGGAAAGGTTTGATAAAAGGTTAATATAGGAGAATATAAACCTATCATTATGTCACACACACATACATACACACACACACAGACACACACACACATGTACACACACACACACATACATACACACACACACACATACATAAACACACACACATACATACACACACACACACACACACACACACACACACATGTACACACACACACATGTACACACACACACACATACATAAACACACACACACACACACACACACATACACAGACACACGTACACACACACACATACACACATACATACACACATCAGGACCTCAGTAATCATTGTGTTCACTTTTTCTCTTGTGTTCTCCTTCTCTCTCTTCTCTTGTGTTCTCCTTCTCTCTCTTCTCTTGTGTTCTCCTTCTCTCTCTTCTCCTCCTTCTCTCTCTTCTCTTGTGTTCTCCTTCTCTCCTCTCCTCCTCCTTCTCTCTCTTCTCTTGTGTTCTCCTTCTCTCCTCTCCTCCTCCTTCTCTCTCTTCTCTTGTGTTCTCCTTCTCTCCTCTCCTCCTCCTTCTCTCTCTTCTCTTGTGTTCTCCTTCTCTCCTCTCCTCCTCCTCCTCTCTCTTCTCTTGTGTTCTCCTTCTCTCCTCTCCTCCTCCTTCTCTCTCTTCTCTTGTGTTCTCCTTCTCTCCTCTCCTCCTCCTTCTCTCTCTTCTCTTGTGTTCTCCTTCTCTCCTCTCCTCCTCCTCCTCTCTTCTTCTCTTTTCACTACACACCTGTAAAGTAGATAAATTAATTAGTAATAAACATATTTCTAAATCCAACCTACATACACATACATACAAACTGTATATTATTATATAAATTAGACTGTACATACATACATACATACATACAGTTGGTGTCAAATATAATGATCCATATAGGCTTGGGGGGGGGGGTTTGGGGGTGAGGGAATAGGGGGACAGGCTTGGGGTGGGTAGAAGGCTTGTCCTCTATTCCAGCACCCCCCTAACCCCCCCCCCCCCAGCCTATCCCCCTACTCCCGCATCCCCCAAAACCACCCCAAGCCTGTGCCCTACTCCCGCATCCCCCAAAACCACCCCAAGCCTGTGCCCTACTCCTGCACCCCCCTAAACCCCCCCCAAGCCTGTCCCCCTATTCCCGCACCCCCTTTAGAGAGACAGTACAATGTTGGGTGGTAAACTTGGAGCAAATAATTCCTCTAAATATTAACATGAAACACACACACACACACACCTACAGTATATGGAAGGAGTTGGTTTGGTGGCATAGTTTGGAGGAATCAGAAGCCTCCAAACACACACACACACACACACACATTCTCTCTCTAACACACATATACACACACATTCTCTCTCTAACACACACCTATATGGATGGAGCTTGTTTCATGGCATGGTTAGGAGGAATCAGAAGCCTCCACACACACACACACACACACACATTCTCTCTCTAACACACATATACACACACATTCTCTCTCTAACACACACACACACACCTATATGGAAGGAGCTTGTTTCATGGCATGGTTAGGAGGAATCAGAAGCCTCCACACACACACACACACACACACACACACACACACACACACACATTCTCTCTCTAACACACACACACCTATATGGAAGGAGCTTGTTTCGTGGAATAGTTTGGAGGAATCAGAACCCTCCAAACACACACACACACACATTGTCTCTCCCTCTCTCTCTCTAACACACATACACACACACACATTCTCACTCACTCTCTCTCTCTCTAACACACACACACTCTCCCTCTCTCTCTCTAACACAAACACACACACCTATATGGAAGGAGGTGGTTTGTTGGCATAGTTTGGAGGAATCAGAAGCCTCCAAACACACACACACACACACACACAGAGACGTGTGGTTTGGCACTCCCTGGGGCAGCCAAGGTCAGCATATTGACCTCTCATCCCACCTGCACCACATTCACCATCATGAATGAAGAGGACAGTGAGGGACTAATTATTCTACAAGTGGAGAGTAAAGACAGTGATTGTTACAAACACAATGGTTACACTTTGTTATTCCCGTGTTGCTCTGTTCCAACTTAAACGAGGATCAACTTACCCACCTGGTGATGTTATTACCTGCCTAACACAATGGTTACACTTTGTTATTCCCGTGCTGCTCTGTTCCAACTTAAACGAGGATCAACTTACCCACCTGGTGATGTTATTACCTGCCTAACACAATGGTTACACTTTGTTATTCCCGTGCTGCTCTGTTCCAACTTAAACGAGGATCAACTTACCCACCTGGTGATGTTATTACCTGCCTAACACAATGGTTACACTTTGTTATTCCCGTGCTGCTCTGTTCCAACTTAAACGAGGATCAACTTACCCACCTGGTGATGTTATTACCTGCCTAACACAATGGTTACACTTTGTTATTCCCGTGCTGCTCTGTTCCAACTTAAACGAGGATCAACTTACCCACCTGGTGATGTTATTACCTGCCTAACACAATGGTTACACTTTGTTATTCCCGTGCTGCTCTGTTCCAACTTAAACGAGGATCAACTTACCCACCTGGTGATGTTATTACCTGCCTAACACAATGGTTACACTTTGTTATTCCCGTGCTGCTCTGTTCCAACTTAAACGAGGATCAACTTACCTACCTGGTGATGTTATTACCTGCCTAACACAATGGTTACACTTTGTTATTCCCGTGCTGCTCTGTTCCAACTTAAACGAGGATCAACTTACCCACCTGGTGATGTTATTACCTGCCTAACACAATGGTTACACTTTGTTATTCCCGTGCTGCTCTGTTCCAACTTAAACGAGGATCAACTTACCCACCTGGTAATGTTGTTATCCGCCTAAAAATCCTCAGCCGGGGTTGTAAGGCAGGTAGGAACAAACACAGACCAATACCAGTGATTACTACAACCCCCACCCCCCCCCCAAGTCTATCCCCTACACCCACCACACCCCCTTAGTACAGTACTATAGAAAACACACCAGTATGAAAAGAGAATATGAGGCTGAGTGGAATAAAAAGGTCTCTGGTGACAAGCTTATTTCCAGGTGACACAGTATTACCAGCAGAGTTCCAGGTGACACAGTATTACCAGCAGAGTTCCAGGTGACACAGTATTACCAGCAGAGTTCCAGGTGACACAGTATTACCAGCAGAGTTCCAGGTGACACAGTATTACCAGCAGAGTTCCAGGTGACACAGTATTACCAGCAGAGAGTGAAAGAGAGCTACACAGGGGAGTAGATCAATTTCAGGGCATAATATGTAAGAGAAAGAATCATGAAAGGTCATAGTGTGAGCATGGAAATGAAAAACATGGACATGGAATCAAGGCTGGTATGGAATTATGCTAAAAGTACGCTACAAAATTACGTTATTTTTTGTTGTACCTTTTGCATACACTTTGCGCACTTTACTCAAAGTCTGACCATATATTCTACTGTCCACTATCCAGAATAGTATACAGATGATAAGGCAACGAAATCATTAGTGTTTTTGGAGATTGGTAGGGGGGAGATCTCCCAAAACACTCATTTGTGACAGATGTAAACAACAGATTGGTTACAAACACACTATTAAACATTGCATCCTGAAAACCTTGAGTCAAAAAGACATTATGGACAAATGCTTTAATATTACCCAATTTGCAAATAAATCACTTTGGGCAAGTGATCAAGGAATATGTGTAAGTCCACAAGGAAGGAAACAAACACAGAGTCCCAAGTGCTTTCCTGTATTCACATCTGTATTTCCCCTCAAGATGTGAATACACGAAAGAGCTTGGGACTCCGTGTTTCTTTCTTTCCTTGTGGACTTGCGCACATTACACAATTTATACGTACCATATCATACAAGCAACTATCCGTACTCACTAACCAAGCAAACCAAACAATGTAAACTGGATACAAGCAACTACTGTACTCACTAACCAAGCAAACCAAACAATGTAAACTGGATACAAGCAACTACTGTACTCACTAACCAAGCAAACCAAAGAATGTAAACTGGATACAAGCAACTACTGTACTCACTAACCAAGCAAACCAAACAATGTAAACTGGATACAAGCAACTACTGTACTCACTAACCAAGCAAACCAAACAATGTCAAAGTGGATACAAGCAACTATCCGTACTCACTAACCAAGCAAACCAAAGAATGTAAACTGGATACAAGCAACTACTGTACTCACTAACCAAGCAAACCAAACAATGTAAACTGGATACAAGCAACTACTGTACTCACTAACCAAGCAAACCAAAGAATGTAAACTGGATACAAGCAACTACTGTACTCACTAACCAAGCAAACCAAACAATGTAAACTGGATACAAGCAACTACTGTACTCACTAACCAAGCAAACCAAACAATGTCAAAGTGGATACAAGCAACTACTGTACTCACTAACCAAGCAAACCAAAGAATGTCAAAGTGGATACAAGCAACTACTGTACTCACTAACCAAGCAAACCAAACAATGTCAAAGTGGATAATATAATTGTACCATAATAGATTGATGGTCACTCTCCCCCAAGCCTGTCCTTTACTCCCGCACCCCCCTAAAGCCTGTCCCCCTACTCCCGCACCCCCCCCGACCCACCGCACCCCCCCCCCCCCGACCCACAGCACCCCCTTAATATTAAGTCCCATCCACACGAGAGCCAAAAAGACAGCAGGCACGGGCAACCCAGTGAAATTCTCTCGCTTTATACAAGTGTTACCATATCAAACGGTCTCTGGCAGCCATTTACCACTTGTGCCTACCACCCACCCACATTATTGGTAAAAGTGTCTGCCCGCAGTTTTTTTGCCTCTCATGTGGAAGGAGCCTAACCAAGCAAACCCAAATATGCACAATTGGATAAGATAATTCTGTCTCTCTCTCTCTCTCTCTCTCTGTCTCTCTCTCTCTCTCTCTCTCTCTCTCTCTCTCTCTCTCTCTCTCTCTCTCTCTCTGTCTCTCTCTCTCTCTCTCTCTCTCTCTCTCTCTCTCTCTCTCTCTCTCTCTCTCTCCCTTGTTGGTCACTCTCCATCCCTGTACAGTATCTTTGGATGATAACCCAACCCTGCTTCATTGTTCAAGCTCAAATTAAATAGAATGCAAAATATATATAATTTTTTATTCTTAATTTATTATTTATTTTGCAGTCATTTATTTATTGTTAATTTGTTATTCTTCATTTATTATTTGTTTTGTATTCTTCAATAATAATGTAATTTGTATTCTTCATTCATTATTTATTATGAGGGTATTATTACACAAGTACTGTGTTCTTGGCTAGGGCTGAGCAGTGTTACCACATCCGGCTAGGTCCTGGGAATTTACCCCGGTCACTTTATGATAGTTTATACTGGTTATATCCCGGTAGTTTGCCCAGGTTAGGTCCCGGTAGTCTGCTGTAGTCTAGGTTAGGTCAGGTTAGGTTAGGTTAGGTTAGGTTAGGTTAGGTTAGGTTAGGTCAGGTTAGGTTAGGTTAGGTTAGGTTAGGTTAGGTTAGGTCAGGTCAGGTTAGGTTAGGTTAGGTTAGGTTAGGTCAGGTTAGGTCAAACTAATTTCCAAATTATATTTGTAAAACGGGGCATTTCTGAGAGAAACACCATAGATGAAAAGTGTGTTAGAATGGTCCAAAATAGTGGGTAATGATACTAAAATATACAATATAGTGAACTCAGTACTTCTGTAAATTTACCGTGAATAACTATGTGTGGTATTGTTTTTTTTTCTGATTTCTATTTACAGAATGCAAGAGTAAGAACACTTCTATATGGAAGGAGTTTGTTTTATGGAATAGTTTGGAGGAATCAGAAGCCTCCAAACACACACACACATTGTCTCTCCCTCTGACACACACTCTTTCTCTCTCTCTCTCACACACATACAGTATATGGAAGGAGCTTGTTTCATGGCATGGGTAGGAGGAATCAGAAGCCTCCAAACACACACACACACACTCATTCTCTCTCTAACACACACACACACACACACACATTCTCTCTCTCTCTAACACACACACACACACACATTCTCTCTCTCTCTAACACACACACACACACATTCTCTCTCTAACACACACACACACACTCATTCTCTCTCTAACACACACACACACACATTCTCTCTCTCTAACACACACACACAAACACATTCTCTCTCTCTCTAACACACACACATATATGGAAGGAGCTTGTTTCATGGCATAGTCAGGAGGAATCAGAAGCCTCTAAACACACACACACACACACATCCATGGTACATACAATGTCTCCATATAAAGACAACAGAACCATAGTACTGTATATACCATGAATACAAATACTTACAGTAATCTATAATAATGTGTTGTTGTTGTTGTTGTTGTTGTTGTTATAGATGGAAGGAGGTTTCATACTTGTACAATTCCAGTTAATTCCAAAACTCCAGTTAATTCCAAAACTCCAGTTAATTCCAAAACTCTGTAACAAATATATAACCAAATTAGTTTATAATTCTTACTAAATCTAATAATTATACAATTTATAATTTTTACAAAACCTAATAATTATAAAACCTAATACATACACAGGTGGATATGAAGCCAACTTATAATATTAATAATATTAATAATAAAAAGAATAATAATAAAAATAATAATAATAATAATAATAATAATAATAATAATAAAAATAATAATAATAATATTAACAATAATAATATTAATAATAATAATAATATTGATAATAATAATATTGATAATAATAATAATATCAAAGAAGGCACAGGAAAGGAGACAGACAGACAAACAGACAGTGTGTGTGTGTGAAATAGAGAGAAACAGCTGTCTAACCTTACATAGAAAGTGTGAAAGAAGATGCATAGAGAAAGATAAAAGGTTAAGATTATATATGTAACTGCAATACAACATTATTATTATTATTATTATTAAATGACTTGTGGGTGAATTATTTAATGAATTTGGTGAGTAAACTATACAGTGATTATTATTATTATTATTATTATTAGGTTTGTTGTTTTGTAATGATAAGAGTCACTTGGTAAACTATTCATTACAGTACATTCACAATAATCAATTAATAACTTCTCTTTCCATGTAACCTGTGTAAGAATTTCTGTGGCCAACTGTACATGGGTTGATTCCACAGTGGTATTGGTTTGTTAGCTTCCCAACCAACCAACCACACTTGTAAGGCTTCATTATTTTCCAAAAGGTGAGTATCCGTATTCACAAAATCTATCCAACAGTTAGATAATAATGATCACTGTATAGTTTACTCACCAAATTCATTAAATAATTCACCCACAAGTCATTTAATAATAATAATAATAATAAAAATAATAATACCAGTAATAATAATAATAGTAATAATAATAACAATAATAATAATAATAATAACAATAATAATAATAATAATAACAATAATAATAATAATAATAACAATAAAAATAATAATAATAATAATAATCACTGTATAGTTTAATCACAAAATTCATTAAATAATTCACCCAGAAGTCATTTACACGGCTAAAATTCTTTTGTTTGCGTGCTTACAAACCAATACCAACCACTGTGGAATGGACCCTATATATATACAGGCATCCCAGATAATATTATTGAAATGTTACCCAAAATAAAATATATTGGTAAAAAACATACATACAGTTGGTGTCAAATATAATCATCCATATAGGGGTAACACAGGTAAGAGTTTGACAGCTTCCCTCTGTTCCTTAGATGATAAACTTTACAATAAATAGGTTAACTACCATCTTTCAATTTAATACAAGCAGTTACACACTACTTAAAACAATAACACACACACACACACACTATTTAAAATAATATAATCATATATGTGAACGTGAAAACATTAGACAGTAAATTGTTTGAGATTCCCATATGTGGATGATTATTATTGACCACGACTGTACATACATACATATACGAGGCCTTCATCTCCACACTGGAGGTAGCCTCGTCACGTCACACACCCTCCCAAACACATAATAATATACATACATACACACACACGTACTACATCTCAACCCCCCGATATTAAAGTAATGAAAAAATGTTAAACTTGTCTATTACAATTACAAAGAGACTGTCTGTGTAAACTTAACTGTAAAGTGAAGAATATTGATGGTGTTGATGATAGTGTGGTACCAATATGTGTTAGGGGGGGTGCAGGAGTAGGGGACAGGTTTGGGGGACAGCTATCCCATTGACACACTGCTGGCTATGTTGTCAACACCACTAAGGGGGTGCGGGGGTAGGGGGACAGGGTTCGGGTGGGTATAAAGCCTGTCCCCTATTCCCGCACCCCCTTAACACCCCCCCCCAAGCCTGTCCTCCCACTCCCACACCCCCCTAAAGCCTGTCCCCCTACTTCCGCACCCCCCTAACACATATTGTGTTGTACAGTCACAGACAATAATATTCATCCACATTGGGGTGACATGTAAATGTTTGACAGCTTCCCTCTGGTTCTAATAAATAGGTTAATTATCATCTTCTATTTCACTAAAAGCAGTAATTACTGACTAGTCAAAACAACAACAACAACAAATACATAATAACAAAACATGAAAATATTCAATAGCAATTTGTTTGAGTTACCTATATGTGGATGATTAATTATTGTCCGTGACTGTACATAGACACAAGATCATTGATATGGAATAAAGTTGGGGCCAAAATTGATATCTTGCAATATTTAATGCCAGCAGAATTTATTGAGTGAAAATGATGAGAGTAAAAACCATCTACCATTACTCATATTTTCCTGTCTTGAAGATAAATTTAATATTAATATACCTTGGTATGAAATAACCAATAAATATTTACTTACTTACTTACTTACTCTCTCTAGTAGGCTCTCAATATAAGATGTAAATACATTTATCACTATCCTTTGAACACACACACACATACACACCAGTACTATAATAATATTCTTGTACTGAAATCACACACACTGTTTGACTGTTGTTGCCAAGATGAAAACACACACACACACATACACATACATACACACACATATACGAGGCCTTCCTCTCCTGACTGGAGGTAGCCTCGTCACGTCACACACCCTCCCAAACAAAATGCCCCAAACATAGAACCCCCCCCCCCCACATACACATACACTCTACATCTCAACCCCCCAATCCCTGTTTTAGGAGGGAGCAGCCCCCCCCACCACACAACCACATCTCCTTGTGGCACTACAAGGGGTACAGTTATGTTTACATCCATAGTAAGGCCTGATAACAAAAACTGGTTTATCCCTACCATTTCACTACAGGGTAAACTCTCCCTTCACTTCACACACTTACCATTATTGTATTGTGAGGTATATAGTTGGTACTGTTGTGAAGGTTAGGTAAGGTAAGGTAAGGTAAGGTAAGGTAAGGTAAGGTAAGGTAAGGTTAGGTAAGGTAAGGTAAGGTAAGGTAAGGTAAGATAAGATAAGGTAAGGTAAGGTAAGGTAAGGTAAGGTAAGGCAAGGTAAGGTAAGGTTAGGTAAGGTATTATAGTTGGTATTGTTGTGAAGGTAATGGGTGTCATCCTCTATTCAAAACCGATAAAGCTGTGAAAATCCAATGTATTGTGTCACCATACATACATCCTGAAAAAACATATACAAATTGGTACTGCACTCTTACATGTTAACTCAATACTATTTTTTTTATTTTTTTTTTTATCTATGTTCCGACACTGGACATAGACTTAATCAAGCCCGTTACCGTGGCCCAGGTCAACTGCTGCTCATACACACACGTCATGACTTCCGAACTGGTACCCAGCCACAGAGGGAGGGAAGTGAGGGTTATTCCCAAATACTGAAGCTGTTATGGTACCAGTGAGGGTGTTATGGTACCAGTGAGGGTGTTATGGTACCAGTGAGGGTGTTTTACGACGTTTGGTGGCCTTATAGTTAGTGCCTCAAACTCAAATCGGAAGAGTAAATATTCTCAGGCCCTCACCTGAGAGGATCGATCTCCCGACCTCTAGGATATGAGTCCAGAACACTAACCACTCGGCCACCTCCCCTACTACTATGGGTAATATACAAGAAGAACATTGATGGTATTAATGATGGTAAGGTATCAGTATAATGCAGGACTCCATATATAAATTAGTAATGTATTGTATACAGAGTATGTAAAGGAGAGTAACATGAGGGACAGTAGGGATGGACCAAGTAAGGAGGGAGTGTTGGAACAGGGACAACTGGAGACACTTCTGCCGTGGCCACCCCCTTGGAGGGAGTGAGGTTATAAATACACTGTTACATGTTAACTCAATACTATGGGTAATATACAACAACAATGGTATGATGAATTATACAAATTAGTATTATACTGATACATGTTATCTGAAGACAATTATTAATACAATAAATCCTCACTAATAAATATATATAATTGTTAATGATATAATATAACATATAATATAACACTGCTTTGCGCAGTGGCAATATCGTAACCAATGAGGTCGAGGATTGCTACTGTGCTTAACTGCTATCAGTATTGGGAAAAGCAAGAACCTCGGTGACCTACCCCTCCCCAGGAAGGGTAGGTAAGCCTTACCCCGCCTCCAAGCGGTGACCTCGGGGGTACACCTCCTTTTTTTATCTAGTTTTTATCCATTCAGGAGGTGGAGCCAAAGGGGAAGGCGGTGTGGGGGTGAGACCTAGCTTCCCCCACATATAGGTTTTAAGGTTTTTATTGTATTTTTATTGTATTTTAGTGTTTTTAAGATTTTAATTTCTATGACTGCATGTTTTTATATTTTGTGATAATTTCTTTTAAATTTATGACCTTGTTTTTAGCTTTTGACAATGCCGACGGCCCGTGTCCCTCCGGGAATGAGCACTGCATTGGCCTTGCCAGCCATCAGTGGCCCCCCAATGGGGGAGTGGACAGATATGGCTACTGGCGGGGGAGGGTCTCAGGGTTGCCCTGTAGAGGGAGTAGGGAAGAGGGATTGTATGAGAGTGGTAGCTATGAATGTGAATGGAATGATGGATGGGACCAAGAGGCGAGAGATTGTAGAATGTTTTAAGAAAGGAAGAGTGGATGTGATGGGAGTGACGGAGACACACGTGAAAGGATGTGGAGTGGTTGAGTGTCAGGAAGGAAGGGAGAGTGGACTGTGGGAGGGAATGGAGGGAGGAGTAGTATGGACGGGCATGAATGAAAAGAGTAAAGGAAGAGGGAAGGAAGGGTGTGCGCTGTTGGTGTCTCCGTGGGTGTGGAAGGGAGTGGATGGACATGGGTGGAATGGATCGAGGATTGTATGGATGACTGGAAAGATTGGCTTGGTGAAGTATGCTTGGGTGTGTGCTTATGCACCAGTGAATGAAAAGAGTAAGACAGGGAGAGAGAAGATGAGAGTGTTTTGGGAAGAGCTGAATGCATGTCTGAGAGGAATTGATAATGGAAGGAGAATAGTGATGATGGGAGACATGAATGGAAAGGTGGGAGGTGAGGAAGTGGGGAATATTGTGGGTAAATGGGGTGTAGAAGGAACAAATGAGAATGGTGAATATCTGGTGGATGTCTGTGCTGAGAGGGGGTTGTTCTTGGCGAACACCTTCTTTCAGCACAAGATGATCCACAGGTATACATGGAAGAGAAGGGATGAGAGAGGAGAGCAGAAGAGTTTGATTGATTATGTGGCAGTGGATGAAAGGTTGAGGAAGGATGTGTATGACGCAAAAGTAGTGAGAGGAATGGTCCATTGCTCCGACCATTTTGCGGTGTTGGTGAGGATGAAGGTTAGGGTTAAGTGGGAGTATAGTAGGAGGGATGAAGGGGTGAGGAATAAGAGGGTGGTGGCTAGTGGGAAATTAGATGTAGAAGAGTATAGGGAGGAATATAAGAGGAGGGTGGGTGAGGCGCTGGGGGATGTAAGGATGGGGATAGGGGAGGGAGTGGGAGTGAATGCGGTGTATGAAATGTTTAAGATGAGAGTATTAAGGACAGCAGCAGAGGTAGTAGGATATAAGTCACAGAAGAGGGGCAAGAAAGGGAGTGCTTGGTGGACAGAAGAAGTGAAAGATGCTGTAGAGGATAAGAGGAAGGCATATCGGAGAACACTACAGAGGAATGTGCCGGAAGAAGTGAGAGAGAGATGGAAAAGAGAATATAATGTGTGTAAGAGACAAGTGAAAATGATGGTGAGTGAGAGTAAAAGGAGAGTGGATGAGGAGTTTGGTATGAAGCTGAGTGAAAAGTTTAAAGAGAACAAGAAATTATTCTGGAAGGAGGTTAAAAGAGAAAGAGGAGAAGGAAAGTCTGGTAGTGTGAGAATGAAGAGAGAGGATGGAGTTACTGTGAGTAGAAGTGAGGAAGTGAAAGAAGTGTGGAAGAGGCATTTTGATGGTCTGATGAATGGGGGGACGGGAGGGGAGGCGGTGGTGACATGCATGGGGATGGAGGCAGGTGGTAGACGACAGGGTGTACAGGGAGATTTAGGAAGGGAAGAGGTTAGGAAAGCAATAGGAAAGTTGAAGATGGGAAAGGCACCAGGGGTGGATGGGATAACTGCTGAAATGTTAAAGTGTGGGGGGGAGGTAGTGGTGGAGTGGATGTTGCTTATATGTACATTGGCCTGGAGGCAGGGAGAGGTGCCAGAGGATTGGAGGAGAGCCATAATTGTACCTTTGTATAAGGGGAAGGGAAGTAAGGATGAGTGTGGTAGCTATAGGGGAATAAGCCTTCTTAGTGTACCGGGGAAGGTTTACGGGAAGGTTCTGACTGAGAGACTGATGGAAGTAACAGGGAATAAAGTTAGTGAGGAGCAGGGAGGGTTCAGAAAGGGTAGAGGATGTGTGGACCAAATATTTGCATTAAAATCAATAGTGGAGAAGTATATTGGGAAGGGTAAGAAGTTGTATGCTGCCTTCATGGACTTGGAGAAGGCATATGATAGAGTTGATAGGAAAGCTATGACAGAGGTGTTGAGAATTTATGGAGTTGGGGGGCCTTTACTGAAAGGCATTGAGGCTTTTTATGCAGATGCAAAAGCATGTGTACGGGTAGAGGGTGATCTAAGTGAGAGTTTCAATATTAGTGTAGGGCTGAGACAGGGGTGTGTTATGTCACCATGGCTGTTCAATATATATATGGATGGTTGTATGAGAGAGGTGAAAGCCAAAGTGAATGGTCTGGGGGTGAAGTTGAGGTTGAATGAAGCAAATTGGTCCCTGGTGGCAAGTTTGTTTGCGGATGACACTGTGCTGATGGCTGAGAGTGAAAGGAATTTACAGAGAGTGGTGGACGAATTTCAGTCTGTGTGTAAACGAAGGAAATTGAAGGTGAATGTGGGTAAAAGTAAAGTGATGGTATTTGAAAGAGCAGAAACTGAAGTGATTGACTTTGCTACACCTTACAGAGTGGCTGTACCAACTGGGACGAAATGTGAGATAACTCTGAGGGGTGAGAGGATGGAGGAAGTGAAGGAGTTTAAGTACCTGGGTACAGTTATGTGTAAACATGGAAGTATGGAAGGAGAAATTAGGGAGAGAGCAGTGAAGGGTAGACAGGTCATAGGATCACTGGGGAGGATTATGAAGGGTAGAAGTGTGAGTATGGAAGTGAAAAGGGGACTACGAAATAGTATAATCCTGCCAACACTGACATATGCGTCGGAGACATGGACATGGAATAGGGCGCATCAGTCTAGAATAGGTGCTGTGGAAATGAGTTACTTGAGAGGAGCATGTGGACTTACTAGATGGGATGGAGAAAGTAATGAGAGTGTATATGAGAGATGTGGTATGAGTGAGAAGGCAATTGGTATTGAGTGTGGAGTGGTTGAGAGAGTGAAACGTAATACATTGAGATGGTATGGACATGTAGAGAGAATGCAAGGCGAGGAATTTGTAAAGAAGGTGTATGGAAGTGAAGTTGTAGGACCTGGTGTGAGAGGCAGACCTCCGGTTAGATGGCAGAACAGAGTGGAAGAGTATGTAAAGGAGAGAAACATGAGGGGCAGAGGAGGGCTTGAACAAGTAAGGAGGGAGTGTTGGAACAGGGAGAACTGGAGACACTTCTGCCGTGGCCACCCCCTTGAGGGGAGTTCCCGGAGGGAACGAGGCGTCGGAGCTATAGATAGATAGATAGAAGAGAAAATGGCGCTTTTAATATAAAGAGTGACTAATGTAAAAATGGAGTGTTACATTCTTGACAATAAAATAAATAAGAAGATTATACATGAATCCACCTAACATATTTTTATACTCGAATATTTATATATTTAATTATCAATAAAACAAAATAATTGCACAAATATTAGCCTTCTTAAGAGAGAGAGAGAGAGAGAGAGAGAGAGAGAGAGAGAGAGAGAGAGAGAGAGAGAGAGAAAGGGAGGGGTAGGTGAGGCAGTGTTTATAATTCTGTTTATAATTCTGGTTAGAATGCCTTTTTATTATAATTATTATATATTAAATAAAGTATTGACCTTCAAATTCTTATAAAATTTTGAGAATGTTTAAAAATATTGACCTCCAAATTCTTATAAAATTTTGAGAATGTGTTAAAATATTGACCTCCTTATATTCTTTAAAAAAATTCCTAACGCGACCCTAATAGACTTACAACGGCCGAGGTGAGCGGTGCGATGCCGTGAACCGACCGACTCTGAATACCGTTGACGAGCGTCGACAACTGAAAAGAAATTATTATGATTATTGTTGTTATTATGATTATTATTGGTATTATTATTATTATTGGTATTATTATTATTATTGGTATTATTATTATTGGTATTATTGTTATTATAATTATTTTATTATTATTATTGTTATTATTATTTTATTATTATTATTGGTATTATTGTAATTATTTTATTATTATTATTATTATTATTTAACTTATAAACCCTTAATTAGATTTTTATTAATAGACTTTTATTAATAACTACAACTTATGGTATTAGTATAGAATTATTTCGGTAATTTTTTTTTTTGACTATTCTAACACACTTTTCATCTATGGTGTTTCTTATACAATCTTAATTTGGAAATCAGTCTGCCCTCACTCTACTAAATAAATAAATAAATAAATAAATTAATTAATAAAATATTTTGGTATTTATTGAAAGAATTACCGTTTTGTAGCAGTGTTGCCAGATCCGGCTAGGTCCCAGTATTTTGCCCCGGTTATTTCCCGGTAGTTTGGCCAGGTTAGGTCCCGGTAGTCTGCTGTTGTCTAGGTTAGGTTAGGTCAGGTCAGGTTAGGTTAGGTCAGGTCAGGTTAGGTCAGGTAAGGTCAGGCTAATTTCAAAATGCCCCATTTGAATATGCCCTATCTTGGAAATGGGGCATTTGCGGAGGAAATGCCATAGAAGAAAATAGTCTTAGAATGGTTTAAATAAGTGGGTAATGAAGGTAGAAAAACCGTACCCAATAACGGTAATTCATTCAATATTTACCAAATTATTTAATTCACTATATATATTGTATACCTATTTTAGTATCATTACCCACTATTTTGGAACATTCTAACACACTTTTCATCTATGGTATTTCTTATACAATCTTAATTTGGAAATCAGTCTGCCCTCATTCTACTAAATAAATAAATAAATAAATTTAATAAAATATTTTGGTAAATATTGAATGAATTACCGTTATTGCGTACGTTTTTTCTACCTTCATCACCCACTTATTTAGACCATTCTAAGACTATTTTCGGTATTTATTGAAAGAATTACCGTTTTGCAGCAGTGTTGCCAGATCCGGCTGGGTCCCAGTATTTTACCCCTGTCATTTATTGTACTTTATCACGATTATTTCCCGGTAGTTTGCCCAATTTAGGTCCCGGTAGTTTGCCAAGGTTAGGTCCCGGTAGTCTGATGCGGTCTAGGTTAGGTTAGGTTAGGTCAGGTCAGGTAAGGGCAGGCTAATTTCAAAATGCCCCATTTGAATATGCCCTATCTTGGAAATGGGGCATTTGCAGAGGAAATGCCATAGAAGAAAATAGTCTTAGAATGGTCTAAATAAGTGGGTAATGAAGGTAGAAAAAACGTACTCAATAACGGTAATTCATTCAATATTTACCCTATTTTCTTCTATGGCATTTTCTCCGCAAATGCCCCATTTCCAAGATAGGGCATATTCAAATGGGGCATTTTGAAATTAGCCTGACCTTACCTGACCTGACCTAACCTAGACCACATCAGACTACCGGGACCTAACCTGGGCAAACTACCATCATCGTGATAAAGTACAATAAATGACTGGGGCAAAATACTGGGACCCAACCGGATCTGGCAACACTGCTGCAAAACGGTAATTCTTTCAATAAATACCAATATTTTTAACACTCGGGTCCCACCAGCTGTATAATTTATCGTCTTATTTATCCATTTATCGTTATTTATTTACACCACGGGGGTCCTTTATTAACTCATAAACACCTTGAAATAGTCAGGGAATAAATAATAAATAAAATAAAGGCAGTAATAACAAAATAATGATAAATTTTTCCTCTCACCGGATCATTTTTTATCGTCTTATTTCATCAATTATCGCCTTATTTATCCACTTATCGTTATTTATCTACACCACAGGGGTCCTTTATTAACTCATAAACACCTTGAAATAGTCAGGGAATAAATAAATAATGAAATGGTCAATATTTATTTTCCCGTGATAAATTTTTCCACTCACGGGTTCATTTTTTATCGTCTTATTTAATCAATTATCGCCTTATTTATCCACTTATCGTTATTTATTTACACCACAGGGGTCCTTTATTAACTCATAAACACCTTGAAATAGTCAGGGAATAAATAAATAATGAAATGGTCAATATTTATTTTCCCGTGATAAATTTTTCCACTCACGGGTTCATTTTTTATCGTCTTATTTCATCAATTATCGCCTTATTTATCCACTTATCGTTATTTATCTACACCACAGGGGTCCTTTATTAACTCATAAACACCTTGAAATAGTCAGGGAATAAATAAATAATTAAATAATGTCAATATTTACCCGTGATAAATATGGAGTGAGTCTTGGCGCCATCATATTTGTTTTGGTCTCGTCAGTGTTACCAGATATGTTTGTTGTTGTGTAGTGCGCAGTGTTGCCAGGTCTGCTTGATGAAATTTTCCCAACTTAAACAGAATTTCCCTTTTTTACCTCAAAAATTCCCTGTTTACTCTTCAACAATCTTTATATAATTTCCCCATAGTTACCTCTAATTCTCTATGCCTAAGAATAATTCCCCATACTTGGCATCACTGTCTCTTGTTGATTAGTGCATAGTGTTGCCAGATAGGATATACTCGCATGGTTGTCAACTTGTCAAACTCATTTACCCCAGCGTGCCATATTTAATTTATTAGAGTATACAGTACACGGGCCAGGTAATTATGAACAGATCGATACCACTTATTGGTAAAGGTACAGAAGTGGACCTTACTGTATAATAGATATTTTACTGTCATTACCCACTATTTTGGACCATTCTAAGACACTTCTCTTCTATGGTTTTTCTTCCTCAAATGCCCCGTTTCCAAGATAGGGCATATTCAAATGGGGCATTTTGAAATTAGCCTGACCTTACCTGACCTGACCTAGACCGCATCAGACTACCGGGACCTAACCTGGGCAAACTACCGGGAAATAATCGTGATAAAGTACAATAAATGACAGGGGTAAAATACTAGGACCCAGCCGGATCTGGCAACACTGCTGAATTCAGGTCCACTTCTGTACTAATACCCACTTATTAATCAAGATAAAACTATTGTATGATATAAATCACAAAAAAAGGCAGTAAATTGTTTGAGATACCCATATGTGGATGATTAGTATTGACCACAACTGTATTGTTCCCTCCTAACACAGAGTACAACACATAACAAAAGAACATCCCCAGGCTATTGTATCAATTCACATCACTTGTGTACCTCTCATGGCTCCAATATCATATATCATTATGTATATACTCTGTATGACTTTCCTTTTCCTAGCCCTAGCTATCATTTGCTAGGTGTCAGAAAAAAACACTGTTCACTTGAAATATATGGTATTTTCCTAATACACTCGACACTTGAAATATATGGTATTTTCCTAATACACTCGACCCTTGATTTAATGGACCCCCATTTAAAGGATTTCAGATTTAACAGACACTTTTTGCTACCAGACAATCATTATGCATCAGACAGAAAGTGTGTTACTTGAAAATATTCTGTGGACTAACTAGGTGTCAGTGTGGCTGTAAAGGTAAGGAAGGAGGTGTTGGTAGTCCACTGTCCAAGGACCCCTCAATATTTTATCCAAGTGGTGCGGGAATAGGGGGACAGGCTTTGGGGGTTTAGGGGTGTGTGGGTGTTTTTGGGGGGTGCGGGAGTAGGGGGACAGGCTTGGGGGGGGGGGGTTAGGAGGGTGCGGGAATAGGGGACAGGCTTTCTACCCACCCCAAGCCTGTCCCCATATTCTGTGCCCCCCCCCCCAAGCCTATCCCCTACTCCCGCACCCCCTTAAGGGACCCTGTGATGTAGTCAGAAAATTGGAGGTAAATGAGTCCTTCAAATATTATCATGAAACACTATCTATGTGGAAGGAAGGAGGTTGTTTGGTGGCATAGTCAGGAGGAATCAGAAGCCTCCAAGTCTCACCAAACATCACCAATATAGGAGGTTGTCTGGTGGCATAGTCAGGAGGAATCAGAAGCCTCCAAGTCTCACCAAACATCACCAATATAGGAGCATGTTTGGTGGCATAGTCAGGAGGAATCACAAGACACCAACCAAGTCTCAAAAACCATCACAGGGTCTTTAATTAATCATACCAAAGGTTTGAGGAAAAAGTTGACAAAAAAAAGAACACAACTGTATTACTCCATGTTGAACCAGCACAACCTTCCAAGCACTTGAACAGAACACAACTGTATTACTCCATGTTCAACCAGCACAACCTCCCAAGCACTTGAACAGAACATAACTGTATTACTCCATGTTCAACCAGCACAACCTCCCAAGCACTTGAACACTTAACATAAGTGTTGTAACACACCAAATAGTAATGGTACAATTAACAATAACTATAGCAAGTGTTCTTAGAGGGTGGGTTGGCTTTCTGTGAACACAAATGAGAGTGGTAAGAGAAAGCCCATGTCTCCTCACTAACTCAAGAAACAATAAGTAACAATATAATATATATAATGGGTGGAAGAGTGCGGGAGTAGGGGACAGGCTGTAGGGGGGTGAGGGAGTAGGGGGACAGGCTTGGGGGGGGTTTAGGGGGTGCGGGAGTAGGGGGACAGGTTTGGAGGGGGGGTTAGGGGGTGCGGTAATAGTGTTAATATATATATATATATATATACTCACTTGACAGACATACAAACATAGTATAATATACTCACTTGACAGACATACAAACATAGTATAACATACTCACTTGACAGACATACTGTATATATACCATACATACCTTGCTTAGCCTTATAGCTGAGCCTTCTGTGGTGGTGTTGGCCTTATAGCTGAACCTTCATGCCTTCTGTGGTGGGTTGTGTGAGATTAATGATAGGCAAAGTGTACTGGAAATGTATGATAAAGAAGAAATAAAGAAACTACAAAGGTTAGAAAACAGTGTGGGAGCGCCTAGTTATACGCCAGAAACTGTAATAAGGGTAGGATTATGGAGGGACAATTAAAATACTGGCAACATATTCTAAGAGGTGAAAGTAACATTCTACTGGAGAGTGTGATACAAGAAATGAGGTTGGAAAAAGAGGAAAAATAAGTGGATTGGAAGGCTGTTGGAAGATAGAAGAATGATGGGAATAAGAGGAATAGACATTAACAATGCTGAAATCGGTGAAAAAGTGGGAAAAAAGAAAGGTGGAAAAGTGAGTAAAAGATAGTCTGAAGCTGTATAGAGAGTGGAGAAAAGAACTGGGAGGACAAGAAGACATTTACAATAACACCAAAGCAGTGATAATTATGTTCAAGTGTCGTACCAACAATATCAACTTGGGAGACAGAAAGAGGTTTAGTAATCAAACAATGGAATGTACAGTCGTGGTCAATAACAATCATCCACATATGGGTATCTCAAACAATTTACTGTCTAATGTTTTCACGTTTACATATGATGTTATTGTTTTAAGTAGTGCGTAGCTGCTTGTATTAAATTAAAAGATGGTAGTTAACGTGTGTGTCTGTGTGTGTGTTATTGTTTTAAGTAGTGCGTAGCTGCTTGTAGTAAAATAAAAGATGGTACCAAACCTATTTATTAGAAAGTTTATCATCTAAGGAACAGAGGGAAGCTGTCAAACTCTTACTTGAGTTACCCCTATATGGATGATTATATTTGACACCGACTGTATATATAATGTGTGGAAATGAAAAGGAAGATGTCATACACTTCCTACTACACTGTGAAGCCTATAGTGTAGAAAGGAATAAAAACACATAGTGCTACAGCATCCATATATATATATAACTATGATGAAGAAAATATAATTGGCAAGTTTCTATATGACAGCAGTATAATTGACCAAAGCAAATCAACAATTTATCAATTCTGGCAGATAAGAGAAAAAGATAAAAAAGTTTATCTGTAAAAACAGAGTAAAACAAGACCCAGACCATAGACATTGTGAAGTACATGAGGAAGTAGAGTGGTAATTCACAATGACGTGAAGAAAAACCCACTTTTTATAGACAGAAAGTATTTAATATGGATGTTTGTGAGGCAACAACTACCTCCCTCTTCAGATTCAACTCTGTACTGCTGAAGAGGGAGGTAGTTGTTCACTCACAAACGTCTATATTAAATACTTTCTGTCTATAAAAAGTGGGTTTTTCTTAATATCAGGAAGTATCGTTGACCTTATAGCCGAGCCTTCATGCCTTCTGTGTTGGTGTTGGTCTGGGGTGCTGGGTGTAGGGTGTTGGGGTGCTGGGTGTAGGGTGTTGGTCTGGGGTGTAGGGTGTTGGTCTGGGGTGTAGGGTGTTGGTCTGGGGTGCTGGGTGTAGGGTGTTGGTCTGGGGTGCTGGGTGGGGTTTGGGGTGTGTGGGAATAGGGGGACAGGCTTGGGGGGGGTTTAGGAGAGGTGCGGGTTTTTTTGGGGGTATCGGGAGGGTTTTTTTTGGGTGCGGGAGTAGGGGGACAGGCTTGGGGGGTGGGTTACGGGGGTGCAGGAATAGGGGCCAGACTTTCTACCCCCCCTCCAAGCCTGTCCCCCTATTCCAGCACCCCCCAAACCCCACACCAAGTAGCACATCACATCACTTGTGTTTCTTACAGTAGACCTCTTGTAAATATTCATATGTCCTCCATCTTGGTGGTGTGACCTGTAAATATTATTGATTGATATTAGGCAACATAACAGCCAAGGTCATATGGCACCCGAGGAAGAAGGAAAGTCATTGACAAGTGGGACAGTCAAGGGGGAAATTTTGTGTTGGTAAATCTGGAGTAACTGATTCCTCCAAACTATTTTTCCAAGCAACAACAGAACACCATTATTTTGGTTCTTCTGGTTCTGTTTCCTGGCATACTTTGGAGGAATCAAGGCACTCCAATGTAACAAAAGTGAATAAATAAGAAATAACCTACTACAATAATATTTAATGTAATATTTAATGTAACAAAAGTGAATTACCTCCTTAAGGGATATGTGATGTAGTCAGATAATTGGAGTTATACGAATCCTTCAAATATTACTACAAAACACCACCTATATGGAAGGAGCTTGTTTCATGGCAGTCAGGAGGAATCAGAAGCCTCCAAACACACACACACACACACACACCTATATGGAAGGAGCTTGTTTCATGGCAGTCAGGAGGAATCAGAAGCCTCCAAACACACACACACACACACACACCTATATGGAAGGAGCTTGTTTCATGGCAGTCAGGAGGAATCAGAAGCCTCCAAACACACACACACACACACACACACCTATATGGAAGGAGTTTGTTTCATGGCATAGTCAGGGGGAATCGGAAGCCTCCAAACACACACACACACACACACACACCTATATGGAAGGAGTTTGTTTCATGGCATAGTCAGGAGGAATCGGAAGCCTCCAAACACACACACACACACACACACCTATATGGAAGGAGCTTGTTTCATGGCATAGGAGGTAGGAGGAATCAGAAGCCTCCAAACACACACACACACACACACACACCTATATGGAAGGAGCTTGTTTCATGGCATAGTCAGGAGGAATCAGAAGCCTCCAAACACACACACACACACACACACCTATATGGAAGGAGCTTGTTTCATGGCATAGGAGGTAGGAGGAATCAGAAGCCTCCAAACACACACACACACACACACACACCTATATGGAAGGAGTTTGTTTCATGGCAGTCAGGAGGAATCAGAAGCCTCCAAACACACACACACACACACACCTATATGGAAGGAGCTTGTTTCATGGCATGGTCTGGAGGAATCAGAAGCCTCCAATTTTAAAACATGATCACAAGGTCCTTAATAAAACGTATATAAAATTGATAAAAACATACATACAGACACGTACACAATAAAATGATCTATCTGTACGTATAATTGGAAGTGCGTACATGGCCCAGAAACACACACACATATCCTATAAACACTCACATACAAACATACATACATATATATATATACACACACACACATACATACATATATATATACACAGACACACACATATACAAACATACATACAGTATTGGTCACGGAGAGAGAGAGAGAGAGAGAGAGAGAGAGAGAGAGAGAGAGAGAGAGAGAGAGAGAGAGAGAGAGAGAGAGTTACAAGGAGTTACAAGGAAAAGAAGTACCCTAGGGGACCTTACGATCCATACAAAGAGGGTACCTGTGGGTTTAGTTGCGCAAGTAGGCGACCGTCCTCGAATGTGTCATGTGAAACCATCAAGGAACACTCGCACAACGGCTTAAACACCTAGACGGTGGTTTAAGGCTTTGTCTAATCTGGACTTGAACTGATCCACAGAGTTGCTGTTGACCACATCAGCAGGAAGCGCATTCCAAGTACCGCAGATGCTGTATGTAAAGAATTTACCACACAGATCACGGTTGTATCGCTTTAGTTCAAGTTTGTAGCCATGATTCCTGGTTGTGCCCTCACTGAGTTGGAAAATGTCCCTGTAGTCTACATTGTCAAAGCCTCGTAGTATTTTAAACACTTCGATAAGCTGACCACGCAGTCTCCGGGTTTCCAAAGAGAATAGGTCGAGTTCTACCAACCAATCTTTATAGCTCTTGTGTCTAAGAGAGGGTATAAGTTTGGTTGCCCTGGCTTGCACTCGTTCTAATCTAGCGATATCCTTCCGGTAAGAAGGACTCCAAAACTGGACTGCATACTCCAGGTGCGGTCGGACAAGGGAATTGTACAGACAAAGTACTATCTCCTTGTTCCGGTATCCAAACTGTCGCTTTATGTACCCTAACATCCTTTGGGCTTTCTTCTCAGCCTCAATACACTGCTTTGAGAACTTGAGGTCGCTGGTGATAGTTACACCCAAGTCTTTCTCAGTATCAGTGCTTACGAGAGCATTGCCCTTAAGGTCATACTCTGTTCGGGGGTTTCTGTGGCCTATATGCATAACTTTGCATTTGTTCACGTTAAATGGCATTTGCCACGTGTCAGACCACTCCCCGATCTTCCTAAGATCTTCTTGTAAGCGGGTAGTATTTCCTTCTTTCGCGACATTCATACCAAGCTTAGTATCATCGGCGAATTTGGAAATCTTGGCAACCATGTCACCATCCACGTCATTAACATAGATGATAAACAGTAGTGGTCCCAGAACAGAACCTTGGGGAACACCGCTAGTAACGGGCACCCACTCTGAAGCCTGTCCATTCACTACCACCCGCTGCCGTCTGTCACTTAGCCAGTTCTCTATCCAATTTGCCACATTTCCGTCTATGCCCAGTGCACGCACTTTCCGAAGGAGGCGGCGGTGGGGTACCTTATCAAAGGCTTTCTGAAAGTCTAAGTAGACAACATCGACCGCTTTATCCCGATCATGCTCACTGAAAACAAAATGGAAGAATTCCACCAGATTTGTGAGGCATGACCGGTGCTGCCGGAACCCATGCTGGGAACCCCTCAGTAGCAAATTTGATTCTAAGTGTGCTGTTATTTTGTCCACCATGATGCTCTCCATGAGTTTACAGACTATCGAGGTTAAACTGATGGGTCTGTAGTTTGACGGTTGGCTAGCATCTCCCTTCTTGAAGATAGGAGTCACCTCTGCCTCACGCCAGTCTCTAGGAACGCATCCAGTCTGGATTACCATGTTGAAGACCATGCACAGGTGCCGTGATACTTCACCATGCACTTCTTTCAACACTTTAGGTAAGAACCCATCCGGACCGGGGGACTTGTTTGCTTTTAATTCGATTAGTTTTCTCTCGATTTCTTCTTGGGTGAAGACCATTGACTCCAACTTCTCACTGAAGGAGTCCAAAGGTTCGGGAATGGGACCACTCTCCTCAGAGAACACTGAAGAGAAGTACTCATTTAAGAGGTTAGCATTTTCTGCATCAGAGTGCATCAATGCTCCATCCTCATTCACCAAGGGACCGATCCTGCGTCGGATTGGTTTACGGCCATTCACATAACTGAAAAACACCTTGGGGTTCTCTTTGCAGAGTCTAGCCACACGGACCTCCTCAGCACGCTTAGCCGCCCTTATTTTGGACTTCACGTTTCGATTTAGTCTTCTATGACCGTCAAAGTCCCCAGATGCCTTCGCTCGACGATACGCAGTTCTCCTCTCCCTTAGTAGGTTACGGATTTCCCGATTAAACCACTTCGGTTGAATGAACTTCTGACCTGTTCCCTTCAGAGGAATAAAGCGCGACTGAAGTTCCATGAAGGAAGACAAGAATGACCTCCACAGATCATCAGCTCTCTCTCCCTCTTCTAGTTCCATTTCAGCAACGCTTTCACGAAGACCTGCAAAGTTCGCTCTCCCCATGTCTAATTTTCTATGCACCGGGGTCACGGACTCCATATTAGGGACCTTAACTGAAAATCTTATAAGCTTGTGGTCGCTTCCACCTATTTCTTCGTTTACAGAGAGGTCTTGAATGATGTCATCCTCGGAGGTGAGGACCAAGTCGAGTATGTTAGCACCTCTTGTTGGCTCCCTTACCCATTGAGTGAGGAATTCATCATTTACAAACTCCAAGAGTGGTGTGTTCTCGGCAGAGGGCTCTCTGGTTTCCCAGTCAACATGTGTGTTGAAGTCCCCCATAAGGATGCACACCCTGCCGTCCACTAGTTCACCCAGCAACTGGTATAGGTCCCTGTCCATCTCATTGAGTTGTCCAGGGGGTCTATAAAGCAGCAGGGTTCTGTATTTTGCAGTGCCTATTTCTAGGTCAACTCCAAGGAGCTCGTGGTTCGATGTGATGTTGCAGGTCATCGATTTGATGGAGTTCTTTACATACAACAGCACACCACCACCCCCTCTGTCCTCTCTATCTTTGTGGAAGAGTTGGTAGCCTGGAATCACGAATTCCCCTTCAAGATCTCTGTCTGAGGTTCTCAACCATGACTCCGTTATGGCCACCATCTCGGGTTCCTCTGTCGCAACGAGGGCCCGCAGTTCCAAAAACTTGTTTCGGATGGACCTGGCGTTGAACAATAGAACCTTCAGGGAACCCCCAACTGCAGGGCTCCCTATACTCCTCCGTTTCCCGGTTTGGACATTGTCTTGGTAGTGCTGGGGATATCCTTCTTCAGGATCTCAGCGAATGTCTTCTCTGGGGTCACTCTAGCATAGCGACGAGGGCTCTCCTCCACGCTCGGTCGAGTGCTCCTGAGACATCG